>JAQPZY010001630.1:6010000-6172771 GCA_029931535.1 Margaritifera margaritifera | reverse complement strand
AGTTCTTACCTTTAGTGGCCTTAGAAGAGTACGGGTACGATGCGCCAGATGCCAAGAAGAAGTAACATGTCGGAGGATACTTGACTATGGTACATTCGTGGTTTACCTTTTGGAGTTGCTGAGAACACATTTACAGAGAATGGGTTCATATACAAGTGAAATGTATAAGAACAGTTACATCCTTTAACGACATACATGTTTTAACCATTTGGTATATGAATGTTATAAAAATACTGATTAGTACCAAGATAGTCAAAATGGTCAGACATTGATCAACGAGACTACCTGCCTTCCTGTAAGAGTTTGTATGGGCCCCACCTACAATGTGGCAGTGAGTCCATAGAATTCGATGCAACGAAGTGAAGGAAAAAAAATGTGGACAGACAAGTATACCAAAAACTTTTACTAGAAGTCTCACCTACAAGACGAAAACGTCTTTACGTCGACTGACGTGTGTAATACGGTTTCTTCTCACTGATCATCTTAGATATCGTTTACCCACCGATTCCTTTTGGCTAAAGTGTGAGTATTTTGTCACCAAGAAGACTGGTTTAGAAGATCGCATTCGCGACTTGCCTTTCGAAGTTGCGACGTACGCATTTACAAAGAGTTGGTCCAGATCCAAGTGAAACGTAAACTCAAAGTCATTGCTCGATTTGCACACTACCGCGACTTCCACCGTATCAGAAGTCTGATTCTGAAGAAAAACTATCACCGCTATCGTGAAGAACACAAAAGAGAGTTACTTCTTTCCAAGTCGGAAACTGTTTGCCTTTGGAGGTGCGAGAACGCAATTACCGAGAGTTGTCAAGAATCCAAGTGAAACGCAAACTCAAAGTCCTTCCTCGATCTGTAAACTATGCTTACTTCCAAAGTATGAGAAGACTGATTCTGGGAAGATTCTATCGCTGGCACCTTGGAGGAGACTATCACAAAAGATACCAACCTTGGGAACCTGGATATAAAAACCCACCACCAAAGATACCCACCTTTGGAATCTCACCTGTAAAGTCTCACCATGTCAGGACTGTGGTCTCACTTGTGAAACGTATTCCGTGGAAGGAAGTCAACGATCGGTTCAGACCTTAGAGGATTATAAAGACTGATACAAGAACTGTTTCCATTGAATTTTGGACGCTATGCAGTGTGTGTGTTAGTGACTACTTTTCTTGGATTTCGTTTTCCAGGACATTCGTTTGTGGAGTATTTTTGAGGATCAGGTGTTTGCCTTGGATTATTTTGGAGGACCCGTGGTTGTTTTGGACTATTTTGATGAAACCATCAAAAAACAACATGACCATTTCATGCTTTATCGGTACACGAAAGACAAATTGTACTCAAAGTGTTGAGAGTGGTAATGAAGACAAGTGGGGTACCTCCGTGTGAAGAAGACATTAGTCAAACTTTATCTACCTTTGACAACATTTCAAGAAGTGTGTATTGCTAGTGAGTTACACCAACAACTTACCGATTGTAAAAGATGTACGTGACTGGAGAAGAAAAATTGGTTTCGATGTTTGGCTACAAGAAGTGGCTCAATTTGCCAAAGATTTGGCCCGTCACTAAGTTTCCAAAAGATGAAATGGGAACCTAAGTCACACAACAACAAAAAAGACCATTAGAAACCATCCTGGAAGAAGAAGAAACCTGACACAGCAGAGAAAGTCCTACACCGCGTTGTCGTCCACATGGAAACACCACAAGAAACACACACCCTCCTTACCGTCAAGAGACATTTCATTTTTCTACCAAAACAAAGGACGACCAAAGAATACTACCACCAGTGCCTGGGCCTTCCATTCCTATGGACACCAGAATGTTGTACATTGACTTGTTTGTACAGAACTTAATTCTTTTAGTGGTAGCCTTAATCTTGTACATGACCATTTTTGCCGTTTGCGTTTTTGTCCTCATGACTTGTAAAAAAAATATGTTTGTTTGTTGTGTTGGTTTTGTTTTTACAAAAAAAAATAAACGTGTATGAAACGTATAAAAATGTCTTGGGTCTTTTGTCCTTCTTCTCAAAAATCTTCCTACCTCAGTCATTGCTACATCTTTCTTCTGCCTCTACCTCTACTTCCTCTACTGTGGTCAAAGTGATTGACGAAAAGTTAGATCGTCCCAGTTGGGACGCTTTGTATCTGCGCCATCCCTTTAACATGTTGATTGCTGGACCCAGTGGTTCAGGCAAAAACCGAATTTGTCAAACGTTTGATCGAACACCCAATCTCATTTGTTCGATCGTCCACCTCAACGTATCGTGTGGTGTTAAAAGAGTGGCAACCGTCTTACACGTTATTGAAAGAAAGTCAAGGAGAAGCCATTTTCGTTTGTAGAAGGCTCCCTCGCGAAGACGATGGGATCGTGTCTGACGTGAGTCAAACACATCTAGTCATCTTCGATGACATGTTAGGAGAAGACGAAGAAGAAATTAAACTTTGGTTTACACGAAAAGGACACCATCGAAATGCCAGCATCATTTACATTACTCAAAATTTATTTCAATAAAGTAAAGCCCATCGTACCATCAGTCTCAACGCTCATTACGTGGCGTTTGTTTAAAAAGCCCCAGAGACAAATCTCAAGTGCAAGTGTTAGCCAAACAGTTAGGCACTCCTTGGTTGAATTATGCGTACGACGATGCCACTCAAACACCTCATGCGTATTTACTCATTGACTTAAAACCGACCACTCCCGACCTATTTGAGATTTCGTGCCCAATTGTTTCACCCTTGGTGTCAAGAAGGAGGTCCTGTCATTTACACGTCCCCTTCGCCACTCTCTGAAAAAAAAAACTATAAAAACATCCACTACGTCATTTCTGTCTCACAGTCTTCGAGATGACTTCCTTTCAATCTCATCCTCCTGGCTAAATTGATTCGTGCCCTTGTATAGCATCAGTCGCGAAAAAAATGCTAGTCCGTGCTCACTTGTTAGAAGCTTGTCTTTAAAGAAGTGTTACAATGGTCTACTTTGACGGCACGTCAATTACTGCAAGGCATCATTCACATCCTCATCAAACTCAACGTTTTTTTTCAAAAACATAAAGGGGCGTTGTCACAACTGGCCGATCCTAGAATCGATCCACGGACTAAAAAAACAAATCATTTTAACCCCTGGAGGGAGCGGTTCTTTAGGAGGGGTCATGATTCGTTCCCTTTTGAAATGGGATCCTAATGCCCAAGCCAAAAAACGCAAAACACCAAAAAAGAAGAAAAGTCCCAAAAAGAAAGCACCCAAAAAAAAGAAAAGCCCTAAAAAGAAAGCCTCCAAGAAAAAGAAGAAAAGTTCTGCCAAGAAGAAGAAAACACCCACCACTGCAAGGAGCCGCCAAGAGAGGTACTGCTGCCAGGACGCAAGCGTACACCCGCAAAACACCACCACCACAGCCAGTAGTGACGAGGTCTCCTTCTCCTTTTGCGTCCACATCTTCGTCTTCTTCACCACCCTTCACGATGATGCCTGCCAAACCAGAACTTAAGACAAGTGTTTCCTAATTTGATGCAAAAATGGAAACCCATTTTCGAAAGTCACCACTTCAGGACCCTCCACTTCGGCTGATTTGGCCATGGCAGCGGCCGCGAACAATAGTACCGTCTCCTAAAACCAAAGTCCAAGAAAGAACCGGCGTGTTACAAAGTTTAGTGGATTTATCCAAAGAAGAATTGAGACGATTTAGTCCATTGAAAACACCTCAACGTCGAGTGAGCCTGTCATGAAGATGGTACGTCGTGCAGACAATCAGTGGAGACGTGTTCTAGTATAAAATAGAAGGGTTGACCTGCCAAAGACTTCAGACTTACTCCTCCACCTCTAAGATTGACCCCCAAACGTGCACACCACCACCACCACCACCAAAATAAAGAAGAAAACCAAAAAAGGACTTCCACCTCGTCTGGCGAAACATTGGGACGTCATGTCTGTCCTGACCCAATCCAATCCTCCCATGCGAAAACAACTCATTCAAACAGCCCCTAAAGAAATCATCGATACCGTGTGTGAATGTTGTTTGAACGTCTTGAAAGGAACGGTACCTTTGTCCACGATACAGAAACAAAAATTACGTAAACATCGGAACGTTCTTCGTCAAATGGTGAAAAAGAAAATACCTCTCCAACAAAAGAAAAAAATGTTGGCGCAACGATGAGGATTTCTACCTATGCTGTTAGGACCGTTGTTAAAAATAGCGGGTCCTTTGTTAGGAACAATTGCTGGACCCACTTTTAGGAGGTGTCATGCGATAACAAAAAAAAAAAAAGAAGATAAAAAGGACACCCTTCTCTGGAAAGACCACACCTTTTTGTACCTTTGGATGAAATGGAAGGACGAAAAACTGACTTTAGTACCTTACAAACGATGGATGGAATTTCATCGTTGGAACGAACAACGGATACCTCATTTACCACCCAATCCCTAATCTCAACGAGATGTCACAGTTACAACAAGAATTACAAGCCCTGATGGAACGAAGCGATTTTGTCAGAAATAGAAAAATCGCAACGGTACGGTCAACTTTTACAAACGTCTGCAACTCTTTCACCAAAAAGCTGCAGACGAAAACAGCTCCACCCACTCTGAGAGATTTCAAAACCCAGATGAAAAGTGAACCTAAAGTTACCACCAATAAAACAGACACCGCCACGGGGATGACCGTGAAAGAAGAAGAAGAAGAGTTACAAACTCCACCTCTTAAAAAAATACGAAAGTTAGGCCACACCGGGTTGGATAAAAAACATGATGTCTACCCCATTTGCCATCAAAAGTGAAAAAGGAAGAAGTGAAGACAGAAGTCAAAACAGAACGATGACCCCTGTTCAAACAACATCCTCCTTTACACCAGTGGCTCTTCGGACACGTAAAGCATTACAATCCAAAAAGATACCCCTCGAAGAAAAGAGCATGGTACTTGGTTGACTTATTGAGGAATCATGGAGAAACTTTTAGCTAGCCTTTACTACAATCCTGGCCATGCTGCTGGTTACGGAGAGTTCAAAAATTATTTCGAGCTGCCAAAAGTAAATTGAAAAGTGTACGTTTGCCAAAAGTACGACGATGGTTACAAGAACAATCGACGTACACGTTACACAAACCCATTCGACGCAAATTTTCTAGAAGTCCAACCCAAGTGGAAGGCATCGATCATCAATGCAAGCCGATTTAGCCGACGTCTCTCATTTGGCAACCTATAATCGTGGTCACAAATATTTGTTTTGTGTCATTGACGTGTTTTCCAAATTTGCTTGGGTCGTGCCTTTGACATCTAAAAGCAGTACCGAATTGGTACGTGCCTTAAAATTGGTCTTGAAACAAAGTGGTCGTCACCCTTTACGATGGCAAACTGACAAAGGCACCGAATTTCTAAATCAAGCTTTTCATAAAGAATTGAAAACAAAGGACAGATTCATTTTTTTACTACCGAAAATCCTGAAACCAAAGCCAGTATTGTGGAACATTTTCAAAGAACTTTGAAAGAACGCATGTGCAAATATTTTACACATCAACACACTCTCAAGTACATCGACGTGTTACCTCGTTTGGTCAAAGCGTACAATCAATCGTACCATCGAAGCATCGGATGTGCCCCCGAATAGGTCAGCCCTGAAAACGAAGTGACCGTGTTTGATAAATTGTTTGGTACACCCCAGAGGAGCAGACCACCTCAAAAGAAACCTTTCTGGAGTTGAAGACGGGAGATTGGGTTCGCATCGGAAAAACCAAACGCACTTTTGACAAAGGTTATTTACCCAACTGGACCACCGAAATTGTTTCGTTGTCCCTACACCCGTGCGTGGACGCCATCCTCCCGTCTATAAATTGGAAGACATGCACGGTGAAGTGCTCAAAGGAACATTTTACTTGCCTGAGTTACAACGAGTGACCAAAAAGAAGACGCCTTGTACGACATCGAAAGCATTCTCGAACAAAGAACACGCAAAGTAGGCAAACGTCGAGTAGAAGAAGTCAAAGTACGTTGGAAAGGATATCCTCCTAGTTTTGATTCTTGGATTGCCGCTTCTCAAGTCGTCGACTATAAAAAGAAGAAGAAGAAGTAACCTAACATGCCATTCAACACAATCACGACCTCGACTCCTTCGCAGAGTTCTTCTCTTCAAGAATTACAAAAACAACCGCTCTGGGTGTGGTGCGGAGAACGTGTGCCTAAAATCAAATCGTCTTTTTCTGCCAAATTTTTGTGGTGTATTGTGTCATCGGAGCAGCCATTGCCAATTTGAGTTTGCAACAAGGGGACAAACAATTGTGGACCATTTTACTTAGCAGTTGCATCGGTTATCTTTTACCCAGTCCCTCTTTGAAATTTACGACGACGACGGACAACAGTCACCACAACGGTAGTACGACCAACGCTAGTCCACCTTCTTCCAGTCACATAATACCACTCCTCTTTTGGAACCCTTTGAACATCCTTTGAACTCGAGTGACTCCTCGGAGACCAAAACCACTTTAGACCTACTATGAATGACCAATTTTATTTAACTTTACCCAGTGACAGTTCCATTGATGTGTTTCCCAACAACACCTTATGTTGTTTCACGACCAAATTACCTCAGGCCATCCATTTGGATCACGAAGCTCATTGGGAAGTAGGTTTGGTTAGAAATCATTCATCCTACGCAAGCTCAAAACATCGACGAAGGTCAAAACACTTTCCTCGTGATATCTTGAACAAGGAAGTGCATGATGAGTTGGAGAAAATTAAACCTGGCTTTGACCATTCCAGAAAGGTATTCATGACGGCCACTCCTCCCTTTGCGAGTCATACCATGAGAATTCCTGTGGGGGTATTATTTTAATGCTCAACATTTGGTGGACACCATTGAGGCCATCTTCGAGGCTCAATTTGCCAAAGCCTTAGTCAAAGCCAAGAAAAGTGTCCAGATCAGTTACCATCCTGTGGCACGTCGTCTCGTCTTACAATTTCGGACGACGACACATTGGCCATCACTTTTTCTCCTGGTTTGTATGCTATTTTGGGTGGAAATAAATATTTTAAAAATAAAAAGTCCAAAGCAACTTAGATTTGGAAAGGCTTTTAAAACCCCTATCGAATTGAACGTTGGACTGAATTTAATGTTTGTGTACTCTGATGTGGTAGAATACAACGTGGGTGGGAAACACAGCCGCTCCTCTTACTGAGAGTCCTTCCTTTCAAAGCAGATTCTATTGCTGGTGCGTACGAAGAAGGTGGAACACGTTTCCACGTTCACCGTGAATTTTGTACACCCTCATTATCTTCCAGTCAGTAAATCGTATTTTGCCAGTGTCAACATTAGTATAAAAGGAGATTTGGGACAAAGTGTGCCATTCATTGACAAAGGAAAAGTCACGGTGAAAACTACATTTTCGAAAAAAGTTCTCCAACGTATTGTAAAAAACAAAATGTATCCGGTGTACCGAGGAGTGGCTCGACAACGAGGACATGGTTTAGGAGATATGTTAAGATCGGCTTTTCGGACGGTAGCCCCTAGTTTGAAACCTATGGTGTCTCGAGGATTCCATGCCTTAAAAGATGCCGCTTTGACGCAAGGAAAAGAATTTTTGCAAAATGTCCTCATCGACAAACAAAATCCTAAAGAAGCCTTTATGAGAGCAGGCAAAAATGTGTCGATGAACACTGGCAAAGATCTTTTAGGTCTTCGAGAGAGTCCTATAAATTCACTTCACGCTTCTGGTCCTGGCATTACTTCTTCCTCCACTTCACAGCAAGGACAAGGTAGAAAGAGACGACCGTCGATATCCCTTCAGAGTTCATAAAACACACGGTGGTGTTCCAAAAAAGAATAAGAAAAGAAGAAGAACCGTCAGAGAATTAGACGTGTTTGATTACTAAAAGCCATTGAAAATGATGCACCGAGATTCTTGCGAATGTACCAAGTCAGAACTGGATATGTTTACCATGCCTCCCACCATGATGGACGATGCAAGAATCCCAATGGGTGGAATTTCATCCTGTATCGTCTTTGACGGATTCAGCTCCTATCGAATTTGAAATCAAAGGACAAACCGAAGATTACATCGATCTGAATAACAGCTACTTGTACCTGAAACTCAAAGTGATCAAAAACGGGGGACAGTAGCCTTCCTGTGGACGGTGACCGAGTGGCTCCCGTCAATAATTTCATGCATTCCTTGTTCAGCGAAGTAGATTTGTACTTGAATAACAAACTGGTCAGCAGCAGTTTGGATACTTACCCTTACCGTGCTTACTTGGAAAATCTCTTGACGTACGGAAAAGAAGCCAAGAACACTCATCTGGATTCTTCTGTGGTCTGGAAACCTGACACCTCGGAAAAGTTCAACGACACAGCGGTGTCAGTGCAGGCGACGCAAGCCGTTGATAAAACTATAATTCCAGCAGATTCGCACAATGTGGGCTTTAACGAGCGTCAAAAGAAAATCAGACGCAGTTTAGAATTGATGGATCGTTTGCATTTGGACATGTGGTTGCAAGACAAGTATTTGTTGAACGGAGTAGATGTACGCCTGAGACTGAATCTCAGTAGTGTCGCTTTCCATTTTATGGCTCATGCTAACGAGTGGGAAAACCATCATCCAAAAAGCCAGACTTTACGTACGCCGTGTGGAAGTCTTACCAAAAGTAGCCAACGACATCAGTCAAACGTTGAGCAGAACCACTGCCAAGTATCCTGTGCGACGAGTGGAAGTGAAAACCTTTACCATTGCCGCTGGACTCCGATCCAAAGTCGAAGATCACGTTTTTCCAAGGACAGCTCCCCAAACGTTTGCTGATTGGCATCGTCAGTAATGCAGCCCTCAACGGAGTCCACAATCAGAATCCGTTCGAGTTTAAACACTACAACGTCTCCAAGACAGAAGTCAGTCGAGATGGCAAAACGTTGTGTACCAGACCTTTTGAACCTAACTTTAGCGACGCCCAGAAAAATTACTTGCGATCTTACCTGAGCCTGTTTGAAGCCACAGGACAGTTAGGTACCAACACCAGCCACGGCATTTCGTACGACGATTATGCAGGAGGGTATGCCTTGTGGGGATTTGATTTCACTCCTGACCAAGGCAGCGACGAAGGACATTTCCACCCTATAAAATCAGGCCACTTCGTGTGGAACTTCAGTTTAAAGATCCTCTACCCGACACGGTGAAACGTCGTCTTGTATGCAGAATTTGATAATACTCTAGAGATCAACAGTTTGAGAGAAGTGATTCTAAACTATTAGAAGGAAAAGAAAAAAAGATGCAACGCGTAGAAGAAGAAGAACCTATGGAGATAGATGAGGGATTTTGTGAAGTTCAGCAGTCACAAACTACCACGGATGATGATGATGACGAAGTCATTCATTCAGAACCTAAAAAAAAGAAGAAAACAATACTGTTCCCGAGTTTGCTGGATTTATTCCATGTATGCCATCAAGATGGCCAGAACACGAACAACATTTAGTCTCTTGTTTTGCTACGGCAATGGGTTCCAAAATTACAGAACTGTCTAGGAAAGATTGTCATGGATGTCAAATTGATCATCCCAGTCAGAAACAACACGACAAATGTTTGATGATGACGGCCGAAGAAAAAATGGACGAATATATGGAGGACGCCTGGTCTCAGATCTCGGAAGAAAAGGTGTTGAGACAATGGTATAAAGACTTGCAACATTCTTCTTCACCTCCACTCACTCCTCTGGAGATTCGACGCATCGAAGCTCATTTACAAAAGGCTATAGAGACTGTCCGTGATTCATCGACTTACTTGAGAGACACATTCAAATTTAAAGTCAAGTGTGAATTGATGACTTTTCGTTACCTGTGAAAAAAATGGATACCAGGGAACTTCATTACCTGTTGACTCGCAGTTCCTACACTTCTTCTTGGAATCCTGTGGTGTGTGCTAAAGATGAACTACCTCATCGCAAACCTAAAGATGTTCATGCCTATGTCATCAATACCGACGACAGTCATCGACCAGGAACCCATTGGGTAGCTGTGTACTTTCCCAACGATCACAATGGTGGTGTGGAATTTTTTGATTCTTATGGATTACCTCCTTTGGAAGACGACATCATCGACTTTATGACAAGAAATGCCATCTCTACTTGATTCAATAATGCCCGATTACAAGGATCGGATTATATGGTGTGTGGACAATATTGTGTACATTTTCTTCATCAACGCAGTCTCGGATATTCCTTAGAACATTTAGTGACTTGTTTTGATAGAGACTATGCTCGAAACGATGCTAAAGTAGAACGATGGTTTTGTGAACGTTATGGTTATCTCTTGTCTTTAGCTCAGAAACGTAGTGTGCATCAGAATGATGTAGATGTAGAAAAGTGGAAGTTTAGTTTACCTTCCCAACGTTGTCAACCCTGTAAATACGTTCCTGTTTAATATCTTGCTGGTTGTTATTACCTTTTTATGTTAGAGAAGCTTCTTCTTGTTCATTAAAAAATGTTGATTTTTTTAAAAATGGTGTTGTGTGGTTTTTTTTATTGAATTTGAAACAATTATTATGTTCTATCTCTTTCTATCGATCTGAAGTCACCACCTCTATCCATTTTCTCACTCTCGATCTGAACCCAATGTTTTCCATCGCGTCCGCGCTTCTAGCATATAAAGCGGTGCGTTGGCCAGTGTAGTCACTCTCGTTGACTCGTCAAGATCTCAACAACAACACTTCAAGAAGATGGCAGCAGGCAAGATTAGTAAACTGAACGAAGCTATGGTGAACATGCAGAGGGTGAAGCATCATTTGATGGAGACCAACCCTGAGAGAAAGACAATGATCTTCCTACAAATGGCTCATGATCTGGTGGAAGAAGTCCTAAGGGAAGAAATCATCAGGGACAGAACGGAATGGGAGTAGAGACAAAGACTGCAGCAACAGCAGCAACAGCAAAGACAACAACAACAACAACAACAACAGCAACTCTTGCAGTCCATGAAACTACCCGACGGAGAAGTCAGCTGTAAGATAGACTGCGATGAGTTTGCTTTCTCTTTTACCAGAAAGAGAGCTTGTCTTAAAGCCGTGAGACCGGTGGCTAAACGTGGCCGCCCTGCTGCATCTGCCGCTGCTACCGCAACTAGAAGTTAAACAACATAACTTCTTAACCCCAACGGTCCTTTTCAGGGCCACCCATTAATCAAGAAAAGATTAATTTTCATTTCATTGCCATATATATGTGTTTGTGTGTTTGTGTCTTTGCCCACCAAACAAAAAATCCCTTTCCCCAACAAAAAAAATGTTTGTATAGAGTGTGTGGTGTGTTTGATAAAAAAAATAAAAAATAAAATAAGGATAGTGTGTTTGATTAAAAAATAAAAAAAGCTTTATCAAAAAAAAGGGTGATGTGTTTGTATGTGTTTTTTTTTTTTTTTTATCAAAAGTAGTTTCTTTTAGGTCCGCGCACTGGGTTTGTGCTTTTTGCGGTAAGGGTGATAGAGTGCAAAATCTGCGAAGCCTAGAATGACGTCCTAGGGATGACGTCAGACGCGGGGTAGTAGGAGTAATGTTTTTTTGGGGAAAGGGATGTTTTCCTTCACGTCCGCGCTTCTAGTATATTAAAACAACACCTTCCCCATAGAGCTACCCCGTTTATTCAACAGAATGAACACCATCGAAATTATTAGGCAAATTAGAGTTCATCTCGAGGTGGCGTTACACCTCCTTCAAGACCTGGAGAAGAAGGAGAAGGAAGAGAGGGAGAAGAAGGAGCCCATCAGACCCCACCTGATGATGGAGGAGGAGGAGGAGAATTGGGAATCTGAAGTAACCCTTCCTCCATTTGTTTTAAAAATAACCAAGCGCTGCATGAGTGCAGCTACATGGAGTGGAAGCTGTCCCGCTTGTCGGGCAAAGCCAGGGAGGTGCCCGCACCTCTAGATGAACTCAAACAAAAACAAACGGCCCTTTTCAGGGCCACCCATTTATCAAGAAAAGATTAATTTTCATCATTGCCATAGGTGTTTGTATGTTTGTGTGTTTGTATAGAGTGTGTTTGTTTTTTCCCCACTCCAAAAACAAAATTCCCTTTCTCAAAAAATGTTTGTATTGAGTGTGTTTGATAAAAAAAAGAAAAAGGATGGTGTGGTGTGTGTTTTGTTTGTATGTTTGATAAAAAAATTATGTTTTGGAAAAAGGGGATGTTTTCCTTCACGTCCGCACTTCTAGCATATAAAGCAGCGCCCTCCGCAGTCGCGCCATTCACACTTCAACTGAAGAATGAATACTGTAGAGCTATTGCAGGAAGCCTGGGATATCATGGTGGGTGTGGAGTCTTTGGTGGAAAGGTTGCAGTGTTGGTGGAGATATCCTGCCACCAAGCCATACGTCACCAGCCAACTAGCGGCTCTCACTTCAGCGAGGAGGTTGGTGAACGATGTCTTGGTGGAGGAAACCCAAAAAACTTCTTCGGCTCCTTGTCGTGTGGGTTTTATCAAGTCAGCCCTCGACTTACTGGATGGGGTGGAATACTTCCTAAACAAAGTTCAGGAAGATTGTTGGATCTATCCACCCGCCAGTAGCGTCAGGCGTGAAGAGATAAATCTTCACACGACAAAATTATTATTAAGAAAAGTTTTGGAGCAAGAAGTAGCCCACATTAAGATCTTGTGGGCTCTCGAAAGATGTCAGAAGGAACAGGCCAGGAAAAAAAAGGAATTCCAACGCCTGAATTTAAACTGGATGAAAATCCAGGAGAAGTTCAGACGAATGGAACATCTCGACTGGCTACCCAATCCACCAGCCCCACTCCAGAAGAAGAAAAATCTCACACCACCTTCCTAGGCTTCTTTACTCAATGTTGGAGGAAAAAGTAATCCTCCTCCAACGGCCCTTTTCAGGGCCACCCATTTTTCAAGAAAAGATTAATTTTCCATTCTTGCCTACCATGTTAAAATTCCCGTACGACCCCGTAGTACCCCCAATGTTAAAATTCCCGTAGGACCCCGTAGTGCCCCCAATGTTAATTTCTCGTAGGACCCCGTAGTGCCAACCGCCATGTTAATTTCTCGTAGGACCCCGTAGTGCCACCCCCAATGTTAATTTCTCGTAGGACCCCGTAGTGCCACTCGCCATGTTAATTTCTCGTAGGACCCCGTAGTGCCACCCCCAATGTTAATTTCTCGTAGGACCCCGTAGTGCCACTAGGCCCTATTTACCCACCATCAACTACTAATAAGCCACGCTGAAATAAAATAAAGAGATATATAATTTTATTTAAGAATACATACGTTCTAACTATACCATTCTAAAGCTAAAACCATTTTTTTATAAAAAAAAAAAAAAAAAAACAAAAAAAAAACAAGAAAAAAAAAAACAAAAAAAAACAGGGTCTCACACGATCTCGTTCTCTGGTGTAAAGATGTTTCCCATGTATGATAGCGTCACCTAATATACGTCTAATTTTTCGTTCGGAAACAAGGAAAATATATCCATCGAATTCCCCATTGGACATGCAGTATTTTAATGAACGTCAAAAAATAAACATATTGAGGTGAAAAAATACTGGTGGAAAATATGAATCTTTATCTCCATCGAAATAACAAGGGGATATCCACGCCCTTATTGATCTAGTGCTTGCTAGAACGGATAATATATAACAAATAACATATCATTCTTGTTGGGGGTTGTCGGAGTGTTGGTTTTTTTTAAAATTCAAGATGCTATTTTTTAGACAAACGTTCTTTAAAAGAGATACAAATTTGAAGTACATGCTGAACATTTCATGAAAATAGGATGACAGATGTTGAAATTATGACCAGTGAAAAATATTGGTCCCGCAGTTTCGATCACCTAGGTGGCGAACCATCTGACATGAAAGCACCAATAAATTTGTCATGGAGTTGAGATTACATTACCTCTCAAACCTAGCCAGCAATGGTATTGGTCAGCGGACCAGTGGAATTTACAGTTGTTGAAGCTTTATTGACATATGGGCGCAACCAGGATCCGATAGCCGTACAGTTATTCTTAGGTCTTTTTCAAGTTTGCTTCACTTAGTGTCTTTTTTTTTTCTTCACTCAAATTGTAAATAGTGAACGAAAAGAAAAGGGTGACTGCAAAATATTCATACTTCGATTTATTGAATTTTAAAGCAGTATATGTGCTGAATCTTGATCCTCTTATTTTATTATGACAAATTGAATTTACTTCCAATTCACAAAACGTAAAAACATAAATGGCTCAAGAATATTTTAGATAAGAAGAGAGAAAGAAAGAAACAAGAAAGAAAACGATAGATACAACTTTTCCAAAATAAAAATTAGTAAATTGGGAATGTACCCCAAAGATACATTCAGAGTCACTCTGATGCTTAACAGCATTATTGTTATTGGAACTAAAACGCTTTTTTTACGACTTCAAGATTACATTTTCCAACCATTCATCATAATTGTAATAATGGTACATTTCTGTTTAGAATAGAATGAGACTTTAAAGATTATGGTATATCTACAGTCACTGGTCCTAGTCCAAATGACGCAACTTCTCCAAGGCCTGTAGATGTTGTTGGAGTAGCAGGTTTTGTGATGGCTGGATTATTTCCACTGATTCTTGTGTTCTTTCTGTTCAAGTCTGGATTTGCATTGCCCAGTTGTCTATTGAGTAGACCTTTTCTTTTCAAATCTTCGATCACAGCGGCTGTAATATTTCGTATCAAGCCACCGGGAGCTCCGCGATACTGTTCCGTGATAGTCTGAACGGTCTGTTTGACAGTCATGTTCATTTCATTGTCTGAAACCGGCGAATCTATCTGAGCAGACGACATAACTGGGATCTCTGAGATTGACATGTCAGAGGATGAAACTTCGGATCCAGCTGATACTCCTGTTGATCTTGAAGTTGTTCTCGAACTGGTCTTCGTGACTGTACTGGGAGATCTAAATGACACAAGTTTGGCCTTGTTTTTAAGCTTTTTCTTTCGTCGCCGTCTGGGCTTCGGGGTTTTATTTTTAGGACTGTCAAAACCAGGAGGAGGAAACCCGCCATATTTATCAAAAATGGAAACAGAATTTTTGGCAAATTGTTTTGCGTCCGTGAAAGAGATGTACCCATGCGTTGGATGTGGATTTTCCGTTGGAGTTTGGTCTTTGACTGCTTCAGTTGCATCTTGTTCTGAATCCTCATCGCTAGATTCACATGCAGAATCTGTTTCCGTATATTCTGGCAGAGGTTCTGTAGATATATCACGTTCCGAAAGGGGACTCGGACGAGATGACCTAATAGACAATGTAAAAGAGGCATCCAGTGTCGACGCAGGCGTTAAGCGGTCAGACTGATCTTCATGATTGTCTTTGGATATGGACAAAGCAAGTGCTTTTTCTAAGAGAAGGGATGGTGAGAAACATACCAAAGGTCTGTAAGCAGTTTCAGCTGGGGGCTGCTGTGTGACGTCTAGACCTGCACCCTCTTTTGAAAAAAGAAAATCATCGGTGTAAGTTATCTTCTCCTCAGTCTTCGGTACGTTTTCTTTCTGTTCCACTGTTCTCATTGAGGCAGCTTCTTTACTCTCCTCTGTCTCTGCCTCCGACCTGTCATCACTTCTTTCCTCCTCTATTGTCGTAAGGGAGTTGACTTTCTTGTAATCTATATTAAGTGTGCTCTGTTTCCAGTTGGTGTCATCTTAAGAAAAATATAAAAGAAGCTCATATTGACAAAAATGTATGATTTTACAATTGCAGTGATCTGGGATATATTTCAGTAGAATGCCAGGAAATGTTGAGTTTCACATGATGAATATTTTATGTGATCAAAGATTTTTTGCTATGTCTGCTTTCAATACATATTTCGCAGATTTCCCTACTTTCAATATCTATATTTCGCAGATTTGCATCGTCCTGACAATATTTCTCGGTTATTTCTTTAAAAAATATGATTATTAATATTTTACAAGTCTCAGTATCTATCAAATTATGCTATATGGTATGCACGTATTAGTGTTCGGATTACTTACTATTTGCCCTGACACAATAAAAATGGAATAGTTAACATGGAACATCTTTCTAAATTATAAATAATTACACTATATACTCAAAAGCAGCTCACCCTTCCTTTGTATATGAACATCTTTTCTAACAGCAAGAAAATTATCCAATTTCACATGCATATTTATTGAAACAATTGTAAACTTACATTAATACTAGTTTTTGAATTCATTCTGATCAAAACTTGTCGAGAGACCCAAGCTGGTATATGTTTTCTATATTTTAGTACAGCATGTGATACTTATACGCGTGACCAATTTACTGAAAAATTACTTACTTTTTAAGAATAATTTCTCTCTGTGATTTACGGGAAACAATGTACTAGTGATTTATCGATTACATGTCTCCTGTAATAGCTACGCATGCTCCGTCAGAAACTACTTCAAATGTGGATGTGACTTCATTTAAGCATGTCATCTGCATCAGTAGTAAAACTTTAAGTTGCACGTGCGTTATGTTCATTATAAAGTTATATTTCAGTCATATGCTTTACCATTTACAGTTGGTGAAACGTGTTCGCTCGCCTAACGTAGAAGCTACCTGCATAACTAGGTTTATTTTCTCGACAATAAAAAGTAAAGAATATTCAGTCTTCGTGACGCATATAGTAAATATGAGGGGTATTTGAAAAGTTCTGACTTTTTTGTTTTATTTGAACCTGTCAATAAATTTAATGCCGATCGATAGACAAAATAACGTTCTATAAAATGATCTGCAGCTGCACGTGCAGCACACCAGACACCTACATATATATGCGTTTAACGTAACATAGGTGAATGACAGTGACGTGAAAATGTCGAAGAAGGAGAACATTGCTGCTACTGAGCAAAGAGAATATTCTAAAATCCGGGCGCTATTAGCCCGCTCGCACTATTATTAAGGCCGACTTGGATAAAGTTTACGGATATAATTCTCTGTCATATCCTACAATTTTGAGGTGGTTTCATCAATTTACAGATGGTTCCGCATTCATTGAAGATGACCCACGTTCTGGAAGACCGTTGTCTGCGATTGGTGAGCGGGAAGTGGTTGCTGTGAATAGGGCAATTGTTGAAGATGCTCGATATAAAGTGGAAAATATTTCCATTATCACGGGCATTAATTCGTCAGCTGTTTTGAATATATTGAAGAATCATTTGAAACTCAAAAAGATTTGTGCAAGATGGGTCCAGCATTTGTTGACGGATGATAAAAAACTGACTCGGGTTGAAATTACCAAATAGCTACTCGCCAAATAAGAAAAAGTGACCTAAGACGTTTGAATGAGATTGTTACATGTGATAAAGCATGAATTTACTTTTTAACCCCGACTCAAGAGAAAATAATAAAGTTTGGATAGGAGAAAACAAGAAGAGGCCACAAATCGCCCGACGTAGTTCGACTGTTAAGAGAGTTTTATTATTTTTCGAGGCAAAAGACCCTGTGCCTTACACTCCTAGCGTCAAAGATTCGTTGAGGGGCAGACGATTTGAAAGCCGCTATGCGTAGCAACAGGCTCCGCCGCTAGAGGGCACTGGCGATCAAGATTAACATTTTCTCAAAATGTCAACCTCATTACACCATGTACTTTCTCCGCTTTTGTATGTAAAAAGCCAACATTATTATATCAGAATGTATTCATGGTTGAAAGGTCAAATGTCTATATTTAGCGTATATGACATTGGGCCTTTTCTACAATATATTCGGCGGAAATAAACGAAAACCGATTTTTTCAAAACGCAGACAAACTAAATAAACGAACATATACGCTCACCTACGCCTACTTTTTAAATACTTTGGAGTTCTTTTTACGAGTATAATGGTAAAAGGTGTGCGAATATTTGCGGAAAACCCACGAAGTACGTCTTTTTAAAGGTGACCCATGCCAGCACGAACGGTAACTCTTCCCGGCACATGGGTACGTACAAAATGTAAACAATGCAACAATACGAGTTAAATTGAGTTCAAAAACGAAACTTGATTTTATGAAAGGGCAGACGTTTATACCAAGGAATCGGATTATGCAAGCGTATTGTCATTTCATTATACCAAATTTATTACAAAATATAAGTACAACTTTTGTTGTGTAATGTATTTTTGAGGTAGAGACTCGACGTGTGATACTGATAATGATATTGATAATATGTATGCGATTGTGATCACTTAGATTATCAATGTCAGATCATCTGTTCAAGGTACGATTCTTATCTAGAGACAATGGTATTCAAATTAAAACATTCATATTTAGTAGGGGCGAAAAAGAGGTAAAAGTTAAACTATTTTGAAGAATGAAAAATTCATTTCATGACATATTTTGTGAATATCAATATGAATATTGTCATCATAAAGAACAGAAAATCGATCTGTAGCATTTCTCTATTTAAACAAAAACATAATCATAACTATTTCTTGACAACCAACTCAGTACCAGAAGTAGAATTGTGGAAGTATTCAAAGTAAGTTTTTTTATGTTTGTTTTTTTGTCATTGATTTTTTTGGTATAGATATGAAAACTGACGAAAAATATCTTATCATAACTAAATTCTAAAATGGCAATTGTTATTTAATAAATTGTGATTTCAGATCAATGTATATATGTACAAGAACACTGTAATGCATTTGCACTATTGCTTTTAAGAGTAACATACAATTTAAACTTTTTTATGACTAATAATTATAATATTTCATGCAAAAATGTTAGGGGTACACATGATAAAAAGGAACAGTAAGGCTTCAGAAGTACATGGAACATAGAAAAAGTGAATTTATTCTTGGAGCTGAATGTTCACAAAACATTTATAAATAAGCATATGTATATTGTAAGAAATATGCAACTTTGAGCATGAAATAACATGATGTCAAGAATTTGCAAAAAGTGACCAAAGACCAATATTAACAATGGTGGATGGCTCATGTGTTTGAATGCTTCCTGTGAATTTATTTGAAAAAATATCATAAAGCTGGGTTAATTTTTGAATGAGGCACACTCAAATTATGCAGAAAACATTCCATTTTAAGAGCAACATATAATTTCAACTTGTGTATGACTCAAAAATATAGTATTTCATGCAAAAATGTGTGTGTGGGGGGGGGGGGGTAGGTGCTTGATAAAATAGCACAAGGGGGCTTCTGAATTACCTGGAACATAGAAAAAGTCATATTTATTCTTAAAGCTGAATGTTCACAAAACATTTCTATATAAACATATGTAAGAAATATGCAAATTTCAGCTTGAAATAACATGAGGTCAAGAATTTGCAAAAAGTGCCAAAGACCAATATTAAAAATGGTAGACGGTACATGTGTTTGAATGCTTCCTGTGAATTTATTTAAAAAGATATCATAACGATGGGTTCATTTTTGAAATCTGCACACTCAAATTATGCAGAAAACATTCAATTTTTGTCTATTCTATAATTCTGAAAAAATCATCCCCTGTTGCTACTATGCGGTTGGAAGTGCAGTTTTCCAGTGTATGAAAACATACAAAAAAGTGAATACAAAATGGCATTTAATACTTCGATAATCAGACTGGGAAAGTATGTACAGATGCATGGGTAGCTCTTTGAGCGAATGCGCTGACGTACTGTTGATTTCACAGCGCACTAATATTCAGAACTTTTTAAATATCCCTGGTATAATATTAGATCTCGTATCTAAGATAGGCTAGAGTCTACGATTAAGAAACTTACTGGTTCAAGATAGACTCGTGTCTTAGATCAAGAAACTTACTCGTTCAAATGCGCTTACTACTTTTTGATCTTAGACACTTGTAAAGTAAAAATGATAAAATAATCACTCAACAAACATAAAGTATCGTTTCAACCATACCTTCTTCTAACAGCTTTTTCGGTGACGGTTTTTTCAGCACACAAAGGTAGAACAGAATACCAGCGCCACCGAGTGCCGCAAGGAACAGGAGTCCACCAACAGTTCCTCCGACTATAGCGCCAACGTTCGGAGTTGCGCTCCCACTGGCTGACGGGTTCTCAAACCCTTATGGGAAATCAATAGAACATTAGCATATAAATTATAAACCAGTCATTGGTTTTGCACTACGCATGCCTGGATTGATGATGTAGATCAGTTGAGAACAAAACAATGTCAAATTACCAGTAAACAAAGCGAAGTTGCGTTAATTTAGAATTAAAATTAAAGTGGTCGAATCAATTCTGTATTCAAGACTTTAATCTTCAACGGCAATGTTTCAAATTACTTATGTTGAGTTTAATATTGTGTTCAGACAAATAAATGAATCGGAGTACAGCATGCGTTTCTCCACGACGCTAATTGGTTTGTGTACTCACAACTGAAGATGGCCGCCAGGTTTGTGCAGTGTAAAACCGTAAACTGGTGTATTTAGTTCTTCTTTGAGTATAGTTCTTCTTATTCTTTATGATATTAATCTATCTGTCTTAAAAGTCAGGCTTCAGAAATATTCATCAAAGCTTCTTTTCCAAAAAACTTTTAAGTGAAATTAAGATTAAGTGTATAATCTTTCGTCCTATATTCCCATTATTGGTAGCCAAAATAGCAATTGACTGCTAATTGGCCAGGATGGTTATTAAATTTTACGTACAAATTTTTTTTTTTTTTTTTTTTCATTTTTAGTCCATTGTAAGAATGATTACCTACAAAATTAAAATAATTGATATAATTTTGGCTACCACTTGAAATGTTTTGGTGGGAAATCAACTGTACTGTATGGTCAACCTTGGTATTTCATTGTTAGAGAATCTGTTTGATGTTGTTCAGCTTGTCGGTTTAAAATGATAGAGCTTCATATAACGTGTAAAAATGTATTAGTGACACACTGAAGAGGACTTTATTTCTTTAATTATAAGTACAATTTATACATTTACTAAAATATGATTTAATAAATAATACAATTATATAAAATCTAAATCTGCTAACATGCCTTGCATAGCATATCATGGTATATTTACATTTCTAGAGCGAATGAAATTATACTTTATATGCTTTTAATTCAACCAGGCTGTAACTATTAGTCACTATCATCAACTGCAATGTGCAAATCTGAATTGCTTACAAGAAAAGCTCTATTTCTATATGTTATAGGTAAAATAGTGCGTTGGCTATTTTCTAAAAAAATTAGTTTTACTTATTCGAAAAAAAAATGTACATTTATCTGTTAATGTTTTAAACAAGAAAATTCATTTCCATCTGTAGAAAATGATCATTTGGATGAGAATGATCTATGACAATATGGATGACACTGATTGTATGGCAATATAGACGTGAATGATTGTATGGCAATATAGACGTGAATGATTGTATGGCAATATAGATGTGAATGATTGTATGGCAATATAGATGAGAATGATTGTATGGCAATATAGATGTGAATGATTGTATGGCAATATAGATGAGAATGATTGTATGGCAATATAGACGTGAATGATTGTATGGCAATATGGACGTGAATGATTGTATGGCAATATGGATGAGTAGGATTGTACGACAGTATAGATGAGAACGATTATATGGCAATATGATTGTATGGAAACATGGATGAGAATGATTGTATGGAAACATGGATGAAGATGATTCTATAGCAATATGGATGAGTATGATTGTATGGCAATATGGATGAGAATGATTGTATAACAATATGGATGATAATGATTTCATGACAATATGGATGAGAATGATTGTATGGCAATATGAATGAGTATGATTTTATTACAATATGGATGAGAATTATTGTATGGCAATATGGATGAGAGTGGTTGTATGACAATACGGATGAATATCTTTTTCTAGCAATATCGATGAGAATGGTTGGATGACAATATGGATCAGAAAATTGAGAGTATGGGTGCGTTTTTTTTTTTTTTCTCTTGACAGATGTCGATAAAGAGGAGATTTGTCATATACTTACTACACGTATCTGAAATAAATAAAAAAAAATGTACGGAAAATTAGTTAGCATTAACAAAATGGTAAGATCAATAAATAAAGAGAGAACTAAGTTGTATATATTACTACATCACTGTATCATTCTGCGAGGTACTTCTCTCTCTCTCTCTCTCTCTCTCTCTCTCTCGTTCAGATGTTTTTTTTTTCCTTCAACCTTTTCTCATATAAACGATAAAACTTAATTGATGTATAATGGTGCGATTTCATTCTACAAATTTATAAATAAGACTCAGTATATTTTGACACATATACATTTCTTAGTCGGATTTCTACTTTGGCGAATAAATAGACATAAAACTATTAAATTCAGTGAATTTTTGTCCCCGGCTACCATAGTAAGGTCATTAAAGTTCACAATCATGAAAATGATCTTTAGGACTAAAATGGAAAGTTATTGGGCAGATATCAATAGTAACAAAGTTCCAATGTCCTATCGTAAAGAGAATCAGAGGAAAAGTGCAGAAAAGTTGGTAAAAAAATTGATAAGTGACCTTGACTTTGGAGATAAAACCTTGACTGTAATGCATGAGATGGAATCAAAATGAGAAGCATAAGTGTACCATGGTTCATCCCTGTGCCTCAAACAGATTTTGTGACATCAAGCAGAAACAAGATTAAATTAAAATATTGAGTTATGACCTTGACCTTGGGGATAAGACCTCAAACGTACAATGCAACACGTCTTCTACTGACAATATATAAGTATACCAAGCTTTATCCATTTATCTTAAACAGATGATAACTTAGAAAGCAGAAGGACAAATGTTACTGAAAACCTAAACTAGTGACCTGTGACGCAGACCTTGAAGATAGGACTTCCAATGTAGTACACAACACACCTTTTAGTGATGATATACAGTTATACCAAATTTCATCCCTTCATCTCAGATGGTTTTAAAATTATAGCATGGAAAAGAAAGTGTAATAGAAAATTTGAACATATGACACTATGACATTGACCTTGAGGATAAGATCCCCAATATGTTAGATAACACACGTGCTAATTATGACATATATGCATACCAAGTTGTATCGCTTAATCTCAAACAGCTCTCAAGTTTTAAAGAGGAAAAGAAAGTGTGATGGAAAACATATAATACTGATCTGTGACCTTGACCCTAAATATGGCAACTCCAATCTGGTGCGCCACACACCCTCTAATAATGATGTATAAATTTCATTCGTTAATCTCAAACGAATTTAAAGTTATAGAGCAGAAGGAAAATTGTGCTGTAAAACGTATAATATTGAGTCGTGACTTTGGCAATGAGGATATGACCCTTACTGGTGCTACGCCAAACACCCTCTAGTGATGATATATAACTATAATAAGTTCCATCGCTTAATCTTAAATGGCTCTAAGGTTATAGAGCAGTAGGGAAAGTGTGATGTGAAACGTAAAATATTGAAGATGGAACCCCTACTGTGGTACACCGCACATCTTTTAGGGATAATGCATAAGTATACCAAGCTTCATCTCTTAATCTCAAGCGGCTTTAAAGTCATAGAGCGGAAAGGTGAGTTGGATGGAAAAAATAAAATATTGAGCTGTGACCATAGCCTTGAACACAGCAACCCCTATCTGATACGAGACGCACCTTTTAGTGATGGTGCATAAGTACACCAAGTTTCGTCCCTTAATCTCAAACAGCTTTGAATTATAGAGAGTAAGAAAAAGTGTGATGGAAAACATAAAATATTGAGCGGTGACTTTAGCCTTGTAAATAGGACCCAAAGTGTGGTACGCGACATACCTTCTGGTAAACCAAGTTGCATCTCTTGAAAATATGCAAAGTTTCATCACTTGATCTCAGACGGCTTTAAAGTTATAGAGCGGAAGGGGAAGTGTGATGGAAAATGTTAAATAATTGGCCCTGACCTTCACCTCGAAGATAGGACCCTCAATACGGTGCACGACACGCCTTCTAGTGATGTTGTATAAGTATACGAAGTTTCATCCCTTAATCTCAAATGTCTTTAAAATAATAGAGCTGGAAGGAAAGTGTGATAGAAAACGTAAAATATTGAGACGTGACATTGACCTGCAAGATAGGAACCCCAATGTGGTATTTAACATATGATGAGGTATTAGTATACCTAGTTACCTTCATCCGTTAATCTCAGACGGCTTTAAAGTTATACATCAGAAGGAAGAGTGTGACGGACGAGAGCGCGGACAATATGTCACCGCATTTCTTCGAAATGGCAGGTGACAAAAAGGGAATTCGCGACGTGCATTTTACTTACTATATGCTGTGAGGTACATGAATGCTCCTAAACTTATTCCATTCGCAGTTACCGGGATTGACCTTGGGGTCTGCGTCTTAGTGCAACTTTTCGGAGACTGTGACACGTACACGTCGTTTCCTGACAAAGATCCCATCTGAAAAATTCAGAAACTAAAGAGGAAACTCCTAAAAAATGTACAAAATAAAAATAAAAATAAAATTACGCGACGAAGAGTAACAAACCTGATTATAGCAGTTAAATTCAGCTTGGTTTGTTTCTTTATTAACTTGAATTCATGCAAAAAATGGCCGTAGAAGACAAAATACTTGGGGGGTCGTGATATCAGACAGTCATGGTAAGTATATATTGAGTATCACAGGAAATTCAGTGTTTCAATACAAAAACAAACAAACAAAAGAATAAATACTCTTTCCATTTAAAATTGAGATTGAAAATATTGAAATGTAAGTCAAAGTATGGAAATATTGTATGATAATGTCTGAAGCAATCTAAGATAGATAACATAGAGCTTAATGGTACATTAACACAATCAAGGCTATATAGTGCCGATTAATAGTAATGGTCCAAAACTGCAAAGGAAGATAGACAGATGAAGGACTCAATGTTATTATTATGCTGTAAATAATTAATCTATTTTAAATGCATCATACTTTCCAAGGTTACATATCACGTGTTATCTTCCTGAAGTAATTGACTCAATAGACTTCAACGATATTTCTTGGCCTTCTACAATATATTTGCATCAACCTTATCCCAAGATTTGCATAAATCAGTGATATAAGCAATTCGATGACCCTATGTGTTCGACATAGCATGTTCCACTGCAGCGGTCACTTAATCGCTGGAACGGGTGTCATGCAAGCAAAGACATCATGCGATCTTGATAATAAGAGAAATTCTCCAGAAGGAAAAAAATGAATCTAGCCGATTCGTAGTAATTAAACCACTGTAGTATCGGTAAAGTTTTTTTGGTCTCAAACATTATCACACACCGTTCTGTAAAGGTTCATTTCTATTTAAATGACATTGTGAATAATGCATGGTTCTGCATCCAACATCTATTAACGCAAAATATGATTAAAGAAAGTACTTATTACACGGGCCTCAATAATTTCATATCGCCTTTTTTTCTATTAGCACTGACAGGATGTATTCATCTCACCCTTCAAAGGTCAACGCGGTCATAATGCCGAAACTATTGCCATTTAGTCAATTTTTTTTTTTTTTTTTTTTTTTTTTTTTTTACTATAGGTTCTAACGTCCAAACTTACTTTCGGTGACTTACATTGCCTGCAGGGTCATATCAGCTCTTCTTGGGGGCCAACAATTTACAGTACGGACGCCTTGAACTTTTGAGAATGACTTGAATGAACACTATTTGCGTTAACAAAGGATGGAACGATTTAATACAGTTACTGATACAAGTGTAAAAACAACTCTTTTTTAATTTTTCATGCCATCAGCGTTAATACATTTTAGATGTAGCACCAGGTACCAATCGCGATGTCATTGAAAAAGAAAAACATAAGCCTTTATAGAAAAGTCTTCGATAATGTTTGATATTGCAGCGGTTTAATTACTACGAATCAGCTAGATAATTTTTTCCCTGAAAGTTACTCAAGAGGAACCCATAATTATCAAGTACAGGTGAGAGCCCTGATTCCGTTAGGTGCAAACATTTGATTTACTAGGCCTCTATCCATCTTTAAAGCCTAAATTAAGCTCAAAACATTAGATGAATGAATACTTATTGCTTTTTGTGACCCAAACTCCTCCAGAAGCCGGAAGTAGCTCTGTTCAAGTTTTGTATTTATAACTTAAGTCGAACGATTTACAATGGTCAATCCAAAGCAAAACGCTCCTTCATATAAATAAACAACGCATATTGATTGGCTAACAACGGGAATGACATCATTATCCAATTTTGGATGCTAATAGACATCAATACCAAACATGTAAATCTGTATGTGTTTACACCATTGACGGTCTGGTCTGTGTTGAAAACTGCGGCGTAGTAATATCCCCCAGATGTCAGACTGTTCACACAGTAAACTTTTCCGCCCGCTGAAATAGCAATAAATAACTTCATAAAACTTGTTTGCAACATATATATATATATATATATATATATATATATATATATATATATATATATATATATATATATATATATATATATACACACTTACAATTTGAAGTTTTCAAACTACAGACAGATATGAATTTAACTTGTCTTAAAGTAAAGAGCTATTTTGTCTACTTTGTTTTAATTTAAAAAGTATATTGCAAGTGTAACATGCTTGAAAACACAAACCCGTCATCTCAAAGTTTAATAACTCTCTTTTCACAGTAATGCAAATCACTCATATTTATCGTCGACATAATTTTAACTTACTCATGTCATTTTTTTCGCGAATACATTAATTCGTGATCGAGGGACAGAGAATCACTGCGATCCCCTTCACTAACATTTGTGATGGATTGAATATGCGTTTCAATCTTCTTACAAATTTACTCGAAGGTGAATCTCATATACAACGTAAGCTATATACAGTAAGTAATAGAAAATCCAGGTGAATTGAATCTACTTGAATGCACGATGTAGATAAAATTGCACAAACTTTCAACTTTCAACACGATTTCAAATGTCATTCATCCACTCTAATTCTAAGCCACCCATGTTGAATTATTTATTTTCTTTAAAAAAAATAAAAGAAATAACACTTCTAGTACATTTGAATTGGTTTACGATGAAAACTGCGGACCAGCGAAATATTTTCATCACAGACATAATTTCGTTTAAAACTGATGATATAAATTGTATTTTTTTCCAGGCTTATATCAGTCCACAGTTCTTATAATTATTATAAAACATTAGCGAGTATTTTGTACCTGTTAAGATATACATGTAAATTTCATTTTGGTATACAAAATCATCCTCATATCAATCATTACCTGAATATGCGATCAATGTTGTGCATGCGTTGTAATTGAAGGTCATGACTTTTCGATCACTGCAAACGTCCCATAATTCAGTGTGATTACCACACATTGTGGTACTTCCGTTATTGAATATGTAGGAAAACATACCAAGAAAAGCGTCAGGGCAATACACTTTTGATTCATTCTGATATCCTAAAAGAAAAGTTTTACCAAAACTATACCAGATGGAAATACTACTCTGAGATGTTGTTTTAAAAATTTTTAAATGCAAATATCACGGGGGGGGGGGGGGGGGGGGGGGGGGTAATTTTTGTCTATGTTAATACCCTGCAACTTTCAACTTAAAAGTTCTAAACCTATCAGGAATACAAAAACATTCAAAAATAAAAGATAAAAATTATACCTGAGTCCTGGTAATTAGAGGCAGGCACACATAGCATACAGTAAAGAATAAAAATATTATATGATTCGACATATTTAACAAAACTGAATCTACCAATTCCATTTAATTGAAATCATTTTTCATATATTCAACTTACTCATTGACCCTCATTCAGGTATAAACTGTGTATTTATTACAATATTATAAAGAGGAATTGCACTTCGTTTATGTGTTTATTATAATATATTCATCGAAGTATGAAGGAATTTGATAATAATAACATTTTTGTTTACACATTTTTACCACTTTTTCCCCCCAAATTCAAACTGGTTGGTTCTTCTCAGTGGAAAATAATGTGTGCTTTGATTATGTCGGTACGTAATTTTGCAATTGTTGTACACATCAAAAATATATATGAATACCAATAAATGTATAGTTGAATTTGGTAATCCTGCCTCGAATGTGACTAATAATTTAGGACAAAGTTGGCAGTGAGCTGGAATAGTTAGGGCCAGTTTTCATTTAAGGAATATCTTACAGTTAAATAAATGGACCCCATTTTTGCAGTCGGAATGGGGGAGTAAAGTTAAAGTAATTTTACCGCGACGGAACTGTGTCTAACGCAATCACAGTGTCGAAAGAGGGGAAGGACATTAATTTACTTGGCATTCGGACAATATACTCTGTTTCAAGATGGCACTGTAGTAAATTACTGCAGTTGATATTTATGAATATTAAATGATATTGGGACTTCTTGAAGTTCATTTAATTGGGAAGTGTGAGGATTTATTTATTTTATAATTCATATTTGCAGCAATGAAATTTAGTGTCATTTCACAGATTGTGAGATCCTCATAGTTAGATCTGAAACAGACTATATCATGCGCATGCCTTGTGAATGAATGTACATATCCTTCCTGTGTTTCGATATTGTTATTGTGTCAGTCACTGATTCTTTGCTGAATTTGATACTCAACATTTATATCGAGTACCTTGTTTAAGTAGCATATGAAATTCCGATGTGGCCGGTGTTTCGGTGCAGATGTTGCGCAGGTCACTGATGAATGAAGCAAAATTGCTGCTAAATGTTATTGCAAATCTTTCACCGTTGCTGTTAGGCTGCTCCGCTGGGGAGAAAAACGAAACTGTATCAGAATAGTATCGAAATTGTTATGGAAATATACTGGCAAAAATTGATTTCCCTGATATCTCAAGTTATATTAAACGCATCCAAATGAATTTACATTCTTGGCAGAAAGAAAGATATTGGCTGTCGTGAACAAGTTTAAAGAGATGGCCTAGAAAAATAAACATTTTCTGAAGACTTATTGACGTATACCCTCCTTGAAAAAAAAATAGCAACAACATAGAAAGTCAATAGTTTGCCTTTAATAGCGTTAGAACAGCTTTAATATTACAGCAAGACATGTAGGTACATAAATTCCACACTAGTCTTACACCTAAAGTATAAGCAAACATTGATTTTTCTTTCTATAGTTTGTCTAGGACTGCATTCTGAATGGCATTCCCAGATGGATCTAACAATATATTAATCGAAATGCCTCCAAAAATGGCTACAGAAAATAACTTATGTTCTATTTGGCCTTTAATAATTATTAGATAAATGTTTTTCACCCGTGCTCTGAAATATCATTCACTCGATGGATGTTCGAAGTTGGTGGGAATTCGCTATGTAAAATCGGACATGAGTGGTTTGATGTTGGTATAACTCGCCAAGGATGAGTGCTTCAGAGAGTTGTCTGCGTGAAAAATTGCCCTAAAACGTCATTTTTTGCAAACAATACATTAACGACTAGAAAGTAAAAAAAAAACTAAAAAAAAAAAAAAAAAAAAAAAAAAAAAAAAAAAAAAAAAAACAATTTTTAGAAACAAAAACAATATTTAAGAAGAATTAACGTGTTTGCAAATGAATGGAACTCAGCCAAGATGATAAATCCTGGCACCCTGCATTTTAAAGACTCACGCTATTAATTATATGGAAAAAGTGTGAACCAGCCTTGAAATGGGTGAATAAAATATACTATATATGGGTTGGACGACGTCTATAGTTCGTTAATAATGAAAAGTACAATTTTAGTAAAACAGTTCTTTTGAGACCTTATACTATCTGTAACTGACAGAAAAATAGAGACAACATTATATTGATGCAGTTTCAGTATTTTACCGACTTTCCTTAGGAATACTCAGGAATAAAAGTAGCACCTGATTCTTTTAGGAGTCAAATTATGTCACAAGAGTTTCATGCACATATAGATAAAAAAAAAATGCCGTGTCTCATATGGTTTTCTCCACAAAGAAGCTTGCATCAAAGATGTGTCTATGCTGAGAGATATAGATTTGATCATGGTTATTTAGAAATGTAAAGTTATCGAATTTTAATATAATGGTGTTTCCATAGGTTTACTATGGGAGCTGAATTAGTACCGTGAGTACTTAAACCACTTCCGACAACATGGCGGCAGTTTAAACATTACCAACGCCGACCTCTTATGATAATCTATGGAGAACACGGTATCACCGTTCAGGGATGGTTTGGAATCAATAACGATGGAATAAAAACAACAATTATAGCCAGTTTGGGAGGTGATTTATTTAATACCTTGTTAGATGCAGATGGGGATATTAATCACAATGCCATCTTAGAGAAACTACATTACAAGTATTCATACTACGTGCAAAATAATGTTTTGTGTTTTGTGGGATTTAACGTCATTTTTCAGCACATGATAGGCTATACATGGCACCCAGTATATTTAGTGGAGGAAGAACCCGAGAAGACCCCGGGAAGAACCACCGACTCACGAGAAGCTACTGGCAAGCTTTCTCACATACCCATCTTACACGAGCCGAGACTCGAACTCACGGTGACAGATGTGAGATATGTAAGTGATCTGTCAAAACAAGTGCCTTAGACCACTCAGCCACGTGGCGCCCCCTAAGTGCAAAATAATCTAAGGAGAGACAATTTGTAAAAGACCCAAAAACAAGCTTACAGTACAAACGGTAATAAGCACAATGGACGAGCTTGAAGTAAATGCCCTCTTACAATATAATAGGAATATAAAGTTGACCATTTTTCATTGTCAACGTTTATAAATTATGTTGCTATATAAATAAATTATATGTTAAAGCGATATAGAATCAGAGACATACATACATACATATATTTGTAGAAATAGATATACAGAGAGACAGACATATACACGTACATACTAAACAGATATACATGATCGATCGAACGGCTGAACGAAAGAAACATACATACATGCATGCATACATGATCGATCAATTGGTTGAATGAAAGAAAACATAAATACATTACTTATGAAGAGATAGATAGATAGATAGATATTAAACACTGTCAATCAACTCACCTGAATGCTGATAGTAGTAAAAAGAGTAGTTGGAGATTTGTGTCATCTTTAGGCAGAGGAATGCAATGAAACTGGATTTAAGAGGATCTATGTCAGTACTTGCCCTGAAAAAGATACAAAGTAAGTACTACATTAAAATAAAGTTGAGATAAACCTGTATACGCCTTATTGACAGAAGAATAAGCAGGTTAGCCAAAGTACGAAGACTACTCAAATAATTACAGTAGTGATGGAAATGGTCAGCACATATATACGATCTATGTAATTCTTTATCCGAAATTATAGAATCACTGAGGACATTAAAATTCAAATTAACCAGGAAGTCTTTAGAAAAAGTATACTTATCATCTATACGACCACATTTATAGTATGCAGATGTTGTCTGGGACGGTTTCACTCAAGCACACTCAGATACATTAGAAAATCTCCAACTAGAGGCAGCAAGAATTGTTACTGGACTTACCCGAAATACCAGAAGTTTAACACTTGTGTTGGTGAACTGCTTGGCTAAAATTATGCGAAAAACAAAAATTGAAAAAATGATGTACCTTTTAAGTATAGATATTGAATGTCTATTTTATCTTTATGATCTATTACCATCTCGTACTGTCTATTTAACAGGTTATAATCTAAGAAATAGATTTGATTTCGAAATTCCACATTTTTAGATGAGAAATATCAAGGAGGTAATTTATTATTTCGATGGTATCTTTGTTGAATAACCTTTCCTGTAGACGTAAGGTTTGCCTCATCAATTAGTGAATTTACTCGAGTTATAACTTTTGGAAAATGTGAACCAGCCCTATACTATGCATATGGTGAGAAGAAATATTTTAACCTCGACCCATGAATTAAAAGTAATTGTATTTTCTAAATAATGGTCTATTTATCAACAATGTAATTCAAACATCATTATGTTATTCTGGAGAGCTACCTAAAATTGTATCTCATTATTGTTTTAGAGTTTTGCGTTATAGGGACCAGGGCAGGGTCTCATTTCTAAATCTGCATCACCTATTTTTGCCTGCGACAACTGACCAGCTACTTTAAGGTTCATTTCAACTATCTTAAGATATCAATTTTAAAGTGTATAAAGATGTTCAAGATTTTATCAAGGAAACCAGGCGATTTTCATGATATTTTCATATGTTTGTAAATTATTCCTCACAATACCTATGTAAATAGTATTTTCATTCTCTCTCTCTCTCTCTCTCTCTCTCTCTCTCTCTCTCTCTCTCTCTCTCTCTCTCTCTCTCTCTCTCTCTCTCACTCTCTCTGCCACGTAGTATGCTAAGTGCTTTACATGTAGTGGAAGGGCTGCACCTAAGTTAGTAATTGTTGCCCAACCCCAGTTGCTTCATTAATATGGCAATACAATATGTTTAAATCACTCAAATAATGTACAACCGGAAATTGTTCTTGTTGAAATAACTAGTAGTTGGGATCTTGATAAATGAGTCAAAATGAAACAATTTGAAGTTTGGGGTCACCATCCATTTGTCATACTAGACATCATTGTAATAAAACTCTCCTGGTGGGATTTAACGTAGGCTTTTGCATCGAATCAAACGTTTTTTACAAAACTTTGTCTATTCCTTACATGCAGCATTTTATTGATACATTTCAGAATTATTGGAAATATAGTAGTCAAAACTTCAATAGGTCGAAGAAACTATACATGTTTTTTGTGGGGTCGAAAAGTATTTTTAAAATGGGGAAGAAATTTTGTGGAATGCTTTCTCTTTTCTCGCCACCCACTTCAAATAATTGTAATCATTTTGGTTACGTCCCACGTGCTAAAGACCGTTTGCATGGAAATAAAGAAATAAAATATGCTTTAAACCAAAGCTGTGGCACACGACTTTAGTTCTAATATGTCTGATAGACTGTGTCAAGAAAGATTATAATTCAGTTCCAATACGTGTAGCAGTAATCTTGAATCACTTTTATTTCCATGTCCTGATGTGTAAGAACGAAAGAGAAAGAACCTTGCAAAAATTATAAATATTTCTGACAAAACTGTCTTGGTTTCGAAAAGCATATATATTATCTGAGTCGCTTTCTTCTAGAAAAGTTTAGAATGTACAAGAACTATTACCATTTCTTTTGATTATGGTTAGTTTATGAGTATATCATACACGATATAATCGGCTGAAGAAGAATATCTGAAGACAAATGTATTCGATCCGTTTAAAAAACATTGCACCCAAGTAATCGGATCCAGTTAGATATCTTACAACGATGTAATGGGTCCGATTAATATAGCAACAAAAATATACCAATAATCATTTGAGTTAGGCCATACATAGGTTTGCTATATGGATACCCAACAACGACCTGCTCATACAGATAACAATGATATAATCGGTTCTATTAGGCCACCTGTGAGTTGGTTACGAATACCTGGCAACAATGTAATCGCCCGTGCTGTTTTGGCACACCCAGTCGGTGACAACTGTCGAGCTCACGACCGTTTTGAGCCTCCAGCCAAACATATGTGTGGCGTTGAAAGTGAGACTGCCTTTGTCACTGTCGATCCAGACACCATCTTGGAGAGCTGTAGGCCACGTACAGACTGAAACTGACACACCAGAGAACTTCGTTATCATTTATTGAAACTGTCACATCAGAGAAATAAGTTATCATTTACTAAAATCTAAATTTAAATAAACTAATTGGTTGAAGTACGGGAAAAATATATATTTCTTATCACATTCTCATCTTTTAAACTTTTAACACTGACCAGACCACAGCTGTATATGGGTGTAAGTGATTGCACAGTATATATATAACACGGTGATTCGGAACACCTTGGCTATTTCTGCAAGACAAAAATATGCATCAGATGTAAGTCGGCGCAGTAATTTACAGAAAAATCGCACATTTTGTTCGCCTGAAATTCATTTGCAAAAAAGAATCCACAATCTATTCGGACTGCCCTGTTATTTCTAAGAGTCGAATGACCGTTGGATAAACCAAGAATTTGCGAATGAAAAAATAGTTCGATACAGTCGTAACTTCTTGGTCAATCCTTGTTTTGTAAATAGCCGAGGTGGTCCGAATGGCAGTTATCGGCATACATTCGAGGTATGATCCGTAGGATTGACCTCGAAGTTGCGAATGAACACTGGTTAACTTAGAAGTGGAGAAGCATATAGAGAATATTATACAGTAACTGTAAGGGTGCAAAATTATGTCGATGTATTATTGCCGTGGTCAGTTTGGCACGTAACAATTAATCAGATTTATGAGGAAAGGTACCGTATTAAATCTCTAGACTGCGATGGTTTTAATGTCCCTGTTTGGGGCATTCGTTGGATAACGGTCGAACAGATGTACAGGACAAAGTGAATTTGGGGTCTAGGTATCTAAAATGTCAAAGTTGAGAGGATGCAAAGACTATTTGTGAAACCACTTGAAGTATTGTCATCTTTTGAAATTTTTCCAGAATCGGCTATTTAAATAGAGCGCGAAATCTAGAGGGTGACGTTAACCACGATGGGCGTGTATTTATAAAAGGCGATAGATATGTTTAATTCTGATTGGCTACGCTAAATAAGGGGTGTGTTTCCCAGACGAAATTACATTTTTTAAGTATTCCACATCGCAAAATTTAGTCAGTCCAAGTTTCCTGCAAAAGGCCGGAAGATTCTTGACTCCGAGCAGAATAAGGGAAAATTCTTTCGTATAAACAATTGTTCAAGGGACAGGTGTCTGGAAGTTGAGGGACACGATTCTGGCGGTAGAAGCGAGCGAGTCTCGAAAGCACAAGGGAAAATAGAGAAGAGGCATCCCATATTAAGTTTGATGACCGAAAAGAGTCTGGATAAGAGAGAGAGAGAGAGAGAGAGAGAGAGAGAGAGAGAGAGAGAGAGAGAGAGAGAGAGAGAGAGAGAGACATTAATTGATTGATTGATTCATATTCTTTTATTCCTCCATTTTCTGAAGATTTTGAGATAATTTAAAGAATGCAATACAATACATAAAAGAAAGAACATATGTAATTCAAAACTTATGAAGCCCGATGAATTATTTATACATCAAGACTGAGCAAAATTATAAATAAATTAATCCCGACACTTGCAATTACATATGCTTTCAAATATTACATTTGAAATATATGTATTGTGCAAGGAATTATTTACAGTCACTTGCTTTGAGTTTCTATCCACTGAGATAATGTTTTCTGTTCAATCATTTAATATCCATCATATATTTGTATCATACTTTTACAATACTACACATCAAAAATAGTTAATATACTACTCGCTTTGCAGTTCGATAGAATTATTTCTTGCATTAAATTCTATGTAAGGTCTCTAATCAATCGAATATATAATATCCTTTATCTTAATGAAATACTTGGAAGATAGTCTTATTACATTTATCCATGACTCGAGTTCCAATTGTTCTGAAATATCATTTAAACCATCAAGTACCATAATCAGTATATTACCATCTAATTGATCACAGAAATAACGGTAAATCTCTGGAGGCATATATGTAAATAGATTCTCCATCAAACTGTTTCTGTCATCCAAGGTTAAAGGACAATTCATTGAAATGTGTAAAATACGGTCATCATTTGTTTTCCCACATAGGGGACACATTCCAGCTCTTGCTTTCATTCCTCCAATACGAATTAATGTCGCATACTCCATTTTTCTGCTTGAGTCAATATAGGCAAGTTTCCATAAATGGTGCATTTTTAATCCTCGATGAATTTAAAAAATTGATCAAATCCCTCACTTGGGTTTCTGATACTCATTTCATGTTTTCTCTCCTCGAATACCTGAATTCTTGTCCCAATTAAGTTTTTCCATGTTAATTTGTCTAGAAACCTTCCAGTGAAAATAAAGTCGTTGTGATAATCTTCTAAATCATACTTTTTGAGTACAGAATAAATATCATATATAAAAGAATTATAACTATGTTTGGGGTCAAAAATCAAATTGTCTACAGTCCAGAGGAAAATCTTTTTGGCAGTTAAATGTGCCAATGTTCTACAAATACGACCTAAAAATATAAGTTTTTGCTTATCTATGCGAGCTTCCATTGAAATCATTCCCATGCATGCTGTAGTGGATCATATCGGCGATCGTTGAGGGAAACCTTGTGCTCTCTGGCCGAAATATCGTTGTATTTTCTCCAATGTTTCAATGCTCTGATATGTCATATTGAACCAGAGTTCTGAGCCATATAAAGCAGACTGCAATATAACTCTTTCCCAGACTCTCACAGAAAGTACAGGGTTCATTCCATTTGCATTTAATCCAGTTGAGTATAGTGAGTTTATTACACGTTTAGCTTTATCACAAAAATAGTCTACACGATCGTTAATTTTCATTCACTGGGAAAAAGTAACTCTCGCATATTTCACATTTTTTGTTCTAGGGATATCCCGTAATCCCAAAGTAATTCCATTTGACGAATACACTTCCTTGTTTCCACTGACTATCATCCAATTACTCTTGCTAGGATTATATTTCTATTTCCACTTCTGTGCATACTGGTAAGCTGTATTCACGAGTATCTGTAAACCATTCAGAGTAGAACTTAGAAGAGTAGTATCGTCTGCTAAAAGTACGCCAGGTATGTTCATCTGACCCATTGTTAAACCGCAATTAGTCATTATTAATTCATTCAATAGATCATTTATGTACACGAGAAAAAGAAAAGCTGACATTACACGCCCTTGACCAACTCCCCTTCGTAACGGAAATGTGTTCGATATACGTCCTATACACGATACACAAGCACTTGATTGTTTGTAGGAATGGGCGATTATTCTCCAAAGTTTTGCATTAATTCCCAAATATTTTCATTTTTGTAATTGTCCGCAACGCCACAGTCTATCGAATGCCTTTTCGTTATCCAGAAAAACAGCATACACATTAGAGTTATTATTTATATAGTACATTAGACATTCTTGAAGGGTAAATGCAGCAGAGATAGCTCCAGCCTCCTTACGAAATCCAAACTGACATGGATGTGGAAAGTTTATTTTGTCTAAGTACTTTTGAATTCTGGTAATCAATATTTTTTCAAACAATTTTCCCAGACAAGATGTCTATGTTATACCACGATAATTCACCGGATCCTTTTTATCTTTGCCATTTGGTCTGTATATCGGTAGAATCATCCCACATCTATATACATTAGGTAAATATTCAAGCTGGATTATATAATTAAAAAGGGCAGTCAGATGTCTGATTAGATACTTTCCGCCATGCTTTAAATGCTCATTTGACACAGAGTCAATGCCTTATGATTTTTTAATTTCTAGAGACTTGATATGCTGTAATACCCCCTCGGCTAATTACATTTTTTTTTTTGAAATTCGGTAATTGATTTCTAAAAGAAGTGTATCTTTCAAATGTCATATACAACTTTCATTTTGTTTTATGTAATTGATTAAATTGTTATATTTCACAGGGGGGGAGGCGTCTTATTTTATATTCTATATCTCTGCTCAGATCTCTATTTATCCCATCTATACATTTCATATTTATTTTATTATTTACATGATCCGGGCAATAACACCGAGGTCGATCATCCTCTAAATAACGATAACCAGCCAAATCGTATACCTGTTACAAGAGGTGCGTAACAGTAACTTTGACTTTTGATAACACTCAACAAGTATTGACTGGATTCATCTCAAATTTGGAAGTTGACCTATTTGCATTTACAATCTGTAAAATGGTTAGTTTTTGTGTCATTAGTAAAGATTTTCCTATGCAAACGAGAGGAACTATGGGTAAATAGTGGAACTTTTAATTCACGCATTAATCTTGTCTGTTTCTAGATGGCACAAGTGTACAATTGCGTTCATAGACTGGTTTTGTTATATAGAAAGTTTTGTACATGAGGGAAACTTCTAAATCTTTAGCCTAGCCAAAGAACTTTTCATGAAACAGGGGACCACTCAATCGGAACAAAATCGGACCTTTCCGCCATTGATTGGAAAAACACCTCGGAAATACTACAGTTGTCACCATTGCATATACATGTACCTTGCTTACCAATGACGTCATGTGCACGTCACATAGCGGTAATTACATCGACTTTGCGACTGAGATGATATATTCTGTGCCGAAACATTCCCAAGTTTAATTTTTTCAGTGAACTTACTAGAGAACCTTCTTTAACTAAATTTGTGCAAATGATTCCATTAAGATATCATAATGCTTTTGACATGGTTCTGTTTTGCCTAGCATACGTCATCGTGTGACTGAATTGTCCGCCATTCCCGGATATTTCCCCCTTTTTACGCTGTATCACTCCATAGAAGTATTACCGAGAAGAAATTTGGTAGAAAATCTACGAGGTGATCCGATTGCTATTTCACTTAGTGATTCAAACTGCTCCCCATGTGGCGCTCTCGCTTCTATCGAAACGCCACTATCACCACAAGGTGATTTCTTCAAGAATCTTGTAGAAATTCCCATTCTTGACTTTACCTCGTTTTCCAAAGAAGTCGCGAAAAGTAACGTAATCTATCTATGACGTTATGCATCAGACATTGACGCATATACTCAAGCGCGCAACTTCTACATAGACATCTCACTTTTATGAGTTTAATAGACAACGCGAACAAGCAACATACACAAACAATTTTAAATGTGAACACATTAAAACTAATCGAATAAGGTGACTTAACAAATTGCTCGGGTTTAACTTGATCTAACTAAGATCAGTGCTGAGAAATAAAAGTATCGGCAACTATTTTACTTTACTATATTTATGTTGTATGTATGTATGCCACTGTCGTTGCATGATGAATGTTGCTCTGTTGAGATGTGTCATGTGAAAATGTGTTTTATGCTGTTGAAAAATTGTTATCTTTAGGCACTGAACAAAACAATGCGTTATAGTCGGTAGGAAAAGCCCAAGAGAGCGTGTGTTTAATTTTTGTTAACAAGTACCAACGCTAAAATAAAAATTACTTTACTTAAAATGGGGAACAAAAGACCAACACTTTACTTACCTACTGGGCAAAATAATTGTTCCAGTAATTGAAGAATCCAAGTTAATTTGATTATACTAATAATTATCATTTTCATGTTAATCTTGGTGTGTCCGTCTCATAGCGTTTTCGGCGGAAATGCTTCAAAAATATGACTCAACGTTTTCACAAAATAATTGCTGGTATACAGATATCTGTAAAATTCCCAAGTTTTTCCATAAGTCTTTTGGATTCATGATCACATTTTCATGTCATTCTTGGTGTGTTCGTCTCAGAGTGTTTTCGGCGTAAATGTTTCAAACGTTTTCACCACAGAATTTTTGGTATCCACAACTCTTTTTGGGTTCATGATCACGTACTTTTAATATCCAAACCAAAATTAGTATGGTCATAACTAAAGCAAATGAACTCCTTGCCCCTGACGTAGATTTTGTAGGATTTATTCTTTTCTGTGCCTAAACTGTCTTGCAACTCCCGCCACATTGTGTCTTTGTCAATTCTGACCTGACAACATGTGACCCGCTTTGATAGCTCTTAAAATTGGTTCTTCAATTCATGTTCCGGAGTTATCGTATATTTCTCATTGTGTAGATAATCGAGATGATGTACACAGGTTATTGGAAGTTTAATTTTGTCACTCTAATGGATAAAAGAATGCACTTTCATTGAACTATGACTAACTATGATAGATTACAACGAGTTCTATTATTTAAACTCACTGGTTCTTCCAGGCGACAATGCATTGGTATGGTTTCTTTTATACTCACTGGACGTTTTTCTCATGGGAGTTGCTAACCTAGCTTTGTTTGGTAATGAGGACTATTCTTTTCAAATTTACCTTTAAGTAAAAGACAAATCGAGAATAATATAATAAACCTAGGGTATGTGCTATTTGTATTTACGTCTCCGTTTATAGCGTTGTCAGATTTGAGTGATTATTTGTTGATTATGGGGAGTCGGTGTTGGGAAGATATTTCTCAACCAGAGTTATTAGCCAATTTCTATGAGCAGACGTCATAATGTACAGTATTCAAGAGACTATTTGACAGCATGGATTAGTTTCGTAAAATGAATTATCTGGATATTTTTAGGTGTACGTGTTTAGCAGTTTGAGACAGAAATAATTCTTTGTATTGCGTGTTTGGGCCGTGTTTTGTATTGAACGTCGTGAAGTACTAATATTAGGCTTGGAAAGGCTTACTAATAAGCCATACAAATGTGAAACAAGAACAAACATGCAAGTATGAAATTAGAGTTTCGTGATGTGTGGTCATTAGGTTATCGCGCGTTTAAGAACCTTTCAGTTAACAACGACGTTGACATGACGTCCTTGGAAATAGGGGAAACATGGATTGTCAAAGCCAGACTCAGACAGAAGTTGTTCGATTCGCTCGGTAGTGAGAGCCCTTGCGTGTAACAAGATTGTTGGTGGCAGCGGTGGGATTTGGATAGCTTTGTGATAAATTTATTTGTCTTTTTCGGGATTATGCTCTATATTTTTTTTTTTTTTTGTTTAATTTTTTTTAAAAAACTAAAGTCAGGCTATTCGACATGGCAACTGGAAGGAAAACGCGTCGTCTAGGAAGTTAAAAGCTTCCTTGGAAGTTCGCTTCGCGCCTCGCAACATTTATTGAATGAAGAAGATCTGTTTCTTTGTTTTAATTTCCATGAGCAGATATGGTCCTTTATGTGCCAATGTTGTTACCGCTAGGGTATAATTGAGGGTGGAACAGAATGTATTTATGTATGGATGGCGCTAGAGATTAACCTTGCCTCAACAGTAGTAGAATTATACTCTTCTTGATTCATGTGAGAGTGTGTGAAGACCATGACATTAAATCGCATTTAAATGGGACAAAACTATTTAAAAAATATATTTATCCCAATTCGAGTTTACATATTGTTAGCCCGTACAATGATATCGTATATTTTCTTTTTTGACTGAGCACTACAATCCCACAAAGAGATGTAAAAACCTCATACTCTGACGCCATTTCTCTGTGGTACAAATTTTCGCGCATATGGGAAAAATGGCAATTTCGTCGGTACATGGATAGAGAAAGAAAATCCTATTGTCTTCAAGATAATTCATCATTTGACTGGCCTTTAAATAACTGTAGCAGCCAAGAAATCCACAAAAAATGATATTCCATGAATACAAGAGAATTCACAGTTTATTATTTATGGTGGCGTAATGTATTAAACTTGCTATTCTGATCCGATATAGTATAGGCCATCAAACCAAGCTGAAGGACACCATTTCCACGGCTATCATGTGACTGTCATTGGTTTTTGTGTACCGCCATCAAACTTTAGCGAGAGAGAGAGAGAGAGAGAGAGAAGATGTACTGTGACAGTTCTGTTGAAAGAGCCTCTGTTACACCTATAATTGTAAACTATTCTCAAAGTTCGAGTACTTTGTAATTTGGACTGTTCAGGTAAAAACAGTGATACATAAGTAAGGCAAAAACAGAATATGTTTTTCTTGTAATATGCCTTTTATTGGGGAGAGTTTTTAAAAAAATTTCCATTAAACATTGGACCAAGAGTTAAGTCGACTAAGAAATAGCATAGATGCAAATCCATTGTCTATAAACACGGGAATTTAAGACATAACGGGAGGAAATGGTAATGCAGTGCAGGCTAGAGTGTTTGACGAAAATGACAAAGGAGGAAACTTTCTATGTTCCCTACCCCTGTCATTTTCAAGCGTCTGTACCAAAAGATATACAAATATAAGCAAGGGATGACTTATATAGATCGATTCGACAAACATTTATCTATCTGCACTTATTTTTACTTCCATATAAACTTACTAAATGTCCAAATCTCAGATGAATGTAGATAACAATTTTACATACAATTATAACTACTAGTGTCTTCCTTAAGAAAATGGAAATTATTTCCCATGAGATTTGTTATTTTTCTATGTCATATATTGAAAATATTAGTCATAATTTTGGGGACTGCCAATTTCTCAGAATTTTTTGAATGAACTGTTACAGTGAATTAAAATTAAGTATGCACACGCAAAAAATGTGGCTTTCTAAAAATAAAAGATAAGACCCAAGCTGATGAAGTGACAAATCAATTATTTTGATATGGTAGAAAATAGATTTATAGGTGTCGATTTGGGGAATAAAAACAAGACTAAACCCGTTATTTAAAAAAAAATATAGTTAAACAGATTTTTCAATGAGAAAAAAATATATTGCTAATCAAAATTAAACTTGGGGACAAATTTGGTACTGTGTGCTTATTGTACAAGAATTTTATAGAAATTGAATAGTATGGCTATATATGGGGTTTTATTTTGGTTCGCTTTTTATGCAAGTTTTTTTGTGTGTCACATTTGTACGTTATATGAGAAATAATGTATATAACCAATAGTGTTGGTATATTTATGCTTCTGAGGAAGCAAGATGTATGTGAGTGCATGTATGTATATAGTAATGCTTTACTGTATACGTCATCACTTTCTTTATTTCTTTCCTATATTTTCATATGTACCAAATAAAAAAGTTGGTGATGTAAATAGTAAATTATTCATACATTAATCATACTCATATTATTAATAGGTACTTGGTATGCCCCCGATGTAATTTGGAATGCTAAAATAAATATGTTTAGGAATTATATATATATATATATATATATATATATATATATATATATATGAACTACTTCAAGTAATTTGTAGGCTTGTTACTATCATACATCTTGTATGATCGTACATAGCGAACTCGAGGCCCACGGTCTCGTTGCTGGAGATTAAGGAAAAGTTGCAACAGCTACAAAAAAAATTATTAAATTTTTTTTATCTATCTAACACTGCCGCTCAGTAACTTCAGATCTTGTCGACAAAGTTTAATTCTTGCTTGTTAACGACGAATGTTGCCCTGCGATATGAAAGTTTTATGGAGCCCCACAGCTAATCTATTATAAAAAGAATTTTGACATATTTGTTTTTAAATGTTTGATAACAAAAGGAGCTAAGAAAATGCGGAAAGTTTGAACAATTTTCATAAAATATATGATTTTTGCGTTTTTTCTGAGCGACTTTTAGTAGAAACAAGAAGGTCAGGGCCTGAATGTCGAGCACACGATCAGAAGAACATTGCTGTTAAATGTGTGACCTTAACGACAAGGTCAAAAGGTTGAACGAGCATGTCACAGAATGAATTGGCTTAGCTTCTTAATAATGTATCCAATGTATGAACAAAATGCATCAAGGAGTTCAGGAAATGTCAGTAAATGAAAAACATTAACCAAAACCTTAACGCTAACTTTCTATGACAGTGTCCTTCGCCCAGAGATGAAAAGGGCGAGAGTAAGTATCGCAAAATGAATTGTAGCTTCATAATGATTCAGCCCAGGTGTGAGGAATATCAATCGGGGATGGGTTAGAAAATATAAGCAAATGAACAACTGTAACCAAAACCTTCACGCAAATTTTCTGACTTTAAATTTGACCCCAAGGTTGGAGCAAGCGTGTCATAAAATGAATTGTCTTAGCTTCATAATGATTAATGCCAAGTATAATGAACATTTATAAAGAGGTTTAGGAAATATTAGCAGCTATAAAAGATTTAACCAAAACCTTAACGTAAATTTTCTATGACTGTGACCTTCACCCCAAGGTTAAAGGAGCGAGCGAGCACGTCTTAAAATGAATTTGTCTTAGCTTCATAATGATTCGTACCAAGTACGATGAGAATCTATCAAGAGGTTTAGGAAATGTATGCTAATAAAAACTTTAACTAAAACCTGAACAAAGTGCTATGTCTCGCTTCCCACAAACGTGGGCACGACAACGATTGCAACTTGCTGTTCGACCCTATAACCGACAAATCAGATTAGCTGTAGGCGGGGCTTAGGTGCGGGATCGATGACACTTTCATATCGCACGTGAACTTTCGTTGTTAACAAGCAAGAATTAAACTTTGTACACAAGATCTTAAGTTATTTAACTGCAATGATAGATAGATAAATGTTTGACGAATCGATCGATGTTGGTACGGACGCTTGAACACGACAGGTGCACGGGCGGAACACCGTCCTGGCAAGTTTCCTCCCTTGTCATTTCCATAACACCTAGAGCCCCGTTCTCCATTCTACTACCAATCTTTCCCGTTATTGCTCCAATTCCTGTGATTATAAATTAAGTCAACTTCTAGGTACCGATAATTTAAAACGGCTTTGTAATTTAGTCTTTTACATTTAAAAAATGACTATTAATTTGCTCTGACGTTGCTGATAGTGCATTTTAGGTAGTGTAAATATGTTCATACATATTTAGTTTTTAATTCTCTGTCCAGCCTCATATTTTTATTTCACAAATATCTGAATGATACTTCGTTATTCCTTCTTTATGTAACATTTTTTCCCTTCCTTAAAGATTTGTATCCGGTATAACGTGTATTATATGTTTTCTTTGTCGAGATTTGTATTTCTTCTTTTTTTGTATACCACCCTTTCTGTTCCTATATTGTAGCATGCATATACGCTTGTGATTTTGGCGATTACCACAAAATATTGAATTTAATTGAGTCTATCCATCTGGTAAACTCAAGGAAAAAACAGCATTTCTGAGTTATCATGATCCAAAATGATCTGCGTACAAAAAAAAAAAAAATACGAAGGAAATGGTTTTTACCTATCAGACTTAAAAACATATTTTTTACAAAGTTAAGAGTCAGGTAATTTGATGATAAGAAATGAAAACCAACTCTAAATGGTTCATTTAATCTCACATCATATATAATGCTGTAGATAAATCAAAATGGTGGCAGTGTCGACGCACTCAAATTCTCTCTCTCTCTCTCTCTCTCACACACACACACACACACACACACACACACTGATAACATCATAATATCTTCCAAGAGAATCGTTTTTCCAACTTTCTGTAGTAAAATCCACCTATGGTCTAATTTGTCACTGAATTACAGTTCTCATGTTGATAATTTTCTCTTTTTTTTCTCTCTTTCCTGATACCTACATATCTTTGGCACTTCAGGTCTTCGCGGGATGACTGAAATCTCTACAATTGGACTATATCGTTCAGACCGTGGAAAAGAATTTCAGAAGTTTGTCGAGGACTTGCCAGCTTCATCGTTCGTTAGCATCATCTAAAAATGTCTCAGAAAGAAGGTCGTTTTTTCAGGGAAGATTTTTTTACTTTGGAGGATCCGTGTTCATTTTCGTCAAGAAAAGACTATTATTCGGTGGTTGACCCATTTCGTAATGAGTAGGTAACTCAGGGAAGAAACCCGTCCCCTCCTTGTACCCTATGAGTCCTAAAGATATCCCCGTTGGCGTCCGAATTAGTTTACTGGAAGCTCTGGACGCAGCCTCCAAACTATTAAGTCTGGATCTAGGTGTTGAAATACTACCCGTAACACTGGACAATAGGTTCCGAGTAACAGTATCGTCGAAAATATCCTCCTCTTCTGTCCTTCCACTGGCACACTCTGAATCAGTGGTAAACCCAGTTCTATTAGTCTCAACATGGTCGTGTTTTTCTTCAAAATTCTCTGCGTTTTCTTGAATTTGTTGAAACAGTAGGGGCGGTACAACATTTGCAGGACTTGACTTTGGTTCTGGAGAAAGTGCCTTGGTATTATTTTGGTTCGAGTCGCTTGTTTGAGGAACTTGCTTATCAGATGACGTTGATTCTTCTTTTTTATCTGATTTCACTTGTTGATGCTGTTCTTTTGCAAAAGTATCTCCTTTATCTTCCTCATCTACAAAATTATCTTGTCGCTCTGCGTCCTTTGAAGGAATCAATTGTTCATCTCCTTTTGCGTCCTTATGGTGCGTCTTCTTATCTTTTGTATTATTCTTGTGAGACTTACAGCGTTTTGTGGATGTTTTCTTCGGCTTTCTCTTTCGCTGTTGACTCTTGTTAACAACATATACTGATGTGACGGGCGCGGGCATAACGGCTTTCTCATCCAAATCTGGTTTTTGCTGTGATGGCTGATTTATCTGCTCTTTTTTGTCATAATTCTGTGGTATATGTGCTTTATCTCCCTCTGTCTCTTGCGAAACATATGGAGATACTGTTTGCTCCTCGGGTTGATATTCTGTGACAGATTTGGACGCTTTTGCATCAGGGATTTCTAACTGTTTTGCATCAGACACATTATTTATGGTATGAATATCTGCGCTCCTCTCCTGGTCTTGACGATTGGAATTTGCGGGTTCCTCGGCCATCCTTGCCGTCGATATTTCAATCTTTTTATTTTCGTCACTCTTTTCAGTTGTCTCTGATTCCTTGGTCATTTTTGAGGAGGAAGTGTCATTCTTATTGTTGTCAACACTATTTTCGTCTGTCTTGAAATCGTTCACTATTTTTTTAGAAGTATTATTTACTAGAGGTGACTGTTTACCCGTCTTCTTCCTAAACTCTTGCCGATTATGTCCTCCTTGTTCGACCGATATTGCTAAAGACGTTCCTTCTTGATCCTTTCTTTTCATAATACTGTCTTTCATCACCTCTGAATTATTACCTGTTTTTCTAGATGTCTCATTTTCTATAGATTTACCGTTACTCGCCCTACCAGAAATTTCATTTTCTACAGATCCACCCCGACTCATTGCTTTCTTCTCTTTCTTGCCATGCAGAATTTTATCAGATAACTGAGATTCGCTGCCACGTTCAGTAGATACATTTTTTGGATTTTCCCTAAACGGAATGGTATTGGAGGAATACCTTCGAGGTGTTATAGGCGTAGCCGGCAAAGATTCGTCTTCAAACTCGGACAGTGGATCGTCCGCTGACTTTACTCTGATTGTATTTTGTGGGCTTGGTGATAAGTCTTTTGGGGTTCTGTCAACAACTAATGCCTTAGCACGCAAACTTGACCTGTCTTTTTCCATTGCACGAATAACACCGTTCAACTTGTGCTCGTCTAGAACGGGGTCATCGACGTCAGGTAAGTTACTTCCATTTTCCACTTTCTTCGACTTCTTCAAGGTTTTGGTTTTCTGTTTCTTTTGCATTTCTGTGTCTGAAAAAAATGCCTCATAAAAATGATCTAGAGCATATGAAAGACGGTCAATATGTACGGAAACTATTATGGAGGATAAATCTAATTCAGACATACTGTGTAAAAGTTTTGCATCGACAAAAAAAAAATAAAGTGCAATTCGAAACCTATTACAACGAAAGCACTTAATACAATTACAATTTCTAACCAGATTATACGATGCACTGTTGCTGTCTTCAGTATTATTAAGATTCCTTTACTTTTATTGGTAACACCCAGCGCACTAACACCCATCGCAGTAACACCTATCACAGAAAATTGGAATTGAATTGTGAATATATACAATATTTTTACCCAGAATTTCCCAAATTGTAGACATAATTCCATTTCTTTCACGCTCTAGATTTTCTAAATTGTACACCAATACATTAACATTTGCTTAACGTCGATGAAAACATATTTTAAAATGTACATAAATCATTTGGGATAGAATGTTTATGTCTGCGCTTTTTAAACTGGTCCATTAGCTAGTTTTATATGCTAGAAAGAAGTCTTGTAAAAACAGTGTTCTTGTCTTCATATATCCACCTCATTCCTAAGGAGGTTGTTCAAATTTAAAGTCATGAATGAATATTTCCATCTTTTTTTGTATAACTTTATTCCTTATAAATACTGCATAACTTCTTTTAAACAACAAGTTAATAGATGCAAGAGTATTGAATGTGTAAGAGAGGCGGCTGCTGAAGGCAGGTAAAAATATAAATGAAATTCACCCAAGTATCAATTGCTTGCTTGATTGATTAGTGTCTAACGGCACATCAACACACGAAAGGTTATGTTGTGTCGAGGCGATTGGAGTAACGTGCCTCCTGGTCTGGGCAGGATTCGAACCCGCAACCTTTAGGTCACTAATCTGGCACTCTAACCGCTGAGCCACCTCGGCTCCACCAAAGAGAAGGAAAAATCACATGTTAGTCGACATGGGACGTATTTTTTAAGGAGAGGTGGCCGTAATGGGAGATTGGACCGTTTACTTTTTGTTAACGTTGAATGATTATCTGGGGACATTTTGTGTACCTAATCTCGTAGCTGATTCCTTATGAGCTTTCTTGGAATCCCGTATGCACACTATGTAAAATACAAGGACAGTCACAATTACAAGCAGAAAACCAGCCACAACGCTAACCACCACGATTATCGTGACGTCCACTACTGTGTTGCTGGTGCTGGAACCGCCACCGCCTGCAGCTGTTGTTGGAACTAGAAAAACAAGGAAATTATCACAGCATATTTATTTATTTATTTATTTATTTATTTATTTATTTATTTATTTGTTTGTTTGTTTCTTTCTTTCTTTATTTCTTTATTTATTTATTTATTTATTTATTAAAACTGCGGGATTTAAGTTTAAGGTAGCACTAAACAGCTTCGTACGGATGACCATGGGGTAAATATTTGATTGTAGAGACATCCATACTTTATGTCCATTTATCTCCCTCGGTATTTACAGAGGTGTCAAGAGTGCATGATTTATTTACTCATTTATTCTCAAAAAATCACTTAACAATTACTCGAGAAAACTGAAGAGATTTAAGTTTAAAGTAGCACTAAACAGTTTCGTATGATTGACCATGGGGCAAATATTTGATTGTAGAGACATCCATACTTTATCTCCGTTTATCTCCCTCGTTATTTACAGACGCGTCAACAATGCATGATTTCATGTTGTATGCACAAGGGGATGATTCTAGTGCAGTAACACATTTGAGCTAACCGGGTTCGAGATTAAGTTTTCTTCTACAAAGTGCATGAACAGCCTCCCATCTTCTCTGTTTTTACTCGTTTTTGGGAAATTTTCATGGTGAGTGATTTTGTGCGAAATCGTTCCGTTCATGGTCCACTTTTATCATCATTAAAATGATATATAGTACGTAATTGTCACCGTCTTATGTATGAAATGACTCTGATTTTGTTCAGTATAGGTCCTCTATAAGGTTGAAAATAGCGAGTTCCATGCGTTGTGGGAAGGGAGTAGCGTTGAATTGGTGTGATTCTAAGGGGGTAGCGTGGGATTGGTGTGATTCTAAGGCGGATAGTTATAGAAGAATCAGCTTTGCCGTGCCAATCCGTTTACTGATTCAGTTTATCCATCCTCTAACGAGTTTAAAACTGTATATATATGTATGTTCATGGTTATTTCATTTTATTTTGATAGCGAATGGCATCTAACTTGCGACGGACCATCCTGGACCCCGACCGTAGCCGAAATTTGTTTAGTGCTACCTAAATCTTGGTTCAGTTGGAGAAAATTTGCAACAAAAATAAAAAAGTTCTTTACAATAGGGAACAATTTTAACTACAAGATGCGTCTCGCCTTAGTGTATTCTGAAAAAGTGTCAGCAAATTTATTCCTAATGCGATTCGGACTGGCAACGTACGGTGAAAAGAACCGAAATGCATTCCTTGTAAATTAACTGCTTAATTAATTAATCAATGGAATTTAATGTACTTGACGGTCTTCTTGTTGTACATCACAAGTGAAACATATAATGAGCAAAATTATATATTTAAATAAAACACTTTAATTCTTTGAATCAGTCAATCAATCAATTGTATTCCAAGAAACATTACATTCTAGACAAACAGTGGGCACAAAAGCGTCGTGAAATAAGGTCAACTTTACTACACTGTCACTGAATTTCTCTCAGTTTTTTTTTCTTTCTTATAATATAAACTCCTAAAAATGGCAATAAATAAATAAATGGTGAAAAACCGTCTAAACATTTTTCGGAAATTTCCCAAAAAGTATTAAATTCGACCGAAGAATGTAAAATTTAAAATGGTTTTATAAGATGACAACATACATTTTTCAAAATACAATTCATAGAAAGCTATAACACGTGCAGAGATGGCGTGGTTGGATGCAGAACTATGCAAAAACCTTGTGCAAGGAATGTTCCTCTTGTACACAAAACTGTATACATGTGTTTTGAGTCGTGGGAAATAACAAATATGACATGGCGTAGGGATACGTCTAGTCCAACATAAGAGTTCGATCCCCAGACTCAGAAGAAAACACGGTTTTTACGGTTTTGTATTTATTACATTCCCCTCATTTACGTTTTCCACATTTTTAGCTGTACTTTGTGAATGGAATTCAAACCAACTTGATCTATAAGAGTTCGATTCCGTTCATCTAAAACATTAACTTCAATGAAATGACCTAAATACATGTGCATCTGAGTGTCTGATACGGAAACACGGATTGGACATCCGTATCGAACACCAGATCAACCATATAAGATTAAATGGGTACGTAATAAAATATGATTATTACATATCTAACTACTTTTGTTGAACATCTTCTGTCATGCAACGTAAATCTGTAGCAAATATGTCAATCTTGTGGAATAAGCCCAGGCAGCGCAAACGTCCACATGTAATTTTTCAATGCCTGACCTAATTCCACGAAATCACCGCAAATGTTGACAGAAGTAATATACCTATAGGACTGTGAAAAACTGCCTAAACACTTCCGTTTCTATCTTGCAAATATGTTTATCAACAATATTATAGAATTCCAATTAATACAATAATTACCAGCCATACTGGACAATCTGAGTGGATTTTGAAGATTCCCGTGAATACTAGTTAGGCATTGTATTAGAAATTACAATCATAATCGGAGCATCCTCAGTAATTTTCGTTTAAAAAAAAACTCATATGTCTCACTGAGGCAGCCATTTATAATTTGATTAGTGAATAGGGAGTCTATCATCTTGCGGGATCATGTGACGAAATACTAAGTTATATGAAAACAAAAGTATTGATTAAAAAAAAAAATATTCGAAGCAACTTCAGTTAACAAAATATATTTATTAGGCTTGAATATGTTTGGTTGACCCAGTGGCGTACTAAGGGTAAATGGCGCCCGGGGCGACGATGATGGCCCAAAAGCCAGAATACGACGCCCGAAATTTTATCAGCCGTTTTGGCGCCTCCCCCCCCCCCATCGTTAGTACGCTACAGGGTTGACCTTTTATTCAGTCCATATACGTTCAGGAACAGATCGTAGACAGCGCACTACTTTGTTGCGCGGTAATTCTTTACTGGTTTTTTTTTTTTTTTTTCCCTCCCAAAATGGCGAGTTCAGTCCGTCTTATACACGATTTTTTTATTTTTCTAGTTGGAGAGAAAAGGCCAAGGCTGCTCCAATTGATTACCATCACTCCAGTATAGTATTCACTTTGACGTTTTAGATGGAAATGCAACCTTGGAGTGTTATACGAGTTCAGAATTACCGAGCGAGTGCTCATGCAGCGGTTAAAGCCGTTTCATAATTCACAACCAAAAAAAATTAATGGAGTAAAGTCTCTGTGGCTTCTCTTAAGTTATGTAGACCAATATTTATAATTTTAGTTTTCTTTCATGACGTTGAAAATGTGAACGACCTTTGCATGTCATTTTATGGGGCTCCAATGTTTGGATGTAGTTTGTAAAAGCATGGTCGCTGATGATCAAAAGAAATTCTTTTCTGTTTTACATTTTGAGATTCCAGACGTTGCGAATGACGACGACTATTTCGCAAATATTGGTTTGCAAAAGTAGAAAAATTAAACACGCTTATATGTTTGTAGCAGATTAGGAGAGAGAGAGAGAGAGAGAGAGAGAGAGAGAGAGAGAGAGAGAGAGTATTCCCTAAGTTCTCATTGAAGAGATATATTTCTGAAAAAGACATATATATATATATATATATATATATATATATATATATATATATATATATATATATATATATATATATATATATTCTGGCACACATTGTGTTCCTTTTCACTGAGTCTTGCAAAGTACCCACCACATTTGTCCTGCAATGCTAAACCCTAAGCTACAAAAGAATAATTTCATGCAAATGACGTTTTTATTTTAAAAATTATTAAGAAAACTTTTCTTGCTATTGACGAGGAGGCTATATCTTATTTTCTTCTTATCTTCAAGCTGTCATATGAGGTCAACACTTCAAACAAGTGGTAAACTGGGCTTACCCTCTAATACTATAGAGCTAGACCATCAAAACCTGACGAAGTAATAAATACAACCAGGGCCATGAACAACGGTAAAACAGCAAATATAGATCCTATCCAGAATGCAGACATTAACACAGCAACATGTATAATGATTTGACACCTTGAATGCTGTGGCTGCTTATATAAGCAGAATGATTTGACACCTTGAAGGCCGTGGCTGCTTATATAAGCAGAATGATTTGACATCTTGAATGCCGTGGCTGCTTATATAAGCAGAATGATTTGACACCTTGAAGGCCGTGGCTGCTTATATAAGCAGAATGATTTTGCTTACACTTAGTATAAATTTAACTGCCGTCGAGGAAAACACGTAAAATACTACTTATTGGGATCTCGTTGGCCAAGGTAATTTCCAGATGAAGTGACTGGCAGTTGTAGTTAGACACCTAAGTGATGACCTAACAATGCTTATTGGTTTTATAAGTTTGGGGAAGGAAGAGGGGGGGAGGGGGGGAATGGGGGCTAATTAGCTTATAAAAACACGGTGCACCACGAGATCACCAAAAACATGTTAGTTTTGTTTACAATTTCACGTGATATGGATAGACATATCAGCTCTATCTGCTTGACCAATCACATTTCATATATAAATATACGGTACCAACCGTTTAAGCCCATCCTGTCGGTTTTAAAACTGGACTTTTAGTAATGGCTGAAAGGATTGATCGTGAAGAGATTTTAAACATACACTAAATAAACCAATATCAAACATGTGATGCTATCTACACAACAAAATATTGTGTGCGTATAAGGTAAAATTACATAAATACTTACCACAAGTGACTGTAAATAATAAAAAGTATTTAATTAAACTAAATGAGATGTATATTGACAGGACCAAGATATAATTTTTTAAAACTTTAAACACATTTGTGTACTTCCTGACGTGTCCATTAAATGAACAGTAAAGGAAACAAAATCATTAATTTTAACTGAAAAAGAAGTACTTTCATAATTTCATAATAATTCTAACATTTGTATAGATGAGTCTGATTGAAAACATTTAAAATGTTCTGTCTGATAAATCCTCAATGTCAGTGAATAATTATATATGAAATTTATTGTGCCTTGTATATTTAGATTGAACCAATTGTTTCTTGAAAATGTTTATTATCCTGTTTTGTATTTCAAAACTCTAGAAACTATATACATATCGCTGACAATTCGGGTACATTGTATTAATTATGACTGTATCATGAATAATTCTCTACATTTCGAGATTAGTCCGATAAATCAGCCCCGAAACCTGTACTGATACTGATGGACGATTGGGTCTGACACCACCTATTCATGAAATCGTGCACTTGGTGCAGACAAATGTGTCCGCAACTCATCGGTGTACATTTTAGACACTTACTGGTATTGCTCGAGGCTCTTGAGTTTAGGTCGGTTGAAGGGACCTTTTGGCTACATGTACAGAATATTTCTGGATCAAATCCTATGCTTAACAACTTGCAAATCCGTGTGGAATAAAACAACCCCACCTCCTGTGCCCATTTCGAATTTCATGGTTTCATATAGCTGTTCCAATAGATACAGCAACCAATCAGATGCGACTTCCGCTCATTCGCTCATTTGAACGTTTCGGTTGCTTTGGTCATGTGACTGGACTTGAATGTCCCTGGATTTTTTCAAACGAACTTTCAAATGAGCGAATTGAACGGAAAGTATGAATAGGTGACATCATACCCAAACCGGCTATCATTATCAGTACAGGTATCGGGGCTGATTTATCAGACTAATCTCGAAAATATTAATTATCATATGACGTATTTCAACATCCAATTCAAAGCATTCTAATTAATAACTGCAAAAATTATTAATTATCTTTATAATGACTTTATAATTAAGAAAATGTCTGAGTTGTGTTTTTATAGCGACAAATACAAAACTCACAATACGGCGTAACTATCATGTTTGCACCCAAAGTAGAATTCGTCGCATTAACTGGCACTGCATCCGGCGTTTGAGTTTTAGTACAGCTTTTTGGCGATAGTGATACCGCAACTTTCGATCCCGATTTACTTGCCATCTGAATAATAATAATAATAATAATAATAATAATAATAATAATAATAAGCGATACGAGGAAGCTTTAAGTTGACCTATCGCAAGAGCAAACATAACCACGCCCTACTCATTAACATATAACATCATATAAAATCAAAGTATTTTATGTTGACACTTACCCAATGTGAATAAGTATTAATTGTTTAGCGCATATTGGAAATTTCGTGACAAAGGGTTGAAACATGTATAACTTATGACTATTTGAATATGTACATGATATATTGTGGAAGTTAGATAGGTGACAGAAATTAGACCTGAAAGTCCGTCAAGCTGCCAGTGTGCATGTAAATCACGCGATGCTCACGCCCTTGACGGCGATAGTATTCGTCGGTGGTCCATAGGTATCGGCACGTGTCAGGGTCTGAGTGACATGCGGCGATACGTTAATTCAAAAGGGCAGACAAGAACCAATGCATGGACTAACTATCAAAAGGCCTTTGAAATAATTCCCCAATCTCTGTATCTGCTTGTTATCATAGGCTGGGGGGGGGGGGAGGGGGCAGGCTGAGCTAGCGTGCGACCCTCCTAGAAATGAGTGCGAAACAACCGGAAAGTTTCCAAGAATAAGTTTTCTATACAGTAAGATCGTTAAAATTATGCCCTGGAAACGCTTAAAATCCAGGACCTTCTGTGGGCTTCGACCTCTGTACCCCCACCGGGGGTTCCGTCGCATAGACCTCTCGCTACTTGTGGTACGTCCCTTCCCACCACCCTTATGCCTCCCCATAGAGATATTTCTGGATCCGCCACTTGTTATAGCCAGAAATATGTAATGCTGCAACGTTTACCAAAATGTCTAAACGTATACACGGTATATAATAACCGAAACGATGCCGTTTATATCGATTAGAAACTCAACTTTTCCCCCTATCTACCGCTACTCTAACTGAATAGTTGACAGTTACTAGTATTATAATGTGCATGCCGTACCTCGCTCAGCTTGTGATTGTTTCATCTGCTGTACATTCTTAACCTCGTATTATGACATGTCTTTGTTAAATATATCTGACAATTTCAGTAAAACATCCCTAGGATTATAGTGATTTTGTTTCCAACTGTTACATATATATGTACATTACATGATGAAAAAAATCGATAATGGATCCGGATGTACTACTTGGATATGCGCATGGGATGCTTTTGTAGGAACTATGCAATAGCTTACAAACTTGAAACGGTGTTTTTTTTTTATTTCTTTTCCTTAAATGTTACTAATCAAAGGTTCTGTTAACAAACATGTTGTTTATAGGTAAATACTGTAGTTTACACAAATTTTTTATCAGCATTATCAGCAAATGAACCTGGTGTGTAATATTGTGTAATGTGCGCTGTAACTAATTCTCATTAACTTCTGCTCTTTTCCTAGCGATGTGAAAATCAGACACACGCTTTAAAAAAAGAATTAACATAAAAACCCTACTGAACAATCCTCTTAAGCGAAAATGTGGTAGTATTTATTTTGAAATGGTTGTTCCTGTGTCAATGACAGCCGCATTCATGTGCGTAGCCGCATTCATGTTCGTTTACACGTTTACCGATTTTGTAAACGTTTACAGAACCGAAACAAAGCCGTTTACACGTGTAAACGTTGGAGCCTTAGAAATATGCAACAATTCATCTTAAACATACGATATCTTGAAGAACGCAACTCATTACTCAGGACAAACTATTTAGGGATGTAAAGATCAAAGGGAGTATCTTCCAAAGAGATTCAATGTCACCAACTGATGTTGGTGATCGCATTCACTCCGCGACCAAGAATGCCGAGACAGCAATAAGGCAGGAAAGGATCCAAGGGAGAGAACTCCACAAAGATCAATCACCTGCTGTTGATGGTCGATCTGAAGGTCTATGGGCGAAATGAGTCTGAAACACACTGTTTGGTCCACGCCTGACAACAAAATGAAACTTGGAATTGATGAAGGGCGATAAAAGTGCTTGGCTCAAAACTAAATGACAGTAAAAGTCCGAATAATAAAAGACAGAACATGAAAATGAAGAGAATAGGAAATTCAACAACAGTTCGTGCGGGAAACAGGACAACAGCCCACTGAGGGCACCTGGTGATACCTTCAGCGGAAGAATATTTTTAAAAAAAACGTTTGCTGATGGAAGAACAGGACATGGCACTCTTAGACAGCAAACTTAAAGCAAGTGTAGAAAATCAAGATGTATCATCATTGTACAGCATATACAGAAGTAAGAATATGACAATCTATCAACATAGCAGTAAGTGGTAAACGAGCCAGTTAACCTATTGTCAGTACAACATCGGTAGAGCAAATGATTCCAAGCCGTACACAGACAATTGTATGTAGCTCGCAAGCAAATCATAAAAGAAAGATGAGTTTGTGGGGGTGGGAGTAAAAAGCAAATAGCTACATTTTTTCTTATTCACTCATTTAATCCCTGAAACAAAAGTTGATAATTAAAACACGTTTATTACATTAAAGATTTTAACCTCCCTATCCATTCAAGCAGAAAGATCGTTGATTCGCAATTTTGCCGTATCTCAACTGTTGTAGTTTTCTCTTTGAAAAGAGATGGGGACCGAACTTAGTTGAATCAACAACGAAACTGATGTAATTTGACACTACACAGTTTCGTATATACCATGAAATTAAATTGTATAAATGGGAAATCATGGAATTCTACGTTTGAGATTCGAAGTATACGTAGATTCTCTAAATGTGGGTTCGATTCCTTGGCATCAAAGTTGCTTGTCACTTGGGAAATTACAGAACTTTGTAATTAAGCCCTATTGCGTGGAGACATTGAATAGTTCGGTGTTTCTTTTCGGTTGTTTTATTGTTTTTTATTTTTTTTAATTTTTTTTTTTGGGGGGGGTGTTGTTATTGTGGGGCTGGGGGGTGCATAGCTTTGAGTGCCTTCTGTTTCTTATGAAAACAGCAGGTGGAAATTAAATGTCCTCTTTTTCACTGTTAGTATCATGTTATATCTCAAGTAAATGATTGTCAAAAAAGATATTTACTAGGGTAAATGGGTTATATTCCGACCACTCTAGGATTCTTACTCGTGTACATGTATACATTATACATATCTGACTGTTTATTGTATGCAAGTAGGACAAAGGTTAATGAGATAGAACTTGACCAATGAAATTTGACTGTGAATGTCACGTGGAATTGTAGATAACAGACGAAAGGTCATTTGTATCCAGTCTAATTAAACTACCTAATTCCGACCACAAAGTGGGTATTTCGCAACCCCAACAACACACATATTAATCAATCTCTTCTGTATGTTCTAATTTTCTTTAAAGTTTAGTAATAAATGTGTGAGTCATTAAGATGCATTCGTATTCAAGGGTTAACCCATTTTTAATACACAGTCCAGGTAGCTGAGTATCAGGGAGAGAGGGGGAGGGGAAGGGGTCGAAGGGGAAAGAGAAAAATATCTTGTAAATATATAGTTTTATCTGAATTCATAACATCTGAAACTCAATGGTCATTTTTGGTGATGATTGTTCTATTTTGCTCATAAGTATTCCTATGTGTCGCAATTACCCAACTGGTCAATATAACCGGAGTGAAATCCGACCGCAACTAAAATCTTGAACTGAAATTGGCCTGGTTTGTCTTTTCAGTATTTTTTCACATATTTTTTTAGAAATGAAGACTTTTACGTTAATCCTGATAGCCATGTGCTATTTTCGGAATGGACGCTTCCCTCCCGATGACAGCTAAGAAACGAGTGATGATGGGATGATATAATTTGCCCTTCTTAATGCCCAATGTGCTGGAACTGACCTGTACCTCATTTACATATTTATGTACAAAGAGACAAGCCATTTGGCATGTAGGTATTATATAACAGCTAACACTCAATATATTAGTGGTCGGAATCACCGGACTGGTTGGAATTTTACTAGCTTACCCAATATGCATTGCTGTTATAATTACAGTGCAGCAACGAAAACGATCTATTTCGGTACGTAGCAGAAAAATCAATTATTAGCAATCACTTTTAAATGAAGTATTAAACGGATGACACTATACCCTCGCATTTACCACTGGTGGCCATCCCATTATATAATATCAGAAAATTCATATTTTTTTATTATTTTATGAGAGTGCAGTAAGGTTCTTAAGAAGCTGAAAGAGACTTTAAGATTCACGTCATGCTATAGAATGACACTCCTCTCCACTAATCTACACGGCCATGATAAAATGTGGCGAAACTATCAGGAGAGGGATTAATTGCAAGGACCTTGTTTGTGGAATGGTACTCCTGCCATAAGAAAAGTAACTTATTGGAAGCTGAGCAGAGAAAAATTGGCTCCTTGTCGTAATCCGCTTCCACATCGAAAAGAAAGTGTGTTTGGGTCTTTTTTTAATTTTTTTGTTTGTTTTCGTTTTGTTTGTCTTTTCGAGTGCGTTACTTGCCAGACTGTAATCTTATCGCCGAGATGGAACTTTCTGTACTTACCATGCATGTGAATAGGTACGTTGTAGATTCGTCCGTAGACAGATCTGTGTTGTACACGGTAGCGAATGAGTAAGTTCCGGATGTAAATGACACAATACATCTCACCGTGCCGATTTCTATAAAGAAAATATATATATGAAAACGTATACTCGCGCTTTTGCATAGGTGACATTATGACATTTGACCCCACTCAACAACCCACCTACTAAACTTTTCTTGTCATCTACTTATCCTCGTGAAACATGGCGCCAAACATGATTACATTCTCTCAATAGGTTTCAACGGAGTTCAGCTTCCAAGGAGAACCGAATTCGTAAAAGTGTGTATGTTTAACGTGGGTCAAATGTACGCAAAGAGATATGATCTATGATCACCCATATCATCCTGAACACTTAATGCATATCACTCAAGGCAGTTCAACAACTAATTTGAGGAAAGACGTTTCTTTCACCTCCGCAACGTATCTCCTTCTCTGTAATCATTGGGCTAACACCAAGTAGTATAAAGAACAATAATGTCCTTTGTACTGATGAGTAGAATATTCAACGAAAATTGCAAAAAAGCTCAGATTCAATATATATATCAACGTCAACGGCTTTGTCTCGCATAATCCAAATGTATGACAAACTTATAAACGGAATGCTGCAGTTCAGTGTCAATGACAAAAATTATGATTTATTTAACGCATCGGGAATCTAAATCCATTGAAAGCTATGATAAGCCCTTTCCATATGCTGACAAATCAAGAAGATTTTTATACATACGGAACTAAAACATCGTATTTTGTGTGTCGCTATATAGCACGGTTGTGCTATGTAATTTCTAGACTGCTTTTATGTTTTGTGCTGCTTTGCTCGTGAACAAAGTCACAAAACAGGGAACTAGAAGACCCACAGTACTAACACGCCTTTTACTCGATTAGTATATTGATGACTTTCATAACGGGACTTTTGTCCAAATGGTTGACTATTTATCTTACCCGAGTAAGCTATCCGTGTATGGCACATCGTGTAGTTGAAGGCCATTGACCTTATGTCCGTGCACCCATCCCACACCTCAATTCCATTTCCGCACGTGCTCGTGCTGAAGTTGTTGTAGGAATAACTAAAAAACCCTAAAAGAACTGTCGGGCACTGTACACTGGCAAAGGCCCGTGAAGCTGAAAAACCATACGAGAATAATTTTTGAAGCAGTTATATATCTGAAGACAATATTTAACATCTCATTGTCTGTGACATCTTGCTGTCCCAAGGACCTTGATTTTTAAACATTTGTCTCACCGTTGGCCAATTTCTGACCATGCCCGGTATTCTCAAAACTTGTTAAGCATAAAACTCAGATTAAAGCTCAAGACCAAGAAATCAAATAAGATTCTTGGAATAAAACTTTGTCATTGAAATACAGCAGTCTTGTATTGGGGTCCAAGTTTTAAAAAAATCCAGAAAATTCAAAGATTCTAACTTGAATCCAATTATAGAAACGTATTGTCATATTTTCGGACTCTGATAGTGAGCTTGAGTCTCATGTCCAAAAAAGGTTCGACACTATGGGGGTCATACCCTATGCTGCATAAATGTCTCATGTCCAAAAAAGGTTCGACATTATGGAGGTCATACCCTATGGCACATAAATGTCTCATGTCCAGAAAAGGTTCGACACTGTGTGGTTTTACCCTATGCTACATAAATGTCTCATGTCCAAAAAAGGTTCGACACTGTGTGGTCATACCTTGTGCTACATAAATATCTCATGTCCAAAAAAGGTTCGACACTGTGTGGTCATACCCTATGCTACATAAATATCTCATGCCCAAAAAAGGTTCGACACTTTGGGGTCATACCCTATGCTACATAAATATCTCATGCCCAAAAAAGGTTCGACACTATGAGGTCATACACTATGCTACACAAATGTATTATGCCCCAAAAAGGTTCGACACTATGGGGTCATACCCTATGTTACTTAAATGTCGACCACTAATAGACGCAGACAGAGAATACAGAAATTTTAATCAAGACGATAAATAGAGAATATTTGCTTGCAACGAGTGAATAACGGATATATTTCATTGAGCGGGTGAAAAACTCAGTATTTTCACGAGTGGCGAAACCACGAGTGCAAACACTCGAGTTTTTCAACCACGAGATGAAATATATCCGTTATTCACTCGGAGCAAGAAAATTTTCTTTTTATTTTATGCTCAAACGTATTGGCTAGCAGTATGCATAACAGATTTGAAGTAGCAGGTTTCTTACTGTATCCCACGCGATAATGTCAGCAGTCTACCGTTTATGTTCTGTTGTGTTTTGTGTATATTCGCACTGAAAATATCAGTTGTAACATAATTCATCTTCCTAATTCAAGGCAAAACAGCACATTAAATAAAATGAAGAAAAAGTATATGTACATTGTGGGATTTGAACTAGGTTTGTCTGCATACTAGGCGGGCATACTTACTACTAGACTAAGAGGGCGCCAGAAATTAAGAAAACTTTCTTGGACATGATGTTATCGACGTCTATTGACGAGACAGTGATAAAATACTTCTGATAGTCCACTCCAGTGAATTATCAAAATTATTTCTCTTGAAAAATCCAGTAATTCATGGCCTAGCATAAAATAAAATGTTCTAGTTAAGGAGAGGCAGACGACATTGTGTGGCCACTTACCGCACTTGAGAAGACATGATGCACCAATCAGGAAAAGTTAGATCTTGTGTAATAATAATAATAATAATAATAATTATTATTATTATTATTATTATTATTATTATTATTCAAGCTACAACCAAAATAACATTGGGATGATGGCCGCGTTATAGGTAGTTTCTGCACACCATATATGGAAATCTAACCGCCAATATTGTCCAGTATGGTCTCTTCATACATTATTTATGAACAGACTTTGAAAACAGAAATGGAATAATAATGAAAAACAAAGCATGTCAGGTCACGCATTTACGGTAATCAAAAGTAAACTTTATATCAGTCAGGAAGAATGTTGTAAGGTCAGTTTCTTTGTATGTTAGCGTCATGTCATTTTTGACGTTATGTATATTATTGTGACGTCAAAAACATGATGATGTCAACACTTACAAAAAGGATGGGATCAAAATGTATCCGACTGATATAAACAATCCACCAAGAGGCATAGTTTTTAATGTATTTTCCACAGCCTGACATGCAAATACAATTTGGGCAGGCCGAGACTACTTCATTACATGCAGCCAATAGTAGAAACTTATACAAATAAGTGTAGAAGGTAGGAAGAACAATCAAATGTCAATATTAGGCGTAATTTTGCGTCTGTGTGACAGAAATTCTTTCACAACTAGAAACGTATTCATGCAACACGAATTTCCCAACAAAGTAACCTGAATGCAAAACTTAACCAGACGTAGGTATATAACAGGATTCTAGACCAAAACTTATACCATGTGCATTTGATTTGCATGTCTGAAATTCGCGTTGTTGCTATTTCTCCATATTGCCCAGGTAGTGTTTTGAACAGATTTTTCTGTACTATCCATATTTATTGTCACCGACGTCACCCCAGCTATTAACCAATCAAAAGTAGTCTCGTTCATTTGAAGACTTTTTTACTCGCTAATTTTCCTCACAGTTCCTTTGCTTTCAATGATAAATACAATCCTTAAAAAGTGATCGTTTGTTTTTAAAGAAATGTGGAGCATACAAAGTGTGACAACATTTATTCCAAATATTTTCTTGGCTTTGATCAATGATACAAGTATACTGCAACTGAGAATTTAACGGGATTGTTATGAAGGCCGAGTCAACCAAATGTTTTCGCCCACGTGAACGGAGTTCCAATCCGTATCTTAAAGCTATGGATTCCTGACTTTCGAAATACAACACGGCCACCAATCTCTCTCATGCACCGGAGAAAACCGTGAGTGGGACCCTTCAATTATGCGTTAGTGCGATCTTGAATGCAAACGAAGAACTTAGTTGTCCAACAGAAACTGTCATGTCTCTTTATACGTGTAAAGTTTCGAAAATCTAAGAATGTGATTCGATCTGTTCATCACTTTTCTTTTGTTTTCTCAGAAAAATATGTTCTAAATAAGAAGAGTTGGCGCCGATATTTCTCTTGAAATAAAGCGGTATGTGATTAATGTGGCGGTGCATGTGAGAGACTAGTGGCCGTGGTAAAGGCAGCAAAATCAAAATAGTGGTTTGGGGCTGATTTTCGGACTATGTTGATGTTATTTTAAAATTTGATTGTTGTTTGATTAATTACCCCATCTCAGCAACGTGTGGTACTCCGAATCATTGGGTGATCCGCCACATAGTTCGGATTGTGTCGCTGAAGCAGAATTAGACGAACCCTCCTCTCTAATGTATACCCTCTCGTAACTGGCGGCAGACTCTTCTCCTAGGTAGCAACGAATTCAAAACAGTAACTTATAATTCAATTCAATTTAGATCTTTCAATTCAAACCAGTAACATGTAATTCAATTCAATTTAGATCTTTCAATTCAATTCAAATCAACTCAGTTCGATTCCTTTATATGCCATTCTATCATGAGGCCCACCTGTGGTTTGGAGAACATGGGAAGATGGATAATATATTTCAAGGGAACCAGTAGGCATTTTCAGCGAACAATGGAGCAAAATACTACATTTGTAGAACATTCGACTTATTTTCCGGGGACAGTTAAAAAAAAAAAAAAAAAAAAAAAAAAATTTCCAGGGGAGTACATTCCTGGGAGGATACACATTTTATATATAAATATTCAGTGTACGAAAAAAAAAAAAAAGTAAACACGATCTAACGTCAAGCTTACATACAGGGTACGATCCAGAAAACAAATGTAAACACTATCTAACGTCAAGACCCTATGTGCCAATAATAAATCCATTTTTACCGTTTTTGGAAGCCTGAATAGCTCCGGACTAAAGAACTCTTTTGCATCTGCAATCTCAATTCGAATTCTCAGTGCCTCCGGGTCAAAGAGTTCGTGTCGTCTGTTTTTACTGGTGACCAGAGATAAAAGCCATTGTAAATACTAATATCCGCACTTTTTTCATTTTTATTTTCAACCCCCTTAGGTTGCGCTCTACAGTTTCGCACTTTGCATAGGGTTTGATTTTTAAAGAAAAGGAATTTCCGAGGTTTTCCTCGCTGGTTATCCTGGTTATTTAAAACAGATCTTGTATATCTTAGGTATTATTAAAAAAATAACTTTGAATTCCATTTATTTTGTGTATGATTTATGGGTGTAATTTTGGTTATAGAGTATACAGCTTGGCCTTACTTCAGATGTGCACCTCTCAAACGACTGCTAGCTTCACTTGGTCATTTTCACTTCCTGGACTTAAAATGTAAATTCGAAAGAAAAAAACGAACAAACAAAACAAAAAAAAAAAAAAAGAGCTGATAACTTTTTTTTACTTTTTGTATATTTTATCAGTCATTCATTGCACTTTTAGAAGCTGGTGTTGTCAAATCTGGCTAAATTCATTTTCCCTGTTTTAATAACTGCTAAAGCTAATGTACTTTGGACTAGTTCAGGCTCATTTTTCGAGCACATGGGAGCAGCCATTTTATCGACTGTCTGCTTTAAATAGCGCATAGCTTTCATAATTGCTACATGTCAAGACATTTCAGTCACAATACATGAAAGTAGCAGAGAGGTATGCCAACATTATATCCATTATGCATGTTGCCAATGCAAACAACTTCACCTTATACCGGTCCCTGTCTCAGAAGTACATAATAACTGTAGAGCGCTACCTTAACTCAGGGTTCGATACAGGATCCAAAACCTTTGTTGCTATCTGCAGATCATTTGTGAAGCATCATACTAAATACGTGTGCATGGAGCTTAGGTTACATAGGAAACCAACGGACCGACGGAAGAACACACGGACGGACATGACCAATCATAATAACTATCCCAAGTGTTTGGATTTCCTGCACTCCAAAGGTCACTTCATACAAATATCAACGCATCTGAAATGTCTAGATACCAGTGAAATGACAGCAATACAAATGTTGGAGGAATTGTTTTCTTCTTTGGATGGGTGTAGGTAAAATAATATGTAAAGTAAGTGTTTATGGAATGAGATCGAAACACTTAATTAAGCCAGTGAAATATTAAAATTTCAAATATATTTAGTGTGATATAAAACATATTCAAACTGTCGTAAATAAATCTCAAACAGTCATATCGTTCAAGATTCGCTTAATGTGCAAAGGCAACACCTGATAAAACATTTTTTAAATTTCTATCTAAATCTCTTATTTAAAAAATGTTTTCCCAAAAATAACTCAGACAACAATATACATTTAATCCTACTCAGCTATACACTATTCGTGACAAACTCAATCTATGACAGTGCAACAAACCTTGGGTATGTGCTATTTTTTACGATTCCGTTGATAGATTTGTTAGATTTTAGTGAGCATTTGTTTCATTAGGGGGAATCGGTGATGGGAAGATACCTCTCAAACCGAGTAATTTAGCCAATTGTTAGGTACACGCGTCATTCGTCTTGAACCGTATGGATGACCTTCGTAAAATGGCCCCTGTCAAATTTATTGATATGAGGAATTCTCAAGACATTCTCACGTATAAGTAAGTGTTTAGTAATTTGAGATAGGAATAATTCTTTTATTATGTGTTTGGGTCCTGTTTCATAGTATGTGGTATAAAATACCGATCTACGGCTGAGAATTGCGTACTGATAAAACATACCAATGTGAAGCAAGAAAAAACATGCAATTGTGGAATTAGAGTGTCATGAATGTGCGTACCTTAGTGTGATTAGAGGAATATTAATTTTGGTATTAGCGTGTTTAAGAACCCATTAATTTACATCGATGGTTGTCTTGAAGTCCTTGGAAATACAGGAAACAAGAACCTCAAGCCCAACTCGCGCAGTTGGTTTGACATGTTGTTTTTATTCGCTTGGTCTTAAGGTAAACTTATACTAGCTGCTTTTAGACCTCTTGCGTGTTACAATATTATAATATTATTTGGATATTAATGACATTTTTTTCCTAAATGAATATCTCATTTTAAGCTTCGTTATGAATATGAATATGTCAGAATGTTCAGGATTATATATATATATATATATATATATATATATATATATATATATATATATATATATATATATATATATATATATATATATATATATATATATATATATATATATATATATATACATGTATATATATATATATATATATATATATATATATATTATATATATATATATATATATATATATATATATATATATATATATATATATAAACACACGCACACACCAGTGCATATGTGGTGCATTCCACCAAAAGTACTTACCAGATTTGAGGTAGTAGATATAGGTGTGGTCAGTGATTTTCGTCATCTTCATGCATAAATATGGGACATATATATACTGAGAGAAAATCACATGCGACGAGGCTCTGAAAAGAAAGACGTTTATCATATAAGAGAACGTGCTGGCATGTATGTGTGTGTGTGTTCTATGTGAGTCTGAGAGAGAGAGAGAGAGAGAGAGAGAGAGAGAGAGAGAGAGAGAGAGAGAGAGAGAGAGAGAGAGACACACACACACAGAGAGTTGTGACAAGAATTCCACAGAATGCTATGTCTCGCATGCTCAGACGGTGCATGACCCCCAAAACCAAATGTGGTCACTGGAGATTTAAAACTAGATCACTCTGACCTAATTTGATCTTGATGAATGGAACTCCTCAATATGAACGCACTGATGATATATTACGACTGTACGTGGAACACAGTTTAAGATATGACGATAAAAACACAAACGTTAACACTAACTTTTCATTTAAAAAATCGTACCGCTATTGCCGACGAAAACGCCATCTGCGTCTGGAAAGTGAAACCTATATTGATTATGCTTCGCAGGTAAGACCCAAACAAAACAGCCTCTAGTATATCTCAAATGCATATGAGGGGCATTCAGTAATTTATGGTGTAGAACAGGGGTCTCCAAACTTTTCAACCCGAGGGCCGCATTAACTATCAAACAGCAGTTCGGGGGCCGACTACACACTCGAGGTCCAAATAAAAAAGAATCAAAACATGGATGTTGTTTTTAATTATTTATTTAATATTATTTTATTCAGTTATTATTTAATAACACATTGATACACTACACATGAACACCTGTATTAGTGGGAATGGTGAAATTGTTTCCTGGATGCCAAAATAGCAGACATTTCTGGCTTTAGATTTGATGTCCCTAACATCAACAGTGACCTGAGATTATCATCGGACAAGTTTGTTCTCAAATTGTTCTTCACGTATTTCATTCTTGAAAATGTTTGTTCACACAGGTATGTTGTTCCAAAGATTGAAAGGTACCTTGATGCAAAAGTTTTGACATTAGGAAAGTCTTCCTTGGGCAAAAACTGGTAAAAACCCACCAGTCATTCTTTGAACTTGTCCCTAAGGAGGTCATTTGCTTGCAACTCAATGACCTCCAGCTGCAGTTCATCTGGGCAACTGGCCACATCTGCTTCAAATGGGTTTTGAAACAGTCTCACTTCTTCTGCCTTTGAATCCAAGTCAGAAAACCGCTGCTGAAACTGCAGCTGGAGGTCTTTGATGATCTCGCATGCAAATGACGTGGGGAACTCAGCTGTTGCTTCAGCCATGAAGACCTTGCACTGGTGAAAGTGCGTCAAGTTGTTGGCCTGTACTTGTTCCAAAAACAAGACAAGTTTGGATCTGAAGGCCTTTAGGTGGGTGTATAGATCAGAAACTAGATTTTCCTCTCCTTGTAGTTTTAGGTTCAGAAAATTTAAATGACTAGTTATGTCTGCAGCAAAGGCCAATTTCCATACCCACTCTTCATCAGACAGTAATGGCTGTGGCTTGCCTTTACTTTCCAGGAAGTCACCTATTTCCTTTCTTAACTTAAATACTCTGCTCAGAACTTTCTCACAACTTAGCCATCTTACTGCTGTGTAATATGGTAAATCTTGCGATTCTGTGTCTGTATCTTTCAACATGTCTCTGAACTGTCTATGGTTGAGCCCATGTGACCTTATTAAATTCACCATCTTCACCACAGGATTCAGTACACTGCTAATGTCCATATATTTAGCACACAAAGCTTGCTGGTGAATAATATAGTGCAGGAACATTGGTTGTAGAATGTTTTTCTCATTACACATCTGCTTCACTTGTCCAACCAAGCCTTTCTTTATGCCACTCATGTTCTTTCCTCCATCAGCAGTCAGGCAACTGAGATTAGTCCAGTCCAAGTTATAATCAGCAAATGTTTTTTTCAACTCATTGAATATATCCTCTCCGGTAACAGTGCCATACATGCTATGTAGGGAAGCCAGCTCTTGTGTTATGTTCATGTCTTCATCCACACCTCTAATGAACACAAGCAGTTGAGAGGTGGAACAGCTGTCCAGCGATTCATCCATTGCAATTGAAAAATGGCGAAACGTGCTTGCATTTTTCGCTATTTGAGTCACAATGTTTTCACCCATGTCTGCAACACGGCGGGCAATGGTATTTGCACCCAAAGCTACATTTTCAAATTGTTTTGACTTTTCTGGGCAAAGTTCCTCAGCCACCTCCAACAAACATTCCTTCACTACTTCACCACCTGTAAACGGTTTGCCACTTTTAGCCAGGACGTAGGCAACTTTATAACTGGCCTTAGTTAAGGATTCATTTTCATTTGAGGATTTACTGAACAATGTCCTCTGAGATGTGAGTTGATTTTGTAATTTAGAAAATTTTTCGGCACGGACTTTACCCTCCAACTGTGCATATTTCTCCTGATGTTTGCTTTGATGATGACGGCGCAGGTTGTATTCTTTCATCACAGCCACGGTTTCGTTGCAAATCACACACAATGCTTTCTCGTTGGATTTGATGAAGAAGTATTTCAAACTCCATTCTTCTTGAAATTGCCGACACTCATCGTCTATTTTTCTTTTCCTCTTCTCGGCCATCGCTGTGATCAAAATAATCAAGTCTTGAACAAGCAGCAAACCATTTAAAAACTCCGCCACTAGATGGCGTTATATCATCTCATTGACTGTGAACGGAAGTAGAAAAAGTAAGCAGCGAATAAGGTTTTGCAATGTAGTGATCGGTTGGAAAACATAACGCACTACTGCGCGCCTCTATTTTAATTCGGTAAAAACATAACGTCCACGTGAGCGGCGGCTGATCTTGGCAGGATACACGTAAATTTCCGTAATTTTTTTCCGTAGACAAAAAGGTCTCCACGGGCCGGATGAGAGGGCCTCGCGGGCCGCATCCGGCCCGCGGGCCGTAGTTTGGAGACCCCTGGTGTAGAAAACTGATAAATGAAAACGTGTATAAACTGAGCAAACTCCGAGCAGCACCCTTGGCCTCGTCAACAGTACACTATCTTCGCCTAATGAGGTTTAAGTGCTGATGAGTGAGCTGGTTAGAACGTTGGTCTAGAAGAATGCATCATAACCCGCCGAACGTGGGTTCGAACCCGCACGGCGGTTTGTGTAATTCTTACCATGTCTTACTAAAAAATTGAGTTCCAACATAACAATAAAATCAACAACAACAATTATGTCTGCGTGGACAAGGAGACATTTTATAAAAATAATTAATATTCCTTCAACATTAATCTTTCTTCTGTTCATAAATTCGCTTCCATTTATTGTTTTTCGATTCCTGAAAACTTTTTGGTTGTGCGATTTAGGCACTAGTGTATCCTCTACAGATGTACATTCTACATATTCATGGTTAAACTGTGAGTTGCACTTAACACTTCAATGCTTTTCTTCGACTCGCATAGCAAAACGAAATAGAAAGAAAGAAAGACATATTAGTTTTGCCGTAAGTAGGGGATAGAGAAGCTAAAATTTGCTTCTATTCTTCTGAATCAAAAGTATCGTTCTCTAATTAATTGTGTGTGTGTGTGGGGGGGGCAATTACTGAATAAACATCATATATCTGAACAATTAAACCTTTGAGATCAATGTAAATTTAAGAGCTCTATATTTTGTAAAGCTGCTCTAGTGATTTTCAGAAACTGCGAAGCTACTTACATGGAATGTAAGTCAGTTACTGTGTATTTCATAAAATCATAAATTTTTTGTCTCGCCCTCAAAGAAAGTCGTTGCAATATAGTCACTCCTCAGAAGTTTATACAGTCTGCCAAAAACAGCTGAAAAGAATAATTTATTCTTTGATCCTGACTTTTTACCTTTTATATGCAGCGCCCAGAAGGGGAGAGAATAAAATGATGAACTTGTATGCAAAGTCCGAAGATACTATCCATGGAAGCATGAAATATGGTCACTTCCAAAACTTTATTCAACTGACACCATGACCTTGAACTTCGGCCTTTTGACTTCGAAATCTCTAGACGTATTGAATATCCAATCGAAAACCTTCCTTCAATGTTGACGACAATTCTTAGATGGAAACAGGATATGCAGCCAAATCCAACAACTTGAACTAGTGATCTCCCACCCTGTGTAAACAAATATCTCATGTAACCTTTACCTTTGATATTTTTAGACGCCAATTATTAGTGATATTCCGTGCCGTCCAATTCAGTTGTGCGCAATGTTAAATAATGATTCACTGATGCAAACAGGAATGTGGTAATTACAAAAAAAAAAAAAAAAAAAAAGGAAACTGGAGATCTGTAACAAACAGTTGATGCAAGACGGATTGACTGAAGGTTGAAGGGACAGACGGTTATGTCTCGACTTCTTTTACATTTGTCGCAGTCGTGATAAACACAGATACTGAAAATTATCTCTCATACTACATGTAGAACTGGAGCGGGAGAGTGGAGATTCGGGTGTAGATCATGCACAGCCGGTTCATATCCTTGGATCCGCTACACCTGCGAATACTGCTTAAAACAAGTGGAACGAACGAAGCTACATAACTCAACCTATGCCACGAGTAATATCAATCATTTCCAAACAAATATGCAAACTGTTGTAAAAACGTTCTGTCTTGTTTTATAACTATAAAATAAACGTTTCCATATTGACATTGTAAATATTATTAAAATAAACAAAATCCACACGATAATGTAATGTTTAATTTCAAGATGACACGCTTGAATTGTCATTTTATTCTGGTATAAAATCATGTAATTTGATCAAACGGATACCTTTCTTAGAAACAATAAATCTAAAGAGCAACACACAGGATCACACCTGTTCGAAAACATTATGGTATAAGGAAACTGCGTAAATGACCATCTCAACATTTTTTGCGAAAACCTGGACAATTCTTTTTTTGAAATGAAGGAGATAAATAAACAATAAATCTGAGGAGCAACACAAGAAAGCACACGTGATTCAGATTTATTTATTTATTTGTCAAAAACTAATATTGATTCTTTGAACCTGAAAAGGTGGCATAGTGTGTGATTTAGTCTTGATAAATGTACGCGAGTGGTGTAATGTTGTTGTATTGCTGGTGTAGGTGTTGTAGTATAGATATAGTTTATTGCTTTAGTCTTACATGTTTTATGTCTGTTTGTGTTATAGTTGCTTTCTGTACGCGGTGTGTCACGTGGTATGTGACTTAGACTTGTTATATGTATTACTATTTGTGTTTTATGTTGATCCTACCTAAATAAATTACATTATTATTGTTGTTGTTGTTGTTGATACTTAATATGGTTTCCCCAAAACGTAATGCATGTTATCTGCTCATATTCAATTAACGCAAGCGGTTCCTGAAAGGAAGAGTGTTTTATTTTGTGCATGATGATGGAAGAAGCTGAAATCAAAATGGAGCTACTTGGTCAGGCATGAACAACGTGGCCTAAGTGAAAGCAAGGATAGATAAAGACCGTGTGATTAATATTCGTTAAATTTCTGGGGATTTGGTTCCCCAATATGAAGCAATTTTTTGGAAATTTAGATGGAGAAACTGGAAAATTAGTACAATTAGAAAAATTATCTGGAGACCACGTGACAGTTTCATCGCGCGACGTTATGTGGCGTTTCTCAGGACGTTAACAGCTGCGCTGGGCCTCCTTATCAGGCCTGAAAGAAATTAGCTAGATTCAATCAGTTTAAAACATTATTAAGATATGTTAGGAAATTACATGTTTTAAATATAAATTAGGTTTGTGTCATGTAGCTTGGTTTGTCTTCTTTCTACACGTTGTGTGCGCTAACTTTTGAATGAACTCTCGTACAGAGAGACAGAGAGAGAGAGAGAGTAGCAAACCTTGCAATGACGATGTTGGCACTTGCATTGTAAATGAAGCAATCCCAACTAGATACCTTGGTCCCTCTCACTGTTACAGACCACCCCGTCATGTGACTGTTACTACTAAAATTTAAAATGCCTTTGTCGCTGTCCCGCCAGTCAGTGCCGGTACTTTGAAAATCGGTGGGCCACGTGCATGCTGCATCTAAAATGTAAATAAATAAATTAGAGTAATTTTGATAGCTTGCCATTGCAAATCCACGCTGTGTGTCTGTGTGTGTGTGTTTGTGTGTCAGTGTATATATATATATATATATATATATATATATATATATATATATATATATATATATATATATATAGAGAGAGAGAGAGAGAGAGAGAGAGAGAGAGAGAGAGAGAGAGAGAGAGAGAGAGAGAGAGAACAGCATTACCCGCCTAAGGTACCATCCTCCTCTTCGATTATGACCCGGGTGTCATAACCCAAACTATGTTTCCAATATTATTTGTCTTCCTGCTGTGACTTTTCCCCGGTGGAACCGACAATTGTATTCCTACAGCAAATGGTTACATATGGACAAGTAAATTATTTAGTTTAGTGAATTTAAACCTGGCGGTTTAGAAGGAATTAGATTAATGGACACAGGGACGGACAGACGGTAGTAGTATCACAATATTTACGACGCCTTCTTTTACTGATTAAAGTGAAATGCGTTATAAGTAACTTGAACTGCCAGAAAGTCAATTGCACAATGCACATATTCATTCGAGCACTGACACGTACGTACGTACCTACCTACATACATACATACATACATACATACACTCCCTGCCCCCTCGTTCTCTCAAATGTTTGTTACATCTATATAGTCCTTACCTGAAAGTTTTAAAATAATATTGCATACAACTAGGAACAGCATGGTGTCATACTTCCCCATACTTTAGGAAACGCGGCCATCAGTATATATGAGGCAATACATGTAAAAGAAAGCCATGTCTTTCAGAAGAATTTAATCAATCAGCTGTGTCGCTTCCTATTCAACTTCTTGAATACATTGTAGATATGTTAGAATGACCCCTTGCAGTAAGACCTCGCTAATAACTTAACAATAAAAAGAGTTTAAGTTACAACACATACTTACATGAGAAGGCTTTGTACTTATTCCCTATAAGCTGGCTGAACAAAACGGTGATAATGATCTACATTTACAGCGAATACGTATCCTTTAGGCAAAATAATTTAAAACGGGCTTAAGACAACCAAACAAAAATATTGCTGATGCACACCAAGAAATTGAACAAAGAAGAAATGAGAGAGAGAGAGAGAGAGAGAGAGAGAGAGAGAGAGAGAGAGAGAGAGAGAGAGAGAGAAAGAGAGAGGAGAAGGAATGATGAAAACAGCAACCGACCCTTCCAGTACTAATATTCATTGTGCCGATAATGCTATACATGAATGCACCGTTCAAGATTTTGTTTCCAGTAATTACTTGCAATCTTTTCGAAGCAATCCACTTCTAACTCTTGGTGCGTTTTATAATTTGTTTTATTTTTATTTTTTTATTTTTTAATTTTTTTTATTCTATCCAGTAGTCATTTAAACTTGTTCCAACCGCTAACCATGATTAATTTGTGTTTGTTCCTATTACTTTCATTTGCGTATAAATGTGGAAATCAAATTATTACTCTGCTTACGAAATGTTATCAATTCAATCGAAATAGACTGGTTTGCGTAATCTACAAATTAGACTCCCGTACGAACTCTGACCTCGCGATCGTTTTGTTGTGGAAAAAAGGGTCGGAAACGCGCCCAAAAACGGTACGCGTGCCTTTCCTTTTTCATTTTTGTATCAAATATCAGATAACCAGTATTTGACTGAATTCTTGAAGCGTATATTTTACGTACTGTGGGTTATAATGACTCTTGAAAGAGCGTCATTTCTTCATTCATACCATTGAAAGAAACTCAACTGATAGTATCTTACTACATAAGCCGTAAGACGATCCAACGTATTTTGACTCGGACGTTCTTAGTACATGTAATTGTTTAGTAATTATATGCAGAGACTTTTTAAAGACTCGTTCCAATTTGTAATAAAAATATGTCAAATACTATTCCTTTTGGAGCACATGTATAACCATGTACAGTTTTTGTTATATTTACAACTACAGTTGTGAATCATAAATTGTTTTTTTCAACTATCGCAATGAGAGTTAGGCTTACGGCAAGTCGTTTATTAGTCTTTCTTTTTTATCTGCGTACACATCTGTTTAAATAGCTTTAGCTTCTTACAAATTTTTTTATAGTATCTTCCATGTGCGCTTGTTAAAATGTGGATATCTCTGACTTATTGGTAGACGCGAAAAAAGCACGGAATATCCAAAATCTTTACGAGAGCCTCAATATGATAAATAGCCAATTCATTTTATGTGTGGGCGTTCACCATCGGAATAATATATATAATCATCCATCATTCTATCTATCCATATGAAAGTATACACACTTCTAGTATTAACTGAAAATGAACCTTACAAAAAATATGTTAACTCTATGTAAAAAGCATTTTTTCTCGACTCTTATTGTCGAATCCAGGTTAATGCCTGGGAAAAAGACAGAAATCGCACAGGTTCAAAGAAATTAAAAAGAATTATGTCGCACGAACTCTGATAATGAGATTTCATTTTGTACACATCTGTTATGACAGCATACGTCATTATGTTACAATTATATTATATGCCTAGTTGTTCTTTATGTTATCTGTTTTTTCCTCGGAGGACCCAAGAAATATGTACACGCACATTCACAATCAATATTTTGTTTGGCTGGACAAAGCCCTCTTTAAGCTGTTGTACCTAAAAGGCTTTTTGTCTAACACTATTCTGAGCATATTTTGATAAATACAGCTTCGCCGGCAGGAAGTGAAATATTTACCCAGTAAAACAGCATAGGAAGTGATGAAAGAAGAGTAGTGGTGTTGGGTAAAAGTAAATGAAATTAGACATCTGTTTTTTCTCCGTCCGAACAACGTTTTATTTTTTTGTATGACTTGTGTCTATTTCACCTTATGAATATTTCTGTAATTCAAAACGATTCGTTTAGAAATTTCCAATTTAAACTTATTTGATATGTTACACTTAGATACATGTGCCATTTTATGCGTCACAATTTTATTTATAGCTTTTAATTTTATCATTCTAGTGAATGGAATCTATCTATCTTTATCTGATTGTCTGTCTGTCTATCTACGCATTTCATAATGTGACTCAACATTTAATTTTTGGGTTGAATAAAATCACGAAATTGGTTAGGCCCCTAAAACAGGGACACTGAATTTTACTCTCAGGTTAATACAAAACTAGTCAAACAACTTTTAAAGCAATTTAAGTTGAAATACATGCCGAATACACTAAAACTCAGCTTGGTAAACTGCAGTAAAACCTGTTCGGAATTAAATAACAAACTATTGTCGTCTTCGTCATCATCATCATTGATGAGTCCAATCTAAAATAATTAACTGCCACACTCATTAACAACTTGTAGACCCTGTCCCACCGTCATAAAACTGTACTCAGCTCCATATCTTACTCGAAAATATTATGAACAATCAAAAGGCTACATTTGTCAATTTCGAGCATATTTCCAAGTCTAATTTTAGGATTCGCCAGAACATCCTCTTTATTAGATTTTTTTTTCTTTTTTCATCTGGGTGTTTTGGGGCTGTAAGTAGAACAGTACTTCCTTTATTGGACTGTCTTTTTCACTCTTACGCAAAAAGATATAATGTAATAACTGACCACTGTACCCTTCACACACCCCGTAAATTGAATAGAGTAGCCTTCATTCATTTTTTCATTTCTCCCGTAACCTTGCTGGTCGTAGGGGCGCCACTGATGACTTTCGACAATCTCTCTCCATTTCGCCCTGTTCTCCATTGCTCTTTGGGACTTTGCAAAGTCCATGCCTGTCCACTCTTTGATATTATCTTCCCATCTCTTCTTCTGTCTGCCTCGTTTTCTCTTTCCTCTCACTGTGCCCTGTATGATTGTCTTTGACAGGCCAGTTGAACGTGAGACGTGACCATAACATCTTAGTTTTCGTTTCTTTACAGTGGTGAGCAGATCATCATAAGGTCCAATTGCACATTGGATTTTAGTGCGCACCTCCGCATTAGAGACGTGGTCTAAGTATGAGATTTTCAGGATCCTTCGATAACATCTATCTCTAGGGCATGGATTCTTCTCTCTAATTCTGCTGTTAGGGTCCATGTCTCACATCCATATAGGAATATGGACATGGCGAGGGAGCGCATAAGCTTGATCTTGGACCCAAGCGTGATGTTGCTGTCTTTCCAAATATCCTTCAGCCTAGCCAGAGCAGCTGTTGTCTGCGCAATCCTGGAAAGAACCTCAGATTTTGAACCTTCATCAGAGGCGATAGCACCTAGGTATTTGAAGCTTGTTACTGTGCCCAGCTTCTGTCCATTCACTCTTATTTCCTTTTGGATGCCACTCGGGTTGTTTGTCAATAGCTTTGTCTTTTCAGCGTTGATCACCATCCCGTATCTTAGTGATGCTTGATTGAGACGGTTCACTAAGGTTTCCATTTCTTCTTCATCTCCTGCTAAGCCATCGATATCATCAGCGAAGCGCAGGTTGGTGATTGTTCTGCCTCCAACACTGACACTGCCCTCATGGTCTTCCAATGCGTCGGACATGATCCTTTCCAGGTAGATGTTGAAGAGAGTGGGTGAGAGAAGGCACCCCTGTCTGACTCCGACTCTGGTTCTGAACCAGTCTCCTATGTTGCCTTTGACGAGAACTGTACTAGTTGCTTTGTCATACAGGGTTTCGATAGTGCGGATTAGTTTTGCGTTTATGTTGTATATCTGCATGGTGGCCCACAAGGCTGCATGCCATACCTTGTCGAAAGCCTTCTTGAAGTCAGTGAAGACATGATAGAGGTTCTGTTGATGCTGGAGATATTTTTCACAGAGGATTCTAAGATTGAAGATCTGTTCTGTAGTGCTACGTCCTGCTATGAAACCTGCCTGTTCTTCCGCAATGATGTGCTCTGCTTGGGGTTTCAGTCTATTGAGAATGATCTTAAGCATAACCTTGCTTGGGTGACTGATGAGACTGATTGTTCGGTAGTTCTGGCACAGTTGTAGATTCCCTTTTTTAGGAAGAGTCACGATCATAGACTGGGTCCATGGGGTGGGCCATTCTCCTGTTTGCCAGATTTGGTTGCAGATTGTTGTGAGGATATCAGCCATCGAAGTTCCTCCTGCTTTAACAGGTTCTGCTGGTATATTGTCTACCCCAGCTGACTTCCCCTTCTTTAGCGCCTTTACTTCGTCCCTGAGGATCGGGTGGTCAACTTCTGTTGTGGTCAGTGGTACGTTTAGTACAGCTTGGTCTCCAGAAGTCTCCTGGTTGTAAAGCTCCGAACAGTATTCCGTCCATCTGTTAAGAATGTCTTGGTTTTCTGTCAGACTCTTACCAGCCTTGTCCTGAATCGTGAAAGACCTGACAACAGAGAAACAGGGGAGATCTAGAGTAGCCTACTGATATAGAATAGCTCATCTCCCAGGGTGTAAAACAACCGGATTCCTTTCATCTTTCTTCGCTGAATGCTAACTGTTGAGCATATGCAGTACTGCATCTAGTGAACTGAGGTGTTTCTTTCACGTTTAAAGTAAAACTATACTCGGCAACGGAAGTGGTGTAGGTAGATACAAGTTCTTCTTATTTATTGGTAGAACATATATAAAGAAATAGAGACAAACAGTTTTATTTCTCTTTATATATGTATAATTTATTAAATATTATTATTTTATCAATGAAGATTATAAATAATCTTATAATAAGAACTTTTCAGATATGTCTGACAGTATCCAAACGGTGAGTCCGATATTTCCTTTAATAGACATTGCATTTCAGAATTAATGTTGAATTATGCCCCTTGGTACAATTATTGTACAAAGTTTTTAAGATTTTAAAATTTTATAACATCAAATTTTGAAATTAGGAATAATATCAGGCAATTTTTTAAAAATATTATTTTGATAAATAAAGAAGGACCATATAGAGGATTGTACATTTTTAGTATTGATATTTTTGTCATTTTTTTGTTTACAAATAATAAATAAAATTATTAAACTTCAGTTCCATATGGGTAAGGTAATTTTCGTTATATATATATATATATATATATATATATATATATATATATATATATATATATATATATATATATATATATATATATATATATACAGCAGTAGGGAAATGAGGCAATTTTCATTATATATACAGCAGTAGGGAAAAAAAAAGGACCAGGCCGCTGTATGTTTAAAGAAAGTTGCCGCTGAGAAATCAAAATGACCAAAAATCTACTTCAAAGCGGTCTCAGCCCAACCAAACCAGTTTTTCAACATGTGTTTTTGACACACCAAGAAAAGCGGTGGTTTTGTTTTTAACCATATGTCATGTACATATTATTGTGGATACATTTTTGTATCTTATATCATGTGCATATTATTGTGGATACATTTTTTGTATCTTATATCATGTAAATATGCCAATACATATGACAAAAAAAAAAAAAAAAAAAAAAAAAAAAACGGCGGCGTTGTATAGGTTACCGCTGAGAAGTAGAAATACCCCCTCCCCCCCCCCAAAAAAAAAACAAAAAACAAACAAACAAAAAACAAAAAAACATTGTAGGCAAAATACTTTAAAGCGGGTTTAGCCCAACCAAACCAAACCAGTTATTGAGAATGTGTTTCGGACCCACACCAGTAACAATAGATGTGACCAAATACAATAAATTTATAATTCAAGTTCATATATAATTTTTAAATTTAATTCTATTGGATAGATAGTATCCAGACGGTGAATCCAATATGTTTCTTTTAACAGACCTTCCATTTCCGAATTAACAAACTTAATTACCTTCAATGAAAAATCTTGTTAATTATGGAAGCCGTCATTAAAGTGTGTAGAGACGTGAGATTTAAAAAAGATGGATCGATCAAGTTATTTATTTTCTGTCATACTCATCTTTATGCGATTATAAAACTTTCTCGTATGTGCTACCAAGTATAAGACTTTTCTGTCCTATACCAGACAGCGCCATCGCCTCATATACAAAATAATGTGTTAAAAAATACCCTTCAAAACAAACCATGCAACAAACTAAATTCCTTCCTTTTCACACATTTCATGCATATTAACCTCAGTTACGACTTTGTTGCATGCCATTACTCTTGCGTCATCTCTTGGTACTTTTTAAAAGTACCAATCTTATTCTTGTAATATTTGTTACTTGAATTGTTGAGTTAAGTTACGAGGGAGTGGCCAGTGATCTGGATAGAACCTATTTCGAGTTATCTCCCTTCCACCGTTGACGTCGTAATAAAGCGGCCGTTTCAAAAACCACGCCGGACATATGTCCCACAATGCACAGCGTTACATGTGAATTACAAAATGGCGAGCAAGTTTGAAATAGGTGATCTTGTGTGGTATGTCTTTTTCATTTATGTTGGAACTAATAAATGATTCTGTAATTTTACGATCGATTGCTAAAAATTGAGATATACTTTACTTTCTGTTGCAGGGCCAAGATGAAAGGATTCCCCGCTTGGCCGGGAAAGGTAAAACAAGTGATCAGTTGTTCATTGCTGTGTCAAGAACGACCACTCTGTCATTGCACCTTCTAATCTGGGGATAAACAATGGAAGTAGCTTGCTAAAATTCAAAGAGATCACACCATGGATTGTAGTTAGTTAAAAGATTTGACATCGTTACTTTTGCACTTGTTTGCGAGATGTATGTTTTCTGCAAATTTACTTAAGTAATGGAAATGGGGACAATTGGTACGTGACCAGTTAACAAACAAGCAGCTTCTACTATACCCTATAGGTACCTCCATGACCTTTAAGACTTATAACCCTATCTAGATTTGACTAGATAAAAGCACATTATTGTTAAAAACTGAATGGAAATTATTAATTTCTCTTAAATATGGTGGTTTTTCAAACCAACCTTTAATATTTGATTGTAAATGGTTTTCAATTGACGAGTTAGGCATTCCAAATGTTTTCACAATTTATGCTATTTTTGTCCTACATTAGTGAAATCGTCAGATACATGAAAAATTACAAAGTGAAGAGCTCTAGCAAGGCCTGAGCATTTGCCACTTGTGGACCAATTACTGGTATAAACAGACATATACTATTCATAGTGGCAAACACATCAGGAATTTAGAATCTTAGGGCCATCTGTTATTTTGTAGTTAAATAGTCCAGATAGTGGAGAACGCTTATTCAGTATCTGTAGTATTTTGTTATTATAAAAAAAATGCTCTGTGGCCAAGTATTGTTGTTTATTATGCCATCTGCAATTTTTAGCCACAGGCAATGGGACTGACAGTAAATGTAGAATCTTGTTTACTATAGCTGTATGTTGCAATGACTGTATTAAAGTAAGATCTAATAAATTTTGTTGTTATGGGTGCTTCATACGATTATATAGATGTACTGGAAGTTACTGTTAAACAGTGGCAAAAAATCATTGAACCAATATGCAGTTTTGCTTTTGGACTATGCATGTTTCTGTCAAAATTTCCACAAGGGGTGGCTGTTTATAGGTTTGCACGTGAGCAGATGAAATATAGTTTCATCCATATTGAAAAAAAACTCATAAACACCACCAGACTTTGGTAATAGAGACCTTCACTTTGCACTTTGCTGTTCTTTTCTCATTGTGCTGTTTAAATTAAATTGTAGCATTTGGCTCTACTTCAGGGACTCTATTGCATGTACTGTCATGAAACCTTGAGCATGCAGTCATCATAGTGACCTGTTTTTATGCTTCATAGACATTGTAAGAGTAATGGAACGTGCAAAATGTTAACAGGCAAGACACACAAAAAATCTTTGGAATTCTGGTCCTTGTCAAAAACTTCTGCACAATAACAGATGCCACTCATTTTGTAAAAAAGATATACATAACTCATTTCCTTGTTTTCTATTTTCATCAATGACTGTTGTGTAACAGTTTTTATCAAAGTTTACATCTAAGCTTGTGCTCGGGATGCAGGCTATAGTGCCCATATTGCTAGATGGCAGAAGTCAGGTTGAGGTCCTGCATCAGGATATGTCAATGAGCTGCTCATTTATTTAGCCTTTGACCTAATTCATTATTTTAGATTACCATTTATGACTTAATGGAACAGTTGTAGAAAATTTGTTGACTTACTTTGTAATTGAATAATGAAAGTTTATTTTAAATGTAAATACAACAATAAAAGGTTGTTGAATATTTAGGAATTTGTAAAATTTTCTCACCAGTGTTTACATGCAGTCAAGTTACATTTTTTTTATATTTATGGGTAGCATGAAAGGTTTAAAAGAAAATAAAGTATGATCAAATTTATTTACCATATATATATATATATATATATATATATATATATATATATATATATATATACAGGGCTCGAATTTAACACAAATTTCTTTGAAGCCAGAAGGACTAGTATACTGAGAAATATACTAGTCCTGCCAAATCTTTACTAGTCCTGCCAACCCCCACCCCCTTAAAATTAAATGGCCTCTCCCTAATAAAGACTTGACTTCAGCAGATGTTCTGCAGGATCAAAGCACTCGCTATTGTAAACACTGTTATAAAATATTAGCATCAGAAGATAATGTTAGTTTCAGCTTGGAAAAGGTGTGTTCCTATCAAACGAAGCAATCTGACTGCGCGTTGTACTTAACAGCTCCAATTATGGTCTCATCATTAACAGCAGAAGTTTGGTAACTGTTCCTAATTAATCCGACCTCATGGTATTGTTGAAATTAATAATAAGGTTGAAAATTTTCAATTCTTAGATGCTCAGAGATTTTAATTCCCAACAAATGTACGGCATTCTGCTTGGATATCTCCACGTGTATTCAATTATGTATCATCATAGAAAAAAGTAGTTATATGGAAATGATGTGTCAATAACGTAATCGTAACATTGATCTAATTCTTATAATTATTTCGATGCAAATGTAAAATATGCAGTTTCCCATTTGTGATTGTTGGAGCGTTTGGCTAGTGAGCCAAAAAAAAAAAAAATTAAACAAACAAACATACAAACAAATTTCTTTGAATAGTTTTTGTCATGTTTCTGTGTGTGGTATACCACTTTGTAGTTTGTTACTGTGGTCAAGTGGATAAAGTGTTATACCAGCATGCATACACACGCAAATGCACATGAACTTGACTTTGGAACACGAGGTCGGGAGTTCGCACCCAATGGTGGGAATATTCGTTCGTGCTTTTTGTTCCATGACGCTTTGTCTAATAAAGATTCTGTATTAATTTTCTTACTTTTATGAACTTTTCCAGATTTATGTATGTGTAGATTTATAAATGGTCAAATTATAATATTTTTCTGAATATTTCCTAAAAATGTCATCGTGTCATGCATTAAAGTAAAATTTGGTTATAATTAATAAGCATTCTAGCGTTACTTTTTAAATGTTAAATTTGGTGAAAAATTCTTCTAAACATTATCAGAATATTTTAAAATCTTTCACGGAAGACACGTCTTTATGGCTTGGTGTGAACGATGAAGTCGCTAACTGCAGAAAGCTTGGCTTGCAATCAGGGAATACATAAACTCTTACCGAACATCATGATGATTTGGATTCCATGTTGTATGCGTGTGTGTGTGTGTATGTGTGTGTGTGAGAGAGAGAGAGAGAGACTAGCACTTAACTATTTCCACGTCATTTTTCATTTCATACGTTATCAGATTAATTAAGATCAATTACCAAACTTCCGCTGTTAATTACGGGACTATATTTGGCGCTGTTAAGCGAAATGCGCAAAATCGGATGGCTTTTTATTGTAGAAACGCACCTTTCCGAGGCAGAAATCGACTTGATCTTCTAATGCTAATATTTTATGACTGTGTTTACAATGGTCACTGCCTTGATTCTACAGAACATCTGCTGAAGTCAAGTCTTTATTAGGGAGAGGCATAAACAAACGCTGACTGTTGATAACCGAAACTTACTAGCCCATCGGACTATTAACATTATGAAAGTTACTAGTCCGACAGGAAATTTACTAGCCTCGGGCTAGTGGACTACCGCTAATTTCGAGCCCTGCTATATATATATATATATATATGTATATATTTGTTTTATCAGAATACAAAGTTTCAAATAGAGGGGCTGAAGATAGAATCATTTGTGACTATTCAGGTCTCCCTCTTAAGAACAGTCATTATTATTTTTGTTATTAAATGTTGTATGAAAGTACAATTTTAATATTCCCGTGCAGTGAAAGAGCAATATAGTTCGAAATTTATCATACTAGAAAGTCTTGGAAACATTGCTTCAAAAAAATATGAAAAAGTACAGTGTATCCATTTAATTTTTGAAGTGGAAAATCATTTGAACAGATTGTGAAGAGTATGTGAAATAATCACCTATGATTTTGTTTTATTCCCATGCTGAGACACTAAAGTCTCTACATAATTTTTTTTTTTTCCTTTCTATTCAGGTCATTGAGCCAAAGGATGAGTTGAAGACCCCAATGAAGAAGAAGAATCATCACTTTATCTTCTTCTTTGGATCAGAAAATTAGTAAGTTCATTGAAGATTACCATTAGTTGTGGTAGATGTCCTGCACATATACAAAAGTTAAAAATCTGAAAGGTATCAAACAATCTCAACAAATGGAATAATTAAAGATAATTTTGAGATAAAAATCATATATATCCATTAATCCGAAGTGCTTGCAGATGTCATTATTCAAATTTATACTTCATTGCAACGCGTGTTGTCTTGTCTCAGAAGCTTGCCAATAAATGAAATATTTTCTTATTTGTTTATATAGCCATGAATTTTATTTTTTTTTAAAGAATTAAACATACAAGCAAAACTGTCTTGCATTTTAAACCCTTTCTATTACTAAGTTTTGTATATCAATGATTAAGGGTGTAACATATTGATTTATCAGTAAATTGCAATTAAACATGCCTGATACAATATATCGTGATATGAATATAGTAATACCGGCATCTGGAACTGATTTTGAGCACACCACTGTCTTCTAGTGCTTAAAACATGTCTGTAGCAGCATCAGAATCAGGATGTGATCCATATACTGGCTGCTATGCACACTTTAAATTTAGCTGCCCAGAAAGCTCTGAAAATTAATTCTGTTATAGACTTATAGGCAGGATCAGAAGAACTGTCAGCCTTTTTCACTGCAGTGTAGTTGTTGCAGGAATACTCTGAGACAAAATTGAGTTCCTAAACTTACCAAAAAACTTATTCAAGATGTTTGTACTCGATGGAACTAAAACCGGCTGTATATGATGCCCCAACCTGCAAAGAGGTGCACAGTGTCAACGAAGATGTAAGCACTTTGTCGGAAACTGACAGTAGTAATGCTGAAGAAGTGTTAGCATGTTTAAAACCATTGTGGATAATCACAACAGTTTTGTGTACATAAGAAACACCAACCATATCCATCATTCTTGCACTGCAAATCAACTGTTGATCACAATTATGGAACTATCTGATCACGATTCAACATTGGTGAAAGATGTTAAAGCAACTATTTTGAATGGTCTTTTGAACTAGGTATGAAAGAAACAACGATTTCCTCCAGATAACAACTGATCTTGATCCCAGGTTCAGAAACCTCCTTTTCTGATTGAAGTCTACAATGGCTTGGCACTGGCTGCATCCACTTCTTATGAATAGTATCAGCCCATGAAAGTTAAACAGGAACCCCATAAGGATTCAGTTACTGGTGTTTCACCTCTTCCTGCATTACCAGCCTTGTCAGCAGAGGATATCAGCACAACTACATCTCACCACATATAAAAAATTAAAACAGACGTTGATGCCTCTGACTCATCCCCATCAGCTCAAGTTGGCTCTGTTTCTGTCTCGTCCATGTCTCCTGATGCTTGCATTGCTCTAACAGAAACAAGTTCTGTTTCACCAAAGACAACTAATGCAGGTCTTGCTTCCATTTTTGGGTACTCTCTGACTGATATCCAGGCTAACTTGGATAAAGTTTATGGATGTAATTCTCTGTCATATCTTACAATTTTGAGGTGGTTTCGTTTCAAAGATGGTCTCGAGTCTATGGAAGATGACCCATGTTCTAGAAGACTTGACTGCGATTGGTGAGTGGGAAGTGGCTGCTATGAAGGATGCAATTGATGGATATGTTCAGTATGCAGTGGAAGATATATCTATTATCACGGGTGGCCAAGTGGTCTAAGGCGCTTACCTTTACAGATCACTCACACATCTCACCTCAGTCTATGATTTTGAGTCTGGCTTGACCAACATGGGTATGTGAGAAAGCTTGCCAGTAGTTTATCATGGGTCAGTGGTTCTTCCTAGGGACGTCCTTCACAAACTATACTGGCCACCATGTATGACCCATCATGTCCTGAAAAATGGCGTTAAACTCCACAAAACCAAACCAAACTTATTATCATGGGCATTACTTCATCAGCTGTTTATAATATATTAAAGAACCATTTGAAGCTCAGAAAGTTTTGGGCAAGATGGGTCCCACATTTGTTTGCAGCTGATCAAAAACAGACTTGGGTTGGAATCATCCAACAGCTACAAAGCAAACAAGAAACACCAGTTTCAGGTTCAAAAGGTCAAATAAAAAAGACACCTAATGATTTGGGGGTCAGTGGGCAATGGTTAGGGTCACATTGCCTCTAAAAAAAGAAAAATGGTTTCTTTGTGATATCTTGAGTTCTTTATCATCTATTTTGACCAGACTTTGTGGATGACATACATTTAATACAAGGAAGATACATATTCTTGTTGGTTTCAAAGGGTCAAGGTCACAGGACCTGAATGAATGAAAAAGGCCAGAGGTACTCCCGGAATGAAATTGGTTTACTCAAAATAACTTCAGGCCTATGCAACAAACTGTGACCAAACTTTGTGGATGGCTTGCATTTAAGACAAGGAAATAACCTGTTGATTTTGGGGTCTATAGGTCAATGTCACAGACTGAAATATGAAAAATGGTCTCAGCAAAGTAAGTTTTTTGTCTTTTTCCTTGACCAGATTTGTGGATTGCTTTCATTTGAGTCCGGCAAGACACCTATCGATTTCAGATTTAGAATTTTAAAGGTCAAGGTCACAGTGACTTTAAGAATATTCGCTTCTATGCCACATACATGGTCCAAAGTTCATTAGTAACTTGCATTTTTGGAAACCTTTTTGACTGGTTTTCCTATGAGGCAAGAAAGAAAGGTATTGATTTTAGGGTCAATGGATCAAAGGTGAAGGTAATTCACCAGCATAGCTATTCTCCTCACAGACAAGTTTGGATTGCATTCTTAGGTATTCACATTCACTTTCTTTTCCTATTAACATTCTCTCTGTTTACTCTGATCACAGCAGTAAAAAGGCAAACAATCCTGTGAACAAAGACAAACATTCCTGTGAACGCCATAACATTCTCAAGTCTAGCTTATGCAATGATATAACTGTCAAAATGCCCACAGATATCATTGTCCAGTGAAATAACCTGTTTCATTTACTGTATATACTTGCTTATATGGTGAGTCAAACTTCAAACTACACAGACCCTGATCTACCATCACATAATGTGCTGGCAGATCTGGGCCTACACAGTTTGAGTAATCAGTAGAACAAACAGCAAAGACCCTGATCTGCCAACACATTTTAATGTGATGGCAGATCCAGGTCTATGTTGTTTGCAGTTGGACTCGACTTGTAAATGGGTATATATAGTAGTATTGCTAGGTAATGTTGCTTAGTGACATTGGCATAGTACACAAGTACTTAACTGTACTTCTTTTCCTTTAGTGCCTGGATTCCAGAAGATAGTATATTCCACTACATGTCTAACAAGGAAAGGTTTTTGCTGACCACCAGAGTGCCACGTGGTTTTAAAGAGGCAATTGAGGCCATTGAAGATGCTGTTAAAGCTTTGCCAGAGCAGGTACAGCCAAGAATGATTTCTCTATATAATGTTGTTCATAGGATCCAGTCAAATTTAGGCTTCGTTTCTTAATGAACCTGAACAATGTAGGTTGAAGTTTTGTGGTAGCAAGTAACAAATTTGATTGTAAAATTTCATTTTACTACATGCATTAAAAATTTGTAGTAAAAATGAGCTATTTAGTTGTTTGTGGGGTTGGATCAGAGACCTGTGGCTAATGATTGGTAGTTAACAGGATAGAGAGAAGTTGTTGCTATACCAACTCTACCTGGCAAGTAGTTACAGCTCTCTCTCATTATAATGCACTTCATTGTAACATTTTTCATTATACTGCATTTATAACAGTGGAGAGCTGTACTAAAAGCAAAAAGAATAATAATAATATTCATAGTAAGCACAGTATGTTTATTTATAAGCAAGACCACATTATGGTATGGTACATTTTATTTATAAGCAAGACCACATTACTGTATGGTAAATTTTACTTGAAATCACAATATAATAGGTTAGAGTCAGTACAGAATTGGAAGTAAGTAAGCAGGACTGGACGAATCCACTTGCACAATGCCTGGGACAAGCTTGAATTTGGCTTGGTCAAGGTGCTTGCCCATGAGCAAGTCAAAAACATTGAGAGAGTGGTTATCTTCAGTTCATATTGCTAATTTTATACTCTATGGACTTGCCACAGTACATATATCAGTAATTGTGCCGCATTCTTCTTTTACACAAATGCATGCGATTTCATTCATCAGTTGAACCTCTATATCTTGATACACTGTCAAAAGTCTTTCACTTCCATCTTTAAATCAGTGGCAAGGTTAGTTTAATTTTCTTGTGCAGATATGATAATATGAGTGCTTACTATTTAAAGCAAGTTTTTACATATGGGAAATAAATACTTATATTTGTAATCAATTACATTTTAATCATAACAAATATACTTAATTCGCTGACTTTAAGTCCATACCTAGGTTCATCCCTAGTCATTATGCTGGCCAGGGAAACTGCCTAGACAACTTTCTGGTCCAATGAAATGTACCAAGCTTGCTGACTTTGATGCATGTAACTGATTTCAAGGTGACTAGGTGATTTTGTATTTTTCATTGTGATATATTTGGACAAGCTCAAATCTCCAAATTTGTCCAGCTCTAGTGAGGTACATTAAGCAGTGATTTCAGAAATAAAATTCACCGACATAATGTGACCCATTACAGAATACAGTGAATTTAATATTATTCATGGGGTACCAATTTTTCTGGGTAAGCAAGACCACAAAGTTTAAATTCTCAATAAAATATAAATCAAACTCCACATTCTCACCTAGTAGTTTGCAATGGTAAGGCATTTGTTTGTTTTATTGTTTTAATGCCAAGGCTGTTTATAGTGCTGAGAAATACATATTAGGATATGTTTATGAAAGATGAGGAACAATGAAAATTGATTGATCATGATTTTATTTGCATGGTTTGTGTCCTTCTTTACTTCCCAAAGCACATATCATATTCATTTATAATAATGAATACTCAGTTAAATTTCATGCAGTTAGGTGAAATTTGGAAACTTTTGTGAAATCATTAAAGTTCAAGCCAATAAAATGCAAAGCACAGTTTGCATACATATCCGTGAATAACATTTGTCACTATTTATCTATGGAAATATACAGCATAATGTCTGACTTATGAAAGCACTGTATATTCTACTGTTAGACATTGTTCCATACTGAATAGATATATTAATGTAAAAGCAAATTACAATGTCTAATTCAAACATTAGTTTCATAAATTTTAAAAAAAGTTCACTGCATTTGTATTTATTTTGGTCACAAGTATTATTCACTATTTTATTGTGCAAATGGAACACAAGGGCACATTGTTGCTACTAAATATGTTTCACACCTGTAACTATCTGCTGAATAAACAATCAGTGATCTAAACCCACTCCGATCAGGTCTGTTAGAAGTGATACTTTGCCATGTATGGAGACACTGTGCTTGAAATTGATTAAGGTTAGACATTTTGAGGTAGATAGAGACCATATCAAAGAGTACATCTCCTCTGTCCTCCCATTCATTTAATTGAGAAAAATTACCTGGACTGGATACCATGATATTTGATACCCATGAATTTAAAGTGATTCACTGTACAGTGGTCACTGTCTTATAAGGCCACCCCTTTTTCAGCAGGACAGTGGCCTTATAAGAGAGGTGCCTTTCTAGAGGAGAATCACACATGTAAGTAATAGTTGCACATGAAGTATGAAAGGTGTAACTAGTTATTTAATATTTTCATTTCAAATTCACAGGTATGTTATGGAATCAGTGTGATAAAACTTGTATCAATATTATTTAAAATAATTATGAATGATCATCGATCATGGTGCAGAACCACCTTGTCAATAAAAGCAGGGCACAAACATCTGGCTGTAACTATCATTGTCCATCCATGTCATTTTCCACCTACTGTACTGTAGAATGAATACAGCAACTGATGATGTTTATTTGAATCTTTCTGACATTAAATTTCTCAGTAGTGAAAAAAGGACTCTCACTCTTTTCATTTAGCCGAATTGCTTTCACTTTTCCGTTTTCAACTGAGAATATCTGACATTTTTTACTTTTTGTAACAACTTACTTTGTTCATTGGCAATGTGTAGTTATTACACGAAATGCTCCGTGTTTAAAAAGGAAATGAGCTTGTCACGTGATTGACTTGTTTGTAGTCTGGTACCCTTTGCAGTACATTTCGTAATCTAAGAGAGAGAAGCCACAACGGCCAACATACCAGTTTTACTTTCTGGTGACTGGATGTCATGCTGACTTGCTAGTCAGCGGTTAGCTTTTGTCATCTTGATAATTATTGATGGTAATAATAGCTAGTAATTAACTAAGTGACAAAAACTAATATCTAAAGAACACAAATGTCAATGTGTTGAATTTAGAAATCAACAAATATTTTGAGAAATTTGTATCTGTAAACCCCATTATGAGGCCACTTGAGAGGGGTAAATTTGACATTTTTTGCACTACTATGCTGGCCACCTTAGAGAGGTGGCCATCCTAGAAGGGTGCTTTTGAACACAAACTCATTGGTGCAAAGGGATTCTGGCCGTATAAAGTGGGTGGCCGCTGATCAAGGGGGCCTTTCAAGATGGGGACTACTGTATAAAGGGATCCATAACTGTACCTGTTGTATTATACCTGCTTTTTGAGGAAAAAAGTGTCTATATTAGTTTCATTTCTTCGTCCATCAATCCATTTATTGCATTCCTTGTAAAACAAACACTTTCTTTAAACCATTCATGATACAGCTGTCAAACTTAGCTGGTTTAGGTTGGCAGTAAAGTTTTTAAGATTTCAGTGTAACTCCAGCCATCCAACCCAAACCTGTCAGAGCTTTCAGGCAGGGTTTTTAGTCAAAAACATATTTAAAAAAATTTCAGTTGATCAGGCTGTCTTTGTTTTGATTTTTTATATTCCCACCATAAGAAACTGTGTATCATCTTGTGACATACGTCTGTTACCAGTTTATTTCAACACAATAACTTAAGTTCTCCACCATCTGCTATTACCAAACTTTGTAAATAGTTTGCATTTGTGGTAGGGAAGAAGTGTATTGCTTTGGGGTCAACCGGTTATGGTCAAGGGGAAAAAAAGAAAGTAAATTCAGTATGGACTGCAAATGTTTTTAATGGCTGATAACTCTTTTCCAAGAACATTGCTAGTTTCTTTCATGTTTACATTAGTGAGCCAAGTCACACTTACTCGATGATGCAAGTATTTCCCCTTAGTAGAAATTGAATCTTGTACTTAAGCGTTGACTTGAAAAATTGACTAGTCAATTTTTCCTGTTTTAGTCCCAAATCAGAATGCAGGACCTTCCCTCTATTGATGAGGAACTGGCTCAAATATTCCCAAATAAATCCTTCAGCGCACCTGCAAGAAAAGCAAAGGAGACTCCAGTGAAAAAGGTATAAATATTGAAAGCAATGCTACATAAAACATGACTTCTTATATTTCTTTGGTGAAGTTACACATTGTGGCATATTGCATATGTGGTCTGTTGATTTGCTGTGTTCTGGACATGTTGATTTCCTTTATGTTTATGTTTAGTGGATACCCACTTATATGCCCTCATGTAATGTGCACTTAACACAGTGTAGACCTGGATTATTAGTTATATATACAGTCAAACCTGTCCTAACGGTCACCTTTACTCAGCGGTCAGCTGTTCACAACATCCATTCTAATTTTCCCCCTGCAAATTTCCAATATGTAACCATCACCAGCCTTCTGCGGTCAGCAGCCAGGTGTTTCCTAACCAAAAATGGTTTCTCCCTGCCTTAAGCGGCCACTGGTGCATATCTACAGCAGTGAACAATCAGTCTGATGCTTCATGAGGAAGGCATTGTTTACATAAAGGAATATCATGTGAATCGATGTACAAACATGTACTCACTGTACTCCAGTCACATTGATAGTGTAGCTTAAAGGTGTCACTATGTCAAATTCAAAAGCGAGGCAGTTTTTATAATTAGGGTAAATGGTCGAAGCAATTCGTTTGCTGGATGGTGTGAAAAGTAGTTGTGTTATCGCAGCATAAATGGAAGTCACCTTTTGTGTCAGTGTGACTTTTATAGTTAGATATCTTCATCTATTTGCCTATGAATTAAAACTATCTCTGAAGAATAAAAGGTCATCTTTGAGAAGAGATACGAGTTACATCCCTTTTCATTAGGGTCAGGGGTCATTGAGTATTCAAAATATGTCTGTAAGGGCAAATGAAGTTTCGGTTCATGGGTCACAACAAATGACCACATATAGCTTCTTTTGATTTCTGTTCATCACAGGCTTCTCACATAAGCCAACTATCTTTTGATCTTGGCAAGTTGAGCAACTGACTAATCCAGATATTGTTTATAAAGCATGAAGAAACTAAGATCGGTGTATATTTTGAGTCCATGATGATTTCAAGTGAGCAGGATATAGTAATCTTGTGTGGAACATAAATTTGGAGAGAACATATACCCGTAATTATGATTTTATTGTACAGTGCACATGAAACAATCTTGATAACGTAATGATAATAATAATAATGATAATGATATTCGGTGCATAGTATTTATTCAAACACCAATTTTAAAAGGTGAACCTGTGTACAGTGGTCACCTGTGTGCAATGGCCAGTTTTGCCTTTTCCCATGTGTGGCCATTAGTGACAGGTTTGACTGTGTATACAATAATTGGTATACCCCAGTAAACTAACGTGATGAATTTATTACCTCCTAAACCTAACTCTTATGAGCCAAATTTCGTCGTTAGCGTGCATTGTGGATCTCTTAGTTGCCATTTTTGGCTATGCCAATGATTGTCAACTGCGCTAGTTGTTGTATTTACCCCCCTTTGGCCCAAATGAAATCCGGTCGAATAACTGACAAATCAGCATTGTTTCATTGAAATCTAGCATTTTTCTGGTGAATAATTTCCTCTGATAATAAACCACACAGTAAGTCATTTTTATATATAATAAAATTATTTCATATATTTTGATTATAAATTAGATAGCGCTTTTTTGCTGGTACTTATTTGACAAAGTGTCTCCCTTGTGTTCCTCTTTCAGTTGAAGTTGATAATAGGTACCTTCATGGAGATCTATACACTTTTTGTGCACATCAAATCTTTGTTTGAAATGGAGGTACAGTACTCCCTCATCTTAACACTGTCGATGGGAGTCATAGAATATACCGCCTTGTAGTGAGATCAGCTTATGATTAAGTACATGATACATATAATTTTAATACCACTTAATGAAATGGGATCCATGACCATATTGGCCTTATAATGAGGGGTGCTGTATGTAAATGTTTGAATAACATGTTTAGCATTTAGTGAGCACAATATCAGAACTACTTGTGCCTCCTGTAATCATCTCAGCTGGCTGTCGTCTTGGTGTGTCTGATCATGTTATTGCTGTAATTCTCCTGTGATAAGACCATCCCTCTTCCCTGACAAATATTTATATACAAAAGCTTTTGTCAATGGTAAGTCCACCCAGTAGGCAGCTGCCATTTTGGCTGATCATGGGAGAAATACAGTATCATGTCACCATATCATTAATTTTGCATGTCTTTATTCTTTTGTCCTCTGTAGCAACGCAAGTCTGTAGATTCTGCCTTACCTAGGAAACGTAAATCCTCTGGGGCCTTGAGTAACGAGGCTGCAGAAAATAAAACTCCAGTAGAAAAGGTGAAAAAAAGAAAAGTTTCAGAAGGTGGAGACAATGAGGTCATTGAAAATCAGGTGAGGCAATTTGTTTGTTTGCTTGTTTTATTAAATTAATACTTTTTCATATCTGACATCGAATTATTACAAAGCAACAAGGTCTATGTGAGCAATATGCCATGTCTCAGTTGCTTTGTTTAGACTTTAGCAGATTTGCCACTTTGTGTAAGTTCATGGCTCCATTACAGTCCATGTCACAGTTAAGTAACTTGATGATTGGATGCACCCCAGGTGGCAACATTTGCAATATTTATCTACTAGCCTGGCAATTATGATTTAAGGGAAATGGTTTCAAATATGTGTAACTATATTTTTTTCTTTGTAAAATTGGTCTTGCTATACATGAACTTTTGCTTACTCAACAGTGGCCTTTAGAAAGCTGGGCTAGTTGAGTGTAGGATTTGTTTTTGTTGGGTTTAATGGCACTTTTAACATAATAATGGCTATATGCTGGGGAAATGGGCTCTTAGTGCAGTTCTCAAAGACACATTGAGGCAGCCAACCCAGGCTGGTCTAGGTGGGTATTATGAGTTCTACGCTCTACCAACTGAGCTACCATGGCTTCCTTGAGTGTAGAAATTGTTATCCCCTGCTTTCTCACAGGTACCCTTCCAATTATTCGGGTTACAAATAAAGCACCATTGGCCTTGGTTAAATTTTGTGCCAAATTTCGATCTTCGCACAGAACATGGGTAGATTAGCAATAGTTGATTGGAGATGTATCTAAATGAGTACACAAACTAATATTTCTGCATCACATTTTTTGTCATGTCAGTGGAGGGTTGGCAAGACATAATAATGACTTTGCTTATGTATTTGTTATTATGTTGCTACCATCATTGTTGTGACCTTAGGTGTCAACATTGAATTTGTGCATTTAGCTCCATTTTGCTTACCCTTTTGCAGTTATGACCTGACCTGATAAGTGCATTTGGGAAACATTTTTGGCACCATTTAAAAGTAAATCACTGAATTCATTGACAGCTTGCCAGAATTGTGGACAAAATGTGCGTTCATATATACTAGATGTATGGGGAAAACATTGGTTAATTTAAACCATTATAATACTTATCTCTTTCAAACTGGGCTACATGAACTTCAAGCAACGACTTGATAGTTACTACAGGAAGAAAATGGTGGAATTACAGTTCTTGAAGATTTATGATTTGCCTTGCAAAGTCCTTAAATTCATGATGGGCCTCACAAAGTCCTTAAAGTTATGATAGGCCTTGAAAAGTCCTAGACAAGTCCTTTAATTTTTTTCATGCACTGGGTACATGAATCTTTCAAAGATTGATATTGTATTAACCAGGACATGCTATCAGTTTGAAGCTTGTGATTTAATTTGTGGATGATTACATTTCTCAGTTGATTTGGATCTGTACTCATAACAAAGTTCATGACTACAGGGGCATTTAAATTCACTTCATTCTTCCATATTCTTTTATAAACTTACCAGGCATGTAGTATAAAAATAGGAATGCTTTTCTGAGGTTTTAGACAAGGTGGCCCAGTCTAAATTCTGACAAGATCCTAATTTGTATGTGAAGTTATAGACTGTCAGATGTTGTGAATACCATTTGATTCCTCATTCAATCCTTATGCCATTTACAAAATTTGGTCATCAAGATGATCTCCTTAGAGTTCTTCTCAGAAAGTTTTAAGTATGGAGTATTCCATGTGAACATTTTCATTATGGTTACACAACATTGTTACGAGGTGTGTGGATTAATTAATTAATGTTTTTATGCAGTTGCATTCAGCACCAAGAGAATGGCATGGAAATGCATATGGAAAACAAGTCCATGATTATAGAATGGTGTGGATAATAGTGGTGTAGCAATATATCAATATATTGGTATGCATTGGTACACTACCATATCACAGTTCATATGGGTACAAATTCTTCTGTATTGGTATTTTAACCTTACTATCTAATTAGTTAGATTGGTTGTGGAACTGTATTTGTTTAATCAAAATAATACATGGAATTATGAAATAACACTAAAAACAAAAGCAGTCAAAGGCGTGGTTTTATAATGATTGATGGTCAGTCATGGTCGAAAAAGCCTGAACCAGATCTTAAACTCGGTAAGCAGGCAAAGAACTCTGTCTGGACTCACTTTGGCTTTAAATGATAAAATGTTAGTAGTATGCCATAGATGCCTTTATAGCATGAGCTGTTCTGGAGAGACTACAAGAAATCTTGCCCCACACATAGATCGACTACATCCATCTGAGAAAGTTGGTAAATACTTACCTTTAGACTACAGACTGTTATTTCATACCTGGACATACAAACAATTCTTCTGATTATTCCCCCCAAACAGCCATTAGAACATGTAATTTATTGTAATAAAACTTACTTGTCAAATCATGCTGAGAGCTGGTATCACATGTGTTTTCAAAATGGTCAGCTTGGTAACAATATATATCGATAGATATTACAATACAATCAGCTGTATTGCAACACAATTTAAGCTGGCAATACTCACCCATGGTAGATAAGCTGTGAATCTAGCATCTGGTTGAATAGAACTGCTGTATTAGTAACTTAGTTTTGTGAATGGCAAAGGCATTGAATGAGAATTCAGATGGTGTTCACAGCAATGTATGTTATGTAACTACTTGTAGAATCTTCATCTGGTGACAAAGTATATCTCATTGGAGAAATTATTTATTTTACTACACAACAGCTGTGCAAAGAGAATTTAGTTGAAATTTAAACTGAGTCACTTGGCCTAAACCTCAGGACCTATATTTCCATTATAGGCCCTCATCACTTCCCTTAACATTTTCCTTTAGAATGGGGGTCATTGAAAAGCCCTAAGGTTCATAAAAGATGGTTTATTTTTGTATGAATCAGTATTCTAGAAGTGTTATTTCTTTGATGGGATTTTCATGTTTATTTGGTGTTTTTATGTTTATTTGGTATTTTCATATTCATTTGGTGTTTTTATGTTGACCTTTGGTGTGCTGGTATCAAGTCTTGGAATATGCTTGGCTACCTTTCTTCAGTTTATCTGATCATATCATGTCACCATGTCATTCATTTTGCATGTATTCTTTCTGCCCCCTGTAGTCACGCAAGTCTGTAGATTCCTCCATACCTAGGAAACGTAAAACCTCTGGTGCCTCGAGTAATGAGGCTAATAAAACCCCAGTAGAAAAGTCGAAGAAAAGAAAAGTTTCGGAAGGTGACAACCAAGAGGCCAACAGAAATCAGGTGAGGAACATTTTCCAGTGGAAGGGACTTTTTTTTAGGCTGAGACTTTCATATGTGCAGGAATTTCCTAATTTTTACCAATTTCATGTTTTGAAAAAGGGAGCGTGTTTTATTTTCTGAATTTTCTGTAATTTTTTGTAACTAGGTTAAAATAGTCACAAACATGAAACTGCTTAGAAAATATTATACAGCAACTCAGTTGTTGTGACTGAAATTACAGGCTGCAGTGGCTTTGTTTGGACTTAAATAATTGTTTCCAGTTCATATTTCCATCCCATTTTATGCCATGGTCAAGCAGATTTCTTAGGGATGCATCTCTATATGTTGTACACCCTTATCATCTTCCACAGACTACCCCCCCTCCCCACCCCACTCCAGTTAGTGAGACCTTAAAAACATACCCTCATGATCATCCAAATGTCACATTTTAAAATTCTTATGACACTGTGTGAGGGAACACATAGCAGTGCCACAATATAATTGAGTAATGCAAAGGCTGTGATGTTAAGTAATAAATAAAATCTCCAGTTTTATGTTCATTTGACATGGCATTTATGAAACTCTTTGAATTATACAGTAATTGTTTCATAAAGTCTGTATCAATTGAAATCTTGATTACAATTTTCTTTGTAATGCTTTGACATCACATTTGATAGAGTTTTTAAACTTGATGGGAAGATGCTCCCCAACAAGTACAGCACCAATCTTCTTGCCTCCAATTTTTGTTCTGCCTGTGAAGCACTGGCAAGACATTGGTATGACTTTGTTTATGCCCATGTTGTCATTGTTGTAGCTTTTATTGTCATTATTGTCAGTGCTGAGTTGAAGGTCATAGTAATTGATATGTGGTTTCATTTTGAAGACAAATTCTTTTCACACTGGAAAAGGAGTTTACAGTGACCTACTTTTTCTGGTCATAACTCTTCCTTATCAGATAGTGAAGCATAAGCATCACTTTTCTTGTGGTGACAGCATTGGTGGCAGCAATCTCAGTAATCTGGTTGCAACTGAGATCTCAGGTTGACATAATGGAGATCTTGCAGAAACTAATCAATCTCAGTAGCATTGTGAACAATGTGATGGTTTTTGTGTTTATTTTTGGAAGTCGTACACATCATAGTGTTTATCAGGAGGCTTAACAGACCTGGCAACCCTTATGATTTGACCATGAGTCTTACTGAAATTACCCTCAAATTATGGGCTTAAAAGCTGTAATGTAACAGTTATCCAGGATATGTTTATTAGACATCTTGTGTTGATTTGATTATGGTGGGAGAGATGATTGGTACTGGCATGTGAAATTAAAAGAACCAAAAAAAAAAGGAATACATCAAGTTGAGAAAACTTGCAAGAAGCCATTAGACCAAGAGGTCACTAAGGTCTAAGTGTACTTTACAAACTTTTTAATTGAACATAATAATGCCTTCCCTGCAACAGATCACACTTCTGAACTTTTTAAATGCATGTTTTTCCATTGGACAACAGCAGTAAATGATATTTCATTAGTCTTTACTGAAAATTGGTCTGACTTGTGGAAAAATATCACCTGCCTTACTGGTAAGGTCTTGGGTTGGCAGGTCTGGCATAAGACTTTGAACCAGTCAACAATGTATGTGGAGCATTGTTGAAGATGATGGATCTAATGTTCCAAGTTCCAGGTCACTGTGAATTGTTGTTTACAGTTTCACACAATCTTGAAAAGTGCTTTAATTTTGGTGTGTTACCTTGAAATGTATTTGAATTTGACGTTGGCTTCAAAAAGTTCTGGTAAAATGCTAAAAATGCTCAGTAGTCCTTAAAAAGTGCTTGAATTTTGAAACAAACGCATTTGATTGAAAACATTAATTTACTTACATAAATATAAAGGAAAAAGTAAAAGATCCATTAAAAAGTTAGAAATCTGATCTTTCCATAATTTTAATTCTATGATGGGTCGCTTATATATTCAATAAGCATTCCCAGTGAGTTGCTTACATGCTTATTAGTACTCTGCATTTTGGGGAATTGTAACCACCTCATGGTGTAAATGAATGGATGCTGTGCTGACTGGGTCATTTAGGTTGATTAAAAAAAAATCTATCAAGTGCTCTGCAATGGAACACATATTTTCAAACAAGATTGCCATAAACGCTATTATACACGCTGTATATATATGGGTAAGACCAAGCGACAAACTAAGAGCAGTGTATTGTGTTTGTGGAAAGATATTGGATCAATGGTAACTGAAGTCACCTTAAGTCATACTGATGGCAGGAACAACGCCACCAACGTAGGTACTAATCACAGTAATCGAAAATAAAAGTCTAAAAAAACAGGGTTTCTTACCCTGTTGCACCTAAAATCACTTGAAACAAGTAGAAAATTGCATGTAAAATCAAGAATTATATTTTATCTTGTTAAAATCTCTGAAGAAATACCATAGAACTAACACCAAGCGCAAATTTGCCAGGATCTGACAATTCTGCTGCAAATAACAAAGCATTTGACCTTAGCTCTAAAGTCCCGACTATCAGTATAACAAGGGACTTGTAGAGCTAAAGTAACCTCAGCAAAATCTGTGATTGAAAATGCTTTGAAGTCTCATCGACAAGGGGAATGAATTTAGAATATTATTTGCTTAAACATGAAAAACTTAAGAATGAGTTAGAAAATATGGCAGATAAAATTGCTAACTCCCAAACTGATGTAGATGAGATGGCTGCACCTCTACCCCCATGCCCCCAAAGCCCAGTGACCCCCATGCCCCAAAGCCCTTGAGCTACTGTCTTCACCAATGACTAGTTTTTAAAAAAATATTGTGGAGTTCTTTTTTTAAGTATGAAATACCTGATTCTGAAATTTCATGGGCTCTACATACAGTAATGAACATTCTTGCTAAGTTTGTACACAGTTAATTATAGTGCTTGAAAATTAAAAGTTTTGTCATTGAAAAAGCCCTGAAAAGTGTTTGAATTTCCTGATGAATATCTGTATGAACCAAGTTTTAGGTTTGGGGTGAACTGTTGAGGAGGCTGTTTTGTTCTCATAAATATATTGTTTTCAGATCTGGCACTTAAGTTCAGCAGGTGAAACATTCCTAACATTGAAACTTTAAAAGGTCAGAGGTCAAGGTCACATGGGTTGTTTGGTAGTGTGTCACTAAAGCCAAAGCAACATTCTCACTAGACCAACAGGTTGTTCCCTGCCACTTTTTTATTTTCACTGACCATGGCAGAGAACAACCATATTAAGCTACATTTCAGATCTACACACATGCATTAGCAGTTTACATATATAGTGGTGTGGCACCATGGCTTGTATCATGTGTGCCATGTTGCCTTTTTTAAGTACCATGCCCTTTTTGGTGCTTATTCCCCAGCACCATGCTGCCTCTCTGATATCTTTTAGTGTCCTTTCTTCTGTCTGTCTGTACTTTACTGCTGCTTGAGTCCTGTTAATTAGTATACTTTCATTGCACTTAAAATTGAAACAAAAGGGTCACTAAAGCTTGTTAATGACACTTAACCCCCAGGTACATGTTTAATGAGAAGTCTGCCTATCAGTTAAGTGCATATTGTGCTCTGACAAGTCAGTGCCCAACGCAGTGCTACTAATATGGGCTATCTGTACATTGAATCCAAGTCTATCAGCAAAATGTGACATGGCATATAATTTGTAACAGGGTTCAACAGTCCTCAGTTCATAATTCATTGACATTCATGTAGTTTATTCTCTTAAATTAAAGCTTAGAATCAAAAAGGAAACTTTCTACCATTTTAGTAGTATTACTCCATTCACAAAAGCATATAATCCATGGATACACCAACTGGTTAGAATACCCTTTTTAAAAGGTACATCGATTAAACTAGTAAACACACAGATCCTGTCCTTTAGTAAATTGAATCAAAGTTCATCTCAGGTGTTTAAACGATGCATAAAACAAGAAGAGGAAGAAGAATAAGGCCTAATAAAATTTGGGAATTCTGTGTCGCCTATGTTCACAGTAATTGACGATAATTATTATTGAGATGTGTTTTACTTTGTGCTTTTGCATTAGATTTCCTTTAATACTTATTTGTGTATCTTTTGCTAAGGAAAGAAGAAAAAAAGAAAGTTGATAATGAGAAAGACTTTATCAGAGTTTTTACCCCTGCAGCTTTTTGGGACGGTCTACATATGAAACAGGATTTTTCTAACTTTACTTCCTCCCACACCTCAGTGCTCAAAGAAATTTTTTTCAGACACAGGCCTGGGGCAAGAGGCTTAAGAAATACTTGTCCAGATTTCAATTCCACTTGTTCCAAAAGTGTCCTTTTACCCAGTACTCTAGGACTTTCCTTGTCTGACCATTTATATAAACGCTTAAAAAATCTTCACATGATGCTTGGTTGAAGTTTTTAAAAAAGATTAAATTGAAGAGCTATAGTTTATATGTTTTTTTTTATTTTTTATTTCCATCATAGTTTTGTCTTTTGAAAGCAATAACTTTAAGTTTTGTAATGTCACAGTGCAGTGGACTTGTAAAAATTAAAGAAGAAAGGGTTCAAACCATGCCATATGTCAATGGAGTCAGTGGCCAGTACTTGTATGCTCCAAATCAATCAAAATAATGATCGCTGTTGTTTTAATTCTAAAATATTGGTCATGGGTGCCTTGATAAGTCACTAATCCCTTTGGTTAGTTTTAACTTTCACACAGGAACCAAGAGTGCACATCCATTGAACCAGTGGTGTATTACAAGTATGAGAATGATATGAAGCGCCATAGCAGCTTACTATTATTTATGAAGGACAACAGTGCTAATTATATGTAACCAGTGAAATATGGAGAACAAATAGTATTGTTCCCCTCTTCCTAGGTCATGTGCTTTGCTTTGTACATAAAGTTAATGACTTGTATACAAGTGTACAGACAATTCCTATGGGTGAGGGACCTATGAACAGGCATCCCAGCAGGGGGCTAAATACTAATCAGGTTAACTAGTGTCTTTCTGTTTACATCTGTGTTTTGTTCGCTGCTCAAGGCTTTGTCAGGCAAATTAGATATATTTTTTTTGGGGGGGACAAGCCCAATGGGCAAAAATGGGTTTGATTTGGCATTTTACGGCACAGCAACACAAGTAGGTTATTTAGTGTAGAGGCAATTGGAGTATAGTGCCTTGCCCAAGGACACACTACGGAGGCTGACCCCGAACCTGCATCCCTTTTGGTCACGAGTTCTTCATGCTAACCACTCTACCACCTCAGCTCCTGTCTCCATTACTTGCCTAAGAATAATAGTTACAATTTGTGATATAATTAGGTGCTATTTAGATCATGAGATATGCATTTGAAGTGCAATTTTTGGAGGATAATTATCATGCCCTTTTTAAATCCTATGGGAATCACTAGCATACAGTAAGTGTTTGGAAGTTTTGGATGCAAAGGATCGATAGAATTTGGATTAGATTTGCAGTCTGAGTACAAAGGTCAGTTCACATAAGTACATTTATTACTTACGAGTCACCCAAAATACAGAATTTTTTCTGGACAGATCATTCACCTTTGAATTTGCCTCGGCACAGTTGTTTTCTGCCACATCTGGTAATGCCAGAAAATAATAAAAAGTGGTGAAGAGCAGCTTGTTGGTTTACATCCTTGCAGGTCATTTTACAAATTGACATTTTATTTCCTCATAATTTAAATTTATAAGAAGGCTTTTGCTGTTGTTTGTTTGTTTGTTGTTCTTGTTCGTCCTTCAAGTTCAAAGATGACCATGACACCATTAACTGGTTTGGTTTCTGTGAGTACGTAGGTGGCTGATCAGGCCAGTTTGTGCTCTGAACTGTCTGGCACACTGGACAGGAGATGCTGCTTGGGGTTACTTGCTCAATAGAGGACGTGCTGCAGTTCTGAGATTTATGTTGCTCGTGCTTCAGCACTGCCTCTGCAATTCTCCTCATTTCAAAGTCTGTAGCTCCAGTATGGATGAGAATGCATCAGGTGGAGTGATTCTGTGCGAGATCTTCCAAAGACTTGGGGTCAGTGTTGAAATGTTTCAGGGATGACTTGAGGGAATCTTTGAAGCATTTCTACTGACCACCCTGAGATTGCTTTCCCTCACTCAGCTCACCGTAGAAGAAGAAGAACGACACGTAAACCAAAAATGTTCCAAAGCAGCAGTGATTTCTAATTTATGGCAAACAAATCAGAGTTTCCATCCTTGTTGAAAAGTAGTTTTCCGTTGCATGCTTATCTATCTCATAAGTAAGATAAAATTTTCTAGCACCACTCAGATATCTATCCAGTAGGCAAAAAAATGCTCTCCTTCCCTTGTATTTTACCATCCTTTACCAGACACCTCCCTAAACAAGCCAGAATTTCTCCATCTCAAAGTTGGTTGGTTAAAAAAGGTTGCATTTTATATCTTAGTGATGACTTATTTTTCTATTGTCATTTCTTCAGACTGGAGCATCTATGTCTAGCCCTTCCCCTCCCCCCACCGGACACTCATACTTGTATTACTCACATTTTTTATATTCTTCCTAACATGGTCAGCAGTCATGGACCCCAACTATTGCATTATATCAGTTACGGACCCCAACTATTGCATTATATCAGGGTTCCCCTGTATTTAGGTCTGCTCATGTGTGAACCATGAATGGCATGAATTTAAAGTTTGAAGTTTGATCCTGAAATGATTTCTTTGAACCATATTGATTAGGTTTGGTTTACTGTCTTACCTGCATCAGCATTGTGAGATATTTGCATCACTTTCACAGCAGCAATTGTGGTGGTGATGGTGACATTGTTGTCAACATATATACACAGAATAATCATTTTCATCTATAACCATAGTGCCCATAATATTTGACTCCATATCATCAATGTGCATGCTTTAATGGAGTTGGTTCGTTTATCTTGTATAGCTGTAATAATCTTATTGTTATGTTTTTTGTTGAGCTTTTGTGTGGTGATTTAACTCTATTGACAGGGAACTGGTGATGCAACTATTTATTAATTGCAAAATTTGCAAATTTCCCAATATTTTGTATGTACCACACAGTTGTACTTATGAGCTGTATATAAAAATTGAATCAATTGGGTAATTTTACTCCAGGTTTGGAACTAACTGTTTTTTTTATAAAATTTGATGGTTGTTTTGTAAACACCAGAAAATACAAACTTATGCGAACAGACTGAGTCTTGACCTTTGATGAGTAACATTTTATTTTAGACAAACACTATTTCAAGTTTGTAAGCCACTGCTTAATTTCTTATTCATTGTAGATCCTACAAAAGCATCCCATACACATGTCCCGGCAGTAGGTTGGGTTTCATAATCGATTTTTCATCATGTACATATTTGTAACAATATCATGACAATCCTAGGGATGTTTTACTGAAATTGTCAAATATATTCGACAAAGATATGTCTTACAAACTGAATCTTGTCATAAAAGAGATAAAATACATACAGCAGTGAAGCAGTCGCAAGTGAAGCGAGGTACATCATACACATTATAATAGCTGTCAGCTCTAACATAAGTCCAAGAGGTAGATAGAGCGAATGGTTGAGTTTCTAATCATTTCAATTAAACAGCATCATTTCAGTTATTGTAAACCATATACATGTTTAGAAAGTTTTGTAGGTGTTGCAGCCTTATTAGTGGCCAAGACTACTTAAGGGTGCATTTGATTTTATGGCTCTGTTTGAATTAGTGTTCTTACAGTGGTCAAGTACTATTATTTCATACGTGCACTAAACATCTGGAACTTGAACCAATAGTGTTGTTTATATTGATTGAACACGCCATCATACAACATGCACTGTAATTACAAATAGGAGCAATATGATGACAACTTTGGACTCAGTGCTTAAATTTAAATTTTAACACATTAAAAAGTTTATGCATTTTTAATTGATTTGTCTATGTAAAATATGCAGATATGCTGTTTATCTAGTGCTCTGGTACTTACTGTGTTGCAGCAGGTACAGTATGTAAGAGATTCCAATGACATTTAAGGTGGGAAAGTAAGTGCTTAATTAGCATAGAACCTTCATAACTGGAACTCCAACAAAAGTATAGCATTTTTAGATATTCTGCTGCATCTTAAATACCAGTTCAAACAGTCCAGAGTTTTAAGCGAGCTTTATTACAGATGATGACAGAGCTCTGTCTAAGAATTTAATAAATTGGGTATTTTTCTCCCTGGTTTGGAACTAATTGTGTTTTTTTTTAAAAATAACTTTCAATGGGGTATTTTGGTAACCATGCAAAACATAATATCAGGCTGAGTCTTAGTCATTACGGTGTTTAAACCTGCCATTTATAATGTGTTCAGGGTGCATTCAATTATGTTGCTCTTTTTAAGTGAGAGTGCTCATGGTGACCAAGCACTATCCTTTCAAACAGAGAACATCCAGAATTTGTACTGATAGCATAGTTTATATTAATCAAATGCATCTTCATAAAACATGGACTGTGCTATGTCAGGATCAGTACATTGGCAACTTTGGACTAAATACTTAAAATATTTTCATAATTTTTGTTCATGTACAAAAATGTATTTTTGTGTTTTTAGTCAACTTGTTTGTGTAAAATATGTTGCATAGAGCTCTGGGTAAGATTGTATTGTAATTTTTTTTTTTTCAGGCTGCAGTAACCAAACCTGCAAAACCTAAAATAAAGAGAGATTCTTTTTCTCTCAGAAAGGTGAGGAAAAATCCTTTTTTTAAGTAGGTAATATTATTAATAAGAAGACTGATCTTTTCCAGACATGAGCAGAATTTCACTTGGTTTTGCAAGATTTGTTGCTTGTATGTTAGACCTGTGTGAATTATACCATCATAGTCAGTATGCAAGGAATCAAAGATAAAATTTCTCTGAAAATTTTAGTACTGTCCATACTCACTTATAAGTCAAATCCAACTGCAAACTGCACAGCCCCAGAGCTGCCTTTGCACAGGGTGCAGGCAGATAAGGACCTATGCAGTTTGTAATGAGTAATCAGTAGAACAAACAACATAGACCCTGATCTGCCGGTGCAGTATGTGCAGTTATGGGGTCGAAAGAAAATTGTAATATATTTTCCAGAACTGCCTTGAAATCCAGGTTGTTTTCTTTCTATCATATCCTATTAAAAAATCTGGACAAGTATTGCAACTTTTCTTGTTCAACAAAATTTTCAACTTATATTGGGCTGCCTGATTAAGGATTTGTCTCACCTTTTGAATGGTGAGTCATAAGTATCACTTTTCTTAGAGGTGGAGCCATTCATCTATATATATTGGCATGACAATATTTTCTGCAGTGATATAACTGCTTTGATATATATATATATATACTACTGCCGGAACATATTAATTCTTATTTCATCACGAGAGTGACAATACAAATACATTAATGTATAGTATTCGCCCCCAACAGTTTGTTTCCCCCTTGCGATTTTAAAAGCGAAAAGCATGAAGGATAAAAAAAAATGCACAAAACTTAGTCCTTTCGTTCATTAATTTATAACTTCTAACCTGTTTGTCGCCAGGGGGTCTCTCACACTGTCATCTTGTTCGTGTTTATAACCAAATAGGAGTTTTCAGTGTAAACAATGAGCCTGTTCACTGTCATTTTCTGGTTCCTGGAAAAGTTCATTTTTAGTAAAGGAGTGACATTTAAAGAACAACAGATACATCGAAGGTAAAAACTGTGTCATCTGCATCCAATATTTGCAATGTCTAGTTTTAATATTTCTCCAAAAAATTGAACAAAATAATATGGGCAAGTGGTTGAACTCTTATGCATATGAGTTCAGATGATGTAATTCCCCAAGTTATGCATTTATTCAGAACTTATTGAAGATGATGAATTGCATCACTCCTTCTGTACCAAAAAATAGTCTTGCCCCGCAAATATGGATGCTGAGTTTGTTAAGAAACTCCAGTTTGTTTTGAAACGCAAACAGCATGACAGTATTAGGGATCATGTGCATTTTTTATATCACTGAGGCTTTTCATTTTCAAAATCAGTAGGGGGTACAAAATGCCTGGAAGGTAGGTGAATACTTGAGTAATACATGCAAGTGATACATCATGATATACATAAATTTGAGAAAAGAAAGAAAATTGAAGATCTTTATGTCTCTTCAGTAAAAATATTAAAGCATTCTGTGCTGATCTTTGTGTATTATAATCCATCTGCTGTGCATCAGTTATCAGACTGTTTGCCCTTCTCAGCAGGAAAAACTACCTGTCAAAGTGTTAAAACATTACAATAATTTTTTAGTTGGACATGGTTATGTAAATCGATAAATGAATCATTTGTTCAACATTTCAATTTTTTTTTTTTTTTTACAAATTCAGGTATGAAAGATAATTTCTTGATTTAATGTCAATACAAATAAGTAACTTCTCATTGTGTAATGCTTTGCTGAGACCAAAACAGTGTTGCACCTAGGGCGTAGGCTCGCGGGTTTCCCACAATTTTTTGTCCTATGTCCCCTAAATCTTGACCCTGTGCGCCCCACTGGGCGTGCTTTTTGTCAGGAAAAAAAAATTAAACAAATATGCCTACACTTTTCCTTTGCAGATGTGCATCCACGTCTGTGTTGGCGCTAGCAATGGCCAAAGTCGCTAAAAGTGATAAAACCTGTAAGATGGCAATGAATATCCATTTCAAAACAATGAATCTGGCAATGAAAACATTCAAGGTTTGTGGTAGTCGGCCGAGTTGCTTAAATCTTTGACTGCTGCTATTGTAACATATTTTCTAGGTTAAAGTCACACCTACGGCAGTGATGATTTAATTTATTCTCAGGTTGAATTAATGAAAAAAGGTACTAATTTATGCAAATACACAATTTGTCATTTGATTAATGATTTAATACTTTTAAAAGTAAAGTAATTAAGAAAACATGGGTATTTATCATAATAAATGCTCGCAGATAATGAGTGAACAGTAAAGTTAAATGAGAGCAAGATCCGGAAAGGAAAATTCCATGGTGCAGTTCATTTCAGGTGAACCAGATATTCAAACATGTTAATGTTTTCATGAGTTACTTGATCACATGATCAAATATTTTTTGCAATAATGTAAATGTCCAAGGAAAATATGAGAAAGTTAAGGTGGCAAAACTGTCGAAGCAAGTAAGATTATCTCATTTTTTTTAGCACTTCTAGTGCATTATGCACTACAATTTTCCTTTGTCTCTTTAAAATGTAGTGTGTCCCCCAAATCTGGAGGGTGAAGGACATGATGTCCCCTGACCTTGCGATCCTTGGTGCAACACTACCAAAATGACACATGAAATTTTAAACACAAACCCCTCAGCTGTATATAAGGTTCTCAGCTGTATATAAGGTTCTGGAAATATTTCAGGTTTCAGGGGTCAAGTAATTACAAAGGCATTGCACATTTAGTAACAAAACATATGTAGAATCTGCAAAATGGTGATGATATGTTCAAGTAATACTAGTAACCTTATGACACACTTACAATGCCAACATACCAGCATAAACATTACATGCAAAAACAAGGGGATAAAGCATGGTTAAAAAATCTCATAGCCCGATGCCTGGAACCCCTCTAAATCTAAATCGGGCCTCCCCTGTATTCTACGTGAGTTGCCAGTTGGGCTTGTCAAAATAAAAGTGTTATCTAATTTGCCTGAAAGAACCTTGAGTGTGCCAACCAAATGCAGCATTTACATTTTGAAGTTCTTGAGAAACACTTGTAAATTATTTGTATTTAGCCCCCTGCTGGGGCTCCATTTGTAGCTCCCTCCACCTTATGAAGGTCGTCTGCTTAGTTGTATTGAAAGCTATAAACTTCGTGTACAAAGTGAAGCACATGACTGATGAATGGGGAACAATACAATTTCTGTTCTCCATATTTCATTGGTTACCTTTATAATTAGCACTCACTTGTCCTGCATGAATAATAATGAGCTGTCCCTTTTTCACACTGTCTTGGTAAAGCATCACTGGTTAAATATATTGAACAGTACCTGTGGAGTTGTTTGACAGTAAAGCTAAGTTAGGGGATTAGCAACTTATAAAAGCCTCAAATGCAATGTTTTTCACCCTAAAGGAACTGAGATAATTACATTGCATTTTAATCCATTTAGTTTTTTTCAGTAATTGTGACACATCTACAGTACTATGACATGAACTAATTACAGAACTTGAAGCTACTGTTTTTGCCAATTGATGTAAAAGAAGACCAGTGCCTAAACTTCATTTCTGTTTTCAACTTTAATCGAGAAACGTGAAGATTTTTGCTGCATTCAGAAAACAAAACTACTGTGTACTGGTTTACATCAGGACCTGGAGAAAACATTGCTTGTAATGAAATTAAATAAACTTAAAATGTTAGTAGACAAGGTTACATGCATTTTTTTTCTTCTGAAGTACACTATCTTCAGAAGCAAATATAAAAAGATAATTAGTCACTTTAAAGCATTTTTATATTTTTAGCTCTCCTGGTCACAGACCAGAAAAGCTAATTGGGTGGTCTGTTTGTCATCCATCTGTTCGTTAGCACAAGTTTGTTATCGCTACTCTTCCTAAACTACTTGGAGGATTGCCATGAAACTGTATACACGCATTCATCCCATGGTCAAGTTGGTTATAAATAAAAATGGTGCCACTCTGACATCCAATTTGGCCACCACAGTGGTCATCTTAAAAATTTTGCTATCACTACTCTTGATCATATCAACATGGAGTTTTCACTAAAAGACATCTTATAATATCTAGTTGGTCCTAAATGAAAATGGTGCCGATCTGAAGTCCAGTATGGTCACCACGGCAACCATCTTGAAAATCATTTTATCACTACTCCTCCTGAATGGAAAGTCATATTAACATGGGGTTTTCACCCGAGACTTCTTATGATGTCTAGTTGGTCCTAAATGAAAATGGTACCAATTTGACATCCAATATGGCTGCCACAGCAGCCATCTTGAAAATCTTATTGCTACTCCTGAACTGAAAGTCATATTGACATGGGGTTTTTACCAGAAGACTTCTTATGATGTCTAGTTGGTCCTAAATGAAAATGATGCTGATCTGATGTCCAGTATGGCCACCACAGTGGCCATCTTGAACATTTTATTGCTGAATGGATGGTCATGTCAACATGGGGTTTTCACTAAAAGACTTCTTATGATGTCTAGTTAGTCCTAAATGAAAAGATTGCAGCTCACACATCCAGTATGGCCACCACAGTGGCCATCTTGAAAATTTTTGGGTTTTTATTAAATGACTTCTTATGCTGTTTAGTTCGTAAGATATCTTGTGATATCTAGTTGGTCCTAAATAAAAATAGTGCCAATATAACATCCTGTATGGTTGTCACATCAGCCGTCTTAAAAAATCTTGTTATCACTACTCCTGATTGGAAAGTCATTGAAATGAGATGGCTGGGTATATCGATATTGATCATTCACCAAAAGACTTCTTATGATGTCTAGTTGGTCCTAAATGAAAATGGTGCTGATCTGATGTCCATTATGGTCACCACAGCAGTCATCTTGAAATTTTTTTTATCACTACTTCTTGTGAATGGAATGTCATATAAACATGGGTTTTTCATTAAAAGACTTGTAATGATGTCTAGTTGGTCCTAAATGAAAATGGTGCTGCTCACACATCCAGTATGGCCACCACAGTGGCCATCTTGAAAATCTTTGTATCGCTACTCCTGATTAGATGGTCGTATCAACATGGGGTTTTTACTAAATAACTTCTTACGTTGTGTTTAGTTGGTAAGAAATGAAAATGGTGTTGCTCAGACGTCCAATATGGCTACCACAATGCCATCTTGAAATCTTGTTATGGCTACTTCTCCTAGATGGTTATATCAATATTGGGCTTTCACCAAAACACTTCTTCTGACGTCTAGTTGGTCCTAAATGGAAATGGTGCCCCTCTGATATCTAATATGGCAGCCATCTTGAAAATCTTATTATTGTTACTTCAAAACAGAAAGTCATATCAACATGGGGTTTCCACCAGAAGACTTCTTATGATGTCTTCTTGGTCCTAAATGAAAATGGTACCAATCTGACACCTACAGCACCCAATTGAAACTCTTGTTATTGCTGAAGAATATCAGGGAGATGGTTTCAACACTTAGCAGTTAAAAGGAAGAAATGGTCTTATCTTGAGTTCCTGGAAATTCTTTTCAGCCAGTAGAGTGTCAGTCCTTTTAAAGGACTTGTGTTTTATTTAAAGTATAGCAGTTTCAACGTTGTGTCAAAATAATAGTAAATTAATATGGCCCTATTGAGGCAAGTCATTTTATGTTAAAGCCTCTTGCCCTGGGCTTGTGTCTTTGAGCAGTGGATAAGGTAGGACTTTCTATCATGATATGTACAATATCGTCACTGCTGTATCACAATCTCTATTTTAACACCACCAAAGCATCGTGATTTGTGTTGTATCACAACCAAGCAGGTGATGCACATCTCTTAACTCTTTTGGTGTTGATGGCGATTGTGGTAGTGATTTTTTTGTTTTCCAGGTTTTTTAAAAGTCATATATCTTCTGCATAAGTTGCTGTATCCCCTGAAACTTTGGTTTAATATTAATCCACTGATATGCCAGAGCTTCCTGTCTCACTTGCAGAAGCAAAAAGCTGCTTAATCATAACAATAACACTGTTCTTAGGAGAGATGCATTATTCCGTGGGCCGTCTTTAAGAGCTACGATAACAGTATTGGATTAAGAAGTTTTGTGTTGTTTTTGCATATAATGCAACCATTGTCAGTCCATTTGTACATCCATCTGTCTGGTTAAGTTTAGGTCTGTTTCTGGCATTGTGTTTAGGTCTGTTTCTAGTGTTGTTTTGGTTAATTTCTTAGGCACTGTAATGGGCATTTGTGTTTCGAGCACACGTCTTGTTGCCGATGTTTCACAAATGAATTTGTAATGTCTCTATGTGCAGCTTGAAGGTAAAAAAAGATCAGTCTCGGAGCTGCATGGCTCAGTTGGTAGAGCATCAGATTTGTAATTCAGGGGTTTCGAGCTTGATACCTGCCCACACCAGCCCAGATTGGCTGCCTTCGTTTTTCCTTAGGAAAGGCATTTATCTCCCATTTCCGTGGCATGATATAGCCAATAATGTGTTGAAAGTGCCATTAGAAATTTTGTTTGACGGTTTTTTCTGCATCATTTGTTTTTAAAACAAACTAAAAAGATTGACAGCATACAGCTGCTTCTGATGCTGCGAGGTACTAAAAGGTGTACATGTTTAATCTGATATCACTACAGTTAAGGCTTTTGTCTTACCTCAGTGACAAAAAAACCCCTCAACGACATTTTCTCTAATATATTCAGTATATGACTAAATCAGTGTTCTGCCTACTATCCTGCAGCTAGCGACTTTTCTATTGAACTGGTTATTTTTTCCAGTCTGTATCCTGTCTGGCTAGTTCACCTTTAAGAGGCAAAAACTTTGTTTTTGTTTTATTTATGATTTTTTTACAAAAATATACCAAAAGTTTCAACACACTTTCTTTCCAGTGTGTACTTGTTGCGATTTTTGTACTAATATGTGATGTCAAATCTTAGGCTATTTCCAAAAGAGCTATGTAAGCAATGTGTTTGGTCAGTAATATCTTAAATGATCCAGTCAGATCGCATTTTCTAACTTCTGCACGATCATCTACAAGAAGGTTAACATGGATCTATCTGTATTTTTCAAATTCAATTCAGCATGGTTTCAGCATGGTGCAGTCCAAAATTTATTGGTATTATACAAATGCCAAAAACTTTGAAAGTAAGGAGAAAACTAAATTCCTAGCAAGCACACCTAAGATAAGGTGATGTGATTCATAGTATTAGGATATGTCAGATCAATCTGATGGTAATTAATCTGATTTTGAATAATAAATTTCTGTTTGAACTTCTGCATTTAGTTTCCCACAAACACCACAATAAATTCTTCATTCTTTAATAGGAATCGTTTATTTTAGGAAATATTTCATTAAATCTATTACATTGACAGAGTGGATAGTGATGTTTGAGTCATTCCAGTAAGTTTGTAACTAGCTGGTTGCCAGGATTGCAGAATTTCAGAAATTAATTTGAACACTAGGCAAAGTGCTTGGAAGACATGGCGAGAAAACAAAATTTCAGATATAGCAACGTGACATAGTGTTTTCGAATAAATATAGATATATATGGCAGAATAATCAGATAATGAATTTACCTGCAGCTGGCTTTTAAAGAGAACAATGCTTTATATTAGTCTTGATTTAACTTTGTTACAGACACCCATGAAGCGACCCTCGCCACTCTCTCCTTCACAGAAGATCATCAAGAAGGCCAGAGCTGTAGCCAAAGTGGCTGCCTCCCCAAGTTTGTTCCATCACAAGTCCCCAGTACATTCAACACCTGTTAAGTCTCCTGACAAACTTACTGAAGCTGAAGTGACATCTGTCACCAAAATCAAGTCCCGAATTATACCAGAACTCAAGGTAAGAAAGTATGGATAATAACTTGGTTTGTAAGATTCAAACATTTGGCCGAACATGAAAATAGTCTTTTCCAAAAACACAGCTTTCAGTCTCATGGTCATTCTCTGTGTTTTAGCCTCAGTTTCATTTAACTTCTCAACTGGAATATGTGCTTAGCTGAAAATTTTGTCACTTTAAAAATGGTGGATGTTCTATAAGGGTCATTTTTTTTTATATGCCCACCATAAAGCAAAGCAAATTACCATATTTTGGTGTGTATAACGCGCACCGATGTATAACGCACACCCCAATTTTCAACCCAAAATGAGTGGAAAAAATGTAGTTCTGCCATATAACGCGCATGTGATATAATACATTTTAAAATCGTGACTACCGGTATTTCGCTCCGTTTTCATAGTTCAACAACAGTCGGTCATTTTGGATAGTGAATGAAAAAGTGGCCATATTGAAATTGTAAGGGCCCTTTAAAGGTTCGTCTAGTTGATGGAGTTCAATCTATTGCATCAAATCCCTCAAATTCCTCTTCGTCGTCATCACTCTCGAAAAGTCTCTGTATGTCCTCGTCTGTCATCATTCATGGTGTTGCTGCATAATAGCTTTCATCTTCGTCTTCATCCTCGCTCTCTGAGTGGTCTTCATGCTTAGAATTGTCCTCCCACAAGATGTCATCCTCTGTGCCATCCATTTTATTTGAGATGCAGCACTTTTTGAAGGCATGGATGATGATGCATGGCAAGTCGTGCCATCGTAAAAATGCATAGGCCCAGCTCACAGACCCCTTGTAGTCTATTTTCTTCTGTTTTGCAATTAATATTGCCTGAAAGCGAATCTCTGTCATGGATACTGAGATTCCCTGTCTTCTTCTATCCATGACACATTCAAGGACTCCACTCTCTACGTCCGGATACTTTGCACTTGTCCCTCTGTCTGCCAGTCTTGTTCTCGGTATTTTCTTCAGTCTTTCTTTCATTCTTTTCTACTCCCTAACAGAAGACTCTCCTACATTAAACTCCCTCCCAGCAGCTCTGTTACCATGTGTTTCTGCATAGGCAATGATGGTTTGACTATATTTGTTCAGATTCAAGATCGAACACAATATGCTATGTGAAAGTTTAGGTCCGGTATTTATACTTATTTGGATTATCATTACACCTCTAAAATATATCTCCATGTCCAAGCTAGAATTTGCCAAGGCAATGCATTGTACTTATGTTTGGCCCATCAAAGCTTTAGCCGGCGCTGATTACCTTTAAAAACACCACGCTGAGTCAATTAAACACTGCTCACTGTATTGTAACAAAGAAGTACCGTATCAAATACTGTTGTTTAAAATGAGAAATAAAACAAAGAAACAAGTTTATTTTCTGAAGAAAAGTAAATACATTGCAAATTTACCGAGACAAAGCAACGTGACTATGTTTAGCACATCAAAGCTTTAGCCGGTGCCGATTACCTTGAAAAGACCACACTGAGTCAATGAAGCACTGATCACCGTTAAAAACACCACGCTGAATCAATTAAATATTGCTCACTGAGACAAAGCATTGTAACTATGTTGAGCGCATTAAAGCTTACCTGGCGCCGATTACAGTGAAAAGACCACACTGAGTCAATGAAGCATTGATCACTGTATAGTCGCAAAGATATCTCAAATACTATGATTTAAGATGAGAAATAAAACTAAGAAACAAGTTTATTTTCCAAAGGAAAAACAAAATGTTTTCTGACTTCATACATTAACGCTGTATCAGTGTTACCGTAACAGGCTAACCGTAGTTGAAAAAAATGAGAACATTAACATTGCTTGAATTCTAAATATTATATTTCAATTCAAACACGAATAAATGAAGACAAGATTAATTATATCCACAGTTCTCGAATATTGAACATTTACAGGTACGGTAATCATATATTTGTTCCGCTGATAACCTTGAAAAGACCACACTTAGTCAATGAAACATTGATCACTCTATAATCAGAAATAAATACAAAATACTATCATTTAAGAAGAGAAATAAAAACTAAGAACCAAGTTTATTTTCCAAAGAAATAAATATTTTCCGACTTCATACATTAATTGATTATTTTGTTCCACAATGTGTAAGTGTTACCGTAAGAAAGAAACCGTAGTCACAAAAAATATGTCCCCTAAAATGGCCTCTGATGAGAACATTAACACTGCTTGAATTCTACACATATTATATTTCAATTCAACCAAGAATAAATGAAGAAAAAATGTATTAGATCAACAGTTATGGAATACTGAACATTTACGGAACAAGTACGGTAATCCTCACAGTGGTATTTGTTCCGCTCCAATGCGGCACTTTGCACAGCTTTTGAACAAGTTGCCAGTCGTTATGTACATGTATTTCCGGTCGAGGCACAGAACAAAATGCTACACAGTGATGTGAAATGAAACCAGTTTATTAACATAAGCAATCAAAGAACAAGACTATTTGTAAGCATTATTTATTTCTTTAATACGGCTAGTACCGGTAAACAATTTAGTTACAATGCAATGTACAACGGATTTAATATTTCACAAGGAGTGAATGTGACACATGTAGGCAGCTATAGTGCCTTCATCCTCTCATCAGATCGACCTGGAAAAAAACGTTTTTTTTATAGTTCTTGTATAAAACGCGCACCCCCGACTTAAGATAAGAAAATTAGGTGAAAAAAGTGCGTGTTATACACACCAAAAGACGGTAAATTATGATGTTGTCAGTTGCTAATTTCTTTTCAGCACAATAGCTTGAGTTGTTCACCATCAACAGTTACGAAACTTTGTTGATGGCTTGCACTTGGGGTAAGGAAGAACTCTATTGATTTTGGGCCCAAAACTGTTAGGTCAAGGTCACTGACTAAAGAAGAAAAATGGTTTCTGCACTAGAACTCGAGTTCTCTGCCATATACAGTTACCAAACTTGGTGGATAGCTTGCACATGGGGTAAGAAGGAACCCTATCAGTTTCAGAGTCAAGGGTCAAGGTCACTGATTGAAAGAAGAAAAATGGTTTTTGCACAATAACTCCAGTTCTCAACTCTCACCAAACTTTGCAGATGACTTGCTCTTGGTGTAAGGAAACCCCTATTGATTCTGGGATCAAAAGGTTGAGGATACTCTTACTGAAAGAAGAAAAATGGTTTTGGCACAAAAACTTGAGCTCTTCATCATCTAAATTTCTAAACTTTGTGGGTGGCTTGCACTTGGGGTAAGAAAAAACCCTATTTATTTTGGAGTGAAAAGGTCAAAGGTCTGATTTGTTTTTGCACAGAAACTTTAAGTTATCTACGTATAGGACTATTAATTATGTGGCTGGCATTTAATGTGCCATTCACAGTACTCTTGTTGGGCAAAAAAAACCAAAATTTTGGTTCCCATAACCCGACTTACCCTATTTTAATGGCCATAACAATATAAGTTTTTATTGTGTATGCCCAAAAAAAAAAGGGTACCAGTATCTTTATATTGGAAACTGACATGAACTAACACAAGCTGGATAAAAAAAAAAGTAATTAAAAAATTAGTACTAACCTTCCTACCCAATTTGTTTTCACACCATTGCCAGAACCACACATTTTTGTTTGGCCTTGACCCAGGTAACATGTGCTTTTTCAGCATGCATACAAATAGATAAGTTTGACTTCATTTTGTTGAAGAAACTTTGAATTTGTACAAAAATAAATTTTGGGAATGGATGTTTTTATTTACAGTCAAAGCATAGCATTGAAAATAGGTCATGGTCAGCCAAAATGCCTATTATGGCACTTCACTTGAGAACGAAGGTGACAACTTAATATGATGTGTGCAAGGTCTGTATCAAAATTCTCCAAGATCTTTTCGGTTCTCCATGAAGCATTAATCAAAGATATAAAAAAAAAAATCATTTTTGCATTAAAAAAACCAACACAATTTCACTTTTTGGGCCCAAAATACCATTTTATCTTTTTTTAGTCAATGCTGCAGTGGAGATGTAGACATGATTCATATGATAATGGGATGTCAGGTTGGACCTCCAGCTGGACAGAATAAAAGTGACTGAAGCCAATCCCTCTTTTAGAATATATCATTGTCTAGTTAGACTTATAAATGTTGTAACCTAATTTTATGCATTAACAGTGTTTTCTTCAAATTGCACTAATGCACCTTTTTTTCACTGTAAAATTTGAATTGGCACAATGGAAATATGGGCAACGCATCGTAAAAGGCACACAAAAATAGCCATCTATATCACTGTTATCTTGTGCTGTGTTCCAACTATTAGTTAAGTCCTTTAAGTCATCAAGCTGCATGAGTTTATTACTTGGGCTATGTGACAAGTTTTTCATTGATAAGATTACTTCTTGCTTTGATAGAGCTCTAAGTGTGTGATTCATAAGGATTTAAAGAATGTCTCATTTTTCACGTTGAATACTAAACTCATTGAAGGTGATAGCGACTGATGGTCTGATATAATTGGAAGTACTATGAATGACAGTGATAATGGCGACTTTCCTTTGGCATCATATATCAGTAGCAAAAGGGATAGTTTGGCTGATTAAGTGTGAAGAATGTACAAGAAAATGGATAAAATCATGCTGTTTACATCACAAATTAAAAAATGTTGGCTTCAAAATGAACAAAATGAAAAATAAGGTTTAATTTTATTAACAACTGTGCAGTAATATTAAAGAAAATGCTCATGATAGAGCTACTGTATATGTAGGCACTGTTACTTTAATTCTAATGTATGTGGTCTGTAGAAATTCTTGTATTGAATAAGAACATGTAATAATTATTGAATAATTAATATCAAAGAGAACTATTAGTATGACTGTAATGTTGTAATTTATACACAACCATTTAATTCATATAAATGTTCATAATTGTGGTGATGTAATAAGCAAATAAAAATAAATAAGTAAACAATAGACAGGAATTCTTGAAAGTGCAATGGCCCCAAAAAGTAAATACAGTGAGCCCTTGGGGCCCCATTTCTTAGAAAGCTGGAGAATTCACTGATGAGTAATTTGCCTATTTTCAGCTATTCGTTTGTTACACTCTGAATATCTTTGACCCTATTTAAATGTACAGACATAATTTATATCTGGATGCATCACAATGAGAGTAATTGAATTTTGGACCCTATTTTACTTACACAAATGAAAATTTATATATGAATGTCTCTCAACAACCTTATTTTACTTACACAAATGAAAATTTATATATGAATGTCTCTCAACAACCCTATGTTACTTCCACACATGAAAATTTATATATGAATGTCTCTCAACAACCCTATTTTACTTACACATGAAAATTTATATATGAATGTCTCTCAACAACCCTATTTTACTTACACATGAAAATTTATATATCAATGTCTCTCAACAACCCTATTTTACTTACACACATGAAAATTTATATATCAATGTCTCACAACAAGAGTATCTAAACTATATCAAGGTCACTGTGAGCTAAGTTTCTTGCTTGAGTGACATTTGTATTTTCAGGCATTTGTTTGCTAAATCCTTTGCATCTTTCACCTTGTTGCATGCAGACTAATCAGACTTTTTGTTTACACTACACTGTTGAAACTTTATTTGTTGATGCATCATAATGAGTAATATATTGCAGTAATATTTCCATCCTCCACATGGTGGCTTAGTTATTTGGTTAGACTAACAACCAGTGGGTAATGAGTTTTTATCATGGTGGGTTAGACTCACAACCAGTGGGTAATGTGTTTTTATCCAGTCCAGACCAGCCAGAATCAGCTGTCATTGTATAGCTCTTGGCTAGGCTCCTATGCATTTGCATCAATCCTCCATACCAGTCCATAGACTGAAAATTCACTCACCCAATTTGAAATGGAGAGTCAAATGTTCAGGTGGTTGAGTGATTTTTCCAGTCACTCCCCTAATCTGTGTCATGGCTGACCAGTGTTTCTCTTTATTGAGAAGGTTGTTCTGTCGAGAATATTGCAGACTTTGTTCCTTGCAAGACCATACTTTCTATTGTAAAATTGTTTTCCATATGTTTTGATTAAGCTCATACAAGTGCTTCACACTCACTTTTTGATACTAATAAACACTATCCATATGGAGAGCAGGCTGGCTTCAGTTTGTTCAAAAATCAACCTTTATATTTAGATTATAGCTGGTCGACTAAGAATTTGTTCTGTGCAGGTAAACATTTATAATACTTGTCTGGTTGGGCAAGTGGATTTTTAGAGAGTTATCAGTACCGGCAATCTGTATGTTGTCAGATACTCCAAATGTGCTCATGGTGGCAAGGGGATTTGTGTTTACAAGTAAACATCTTGTTATGCAATTGGTGTCAGTAAGTCAGATGTATGTTAAGCTGAACAGGAAACTCAGATCTTTACTCAGCTGATAAGTATACCTTTACAGTCAGCACCTTGCAGTTGTACAGTCAACCTGGTTAGGGATAGGAGTCATAATAGTGATAATTAACTAGTGATACTGGTTGAACAAACAAACTAAACCAGGGAAGAATCTAACAGAAGAAGTGTACCAAAACTTTCATCATGTAAAAAATTATTGAACTGAAATGTCCCAAAACTTAAAGTGCCTTACAAATTATTTTAAATAATTTACAGTGTTGCAACTTTTGTACTGTCAAAAGAAATATGGTAATCTGGTACAGGTGTCATATACCCCTGAGTGACTTCCTTTGCAAATGCATTGCGTGACATGCAGTTCTAAAACGGAAACTTTTGGTGAGAAATTCCCCCTCCATTTGAAAATAAATGGGTGAATATTCTAAATATAGTAGAGATTTAATAAAGAAATATAGGTAGGGTTTGCAAATATGCATCATGATTTGCACCGATTTTTATGATTTTTGGTGTGATGTGTTAGAATTAGCTTGAATACCACAATCACACATGCTAGAATAGACCCTGAACATGAGCCAATATTTTCTTCATACTGTGCATCGTCAAGCATTTATTTGTTGCTGTTAAGCACACAGAGGACTAAATAATGTAACATGATGTCACAGCAGTCTTCTGTGAAACAACTGTACATAATGTCACATCATGTCGTACCATGCATTTATGTGTGATTCAGTCATAAAAATAACTAAAACCAGATTTCTTTCCATGAATATTTTGTATTTGTTTAATTTTAATTTTGGCAAAGTAATTTAAATCCAGTTTATCATTTAGCAAACAGGGGTATATAATAAATACATTTGCATTGTTGGTGCTGTTGGATATTGTGGTCTTGCTCAAATTACATGGGGCTCTGTTGTACTTTGATCATACCCACAATATCCAACAGTACAAACATCATATCTAGAAATATGTGATCCTTTGGTAGATTATGGTTATGAAGAGTTTGTTAACAAATGGATTTAGTTTCAGCACATTCCTATTTATTGAATTGAGTTGGAGCATTTTGTATTTTTAAATAGGTCCTTGAAGGAATTTTGAGGCTGCCATATCTTTCATTTAGTGATAACCAGTTTTAATATCACTACTATGCATGATCTCTTGTTATAATACTCATGTGTTTTTTTGGTGATAATGGCCTTCATTGTTCAGTTGTCTTCAGGTGTTGCCACAGGAAAAGCTATTTTTTATCATTCAGATTACCTCTGATCTTGTCACTGATTAATTTTCAAATCGCAATTACCACTATTATTTATCATAACTTTGACAGCAATTTAAAATAAACTTGTGTAATTAACATTCAGCAAGTTTTTTTCTCTTTCTGTTATCAATAATAAAATTTGAGATAATTGTTCTCTTTTTGTTCACACGTCTTAAATTAGGCATATGATGATATAGTGTTGTCTGTCCATCCATTAACATTTTATTGTCCAGCCCATTTTTTTGAGAGATTTTCTTGAAACTTTTCTCCAAGTATATATCATGACTAGATGGTGTGTTGTGTACCATAGCCAGGCCCCAGCCTTAAGGTTAAGGTCATGACAAGGGAAGATGTAATTCTATGACTTGAATCTTTGTTTGGAGATTATCTTTTGAACTAGTGAAGATATTTTAATGAAACTTCGCCCAAATATATATCTTGACTAGCCATGCCCCCAGATCAAGGTCACAGCAAGGGCAAATGTAATTCTGTGACTTGTATCCTTGTATCAGGTATAACTTAGTTTATCTGGTCAAGGATGAGAATGGCAAATGAACAGATGATAAATCTATGTTTGTCTGTAATTCACATACTGGAAATACAAAATGAGTGCATATGCCTGCTACAGCTGTCTCAGATGTATTCTCAGTTTAAAGAATAAAAAGGCAAACGACTAATAAATTATTCATGGCTGCTGAAGATTAAAGTAACTTGTTTAGTGTAAGTATCGTTTTGTATCGATTCTTCGCCTCATATATCGATTTTGGGTATCTATATGGAAAAATTCTGGATAAATGACTTGCAGTGCATATGTGTTTTGTGTATGATATGATGGATTATGTCACTTAACAAAATCCAGCATAAACAATGAATACATTCCACTGGTACACTTGCTATATTTGTGTTGAAGTTGTTTCTCAGCTAAGATATTTTTGTATGATATGTTATCATATGTGTATGATAACCTTGTTTGTGGGTTGTGATCAGGCCTGTTCTTATGCATAAGCATGGATTTGTTTACACAGTTAAGATAGTGAACAAAAAAATCAAGATGGTAGGCAAATAAAGTAATCAATACCATCAATTAAAATAATCAGTTACAGATGTTTTTTGGAGACGGGGAAATTCAGACCCTTAAGATAAACTGTTTAAACAGGGATTCAATTTCCCTGTCTCCACTAAACATTGGTGATAAATTTTATATATAGCTCACCAGGCCATAAGGCCAAATGAGTTTATAGTATGGCGATGCTGCATTTGTCCTCTGTTCATTATCAATTGCTTATTACCATTCTGTATGTGTGGCGTGGTTGTGGTTATCGTTATCTAGAGGATGATCGACCTTGGTGTTATTGCCCGGATTGAGTAAATAATAATATAAATTGTGAAACTTATAGATGGAATGAATAGAGATCTGAGCAGATATATAGAACAGAATAACACGAGCCCCCGTACATGAAATATAACAATTTAATCAATTACATAAACAAACTGTGATAATGCATTACATTAGGAAGATACACTTCTCTTTTGAAATAAATCATTCACCGAATTTTAAACACAAATATACTTATATAAATAGTCGATCTGTTTAAATTATAGAATTAATTCATCATAGAATCGAGTGAACAATCGAAGTCATTGCCTTGTACAACTTCATAACCTGCTTATCTCCTGTTCACTGCAGTTTCACCATGCTGTTCAATTTGTTCCTTCGCTTTTCTTCTCACTCTCACTATTTCGCCTCTCTCGGCCCTAAACTTTGTGTGGGTAGGTGGATACGTAGGTATGTAGATACATAGGTACGTGGATACGTCAGTGGATTACATCAGTGGAGCTATTTCCCCTTTCAAAATAAACAGAGAAGCAACCTAAATCTTCTGTCAGATATCCTACTGGGTATAGATCATTACTCCACTCTCGTTATGTCAGATATCATCCTATCGGAAGTCAAACAGATACCAACGGCTATCTGGTCAAGCCAAACACGGCAGGCCATAAACAAACAAACCTAGTTTCATAAGATTAATGTATTTCCTAACGGCTATTTCATCGCTGACTCACATTAACATCACACGAGACATAACAGTTCCGTTCTCGATTATACAAATGAATTAATGAAATTCATTACATGGCTTAACCACGTTAATTTCAATGAATACACACATTCAAGTCTTTAGCGTCCATGAAATGTCACTTCATGGCTTAACGACGTTAATTTCAGTCGATACGCACTTAAGTTTTTATCATACATGAAATCATCTAAGATCGGTGAATTCACACGGATTCTCATACTCATATCAACTAAAGTAATGCATGAAATTCTTAGAATACATGATTCCTATAACACTCAAGACAACAAATTCAAACAATCTGTCAAACTTATATATAAGAAGATCATTGTACGAATTCAGATAATGAACTCAAACACAGTTATACTCATATCAAGAAAATTGATCTACGAATTTATACAAATAAATTCATGCAAATATAAGTAAATAAATTCAGGCAAATAATTATATTGGTATCAACGAATTACATGAGATTGATGCAAATACCTTGTGCTTTCAAGCCTTGCTCGCTTCTACCACCAGAATTGTGTCCGTCAACTTTCCAGACATCCGGTCCCTTGGATAATTGTTTTACGAGATAATTTCTTGCAAATTCAATCTCGGAGCCAAAAATATCTTCCTCTTGCAGGAGTTTAGACTGGCTAAATTTTGCGATGTGGCATATTAAAACTATGAAATTTCGTGTGGGAAACACGCCCCTTATTTAGCGTAGCCAATCAGGATTAAATATATCTACCGCCTTTTATAAATAGGCGCCAAAATTTGCGGTCATCCTGACCCTCTAGATTTCCAAATAACTGATTCTGGACAATCTCAATTCTGACATTTTCGATACAAAGATTGAGTTAACCCTTTCCCTTCCAGTTTCTCTGACTGTTAAATAAACGAATGCTTAATTAAAAATCGGTTCCTCTCACAACACAGACCGCAGCATAGCGATTCAATACGCACCCTCTCCTCATAAATCTAATTAATTATTCTCTGTCCAAGTTAATGTTCTCTTTATAGTTCGACAGAAATTTGCACCCTTACAGTATGTCATATTTCTGATACAATTTTGATGAAACTTGGAATATGGGCTTATATCATCAAGACCTCGGACAAGTTTGAATATGAGCAAGATTCATGCATACTAATGAGGGGATTTGATTGGCTGAGCTTGTTACAAATCTTGAGGCCATATTTCTGATCAGATTTTGATCAAACTTGGAATATAAGCTTGTATCATTAAGATCTTGGGCAGAGTTGATAATTGGCAAGATCCATGCATATTAATGAGGTGTTTTGTATCTGATTGGCTGAGCTTGTTTTCACCCTTGAGGGGATATTTCTGATCCAGTTTTGATAAAACTTGGGATATTGGCTGATATCATAAACATCTCAGTTGAGTTTGATAATGAGTGAGATCTGTGGATATTCACGAGGTGATCTTGGATCTGATTAGTTGGGTTTTTTATTTCTCCGGAGGCCACATTTCTAGTCTGATTTTGATTAAACTTGGAATCTAAACTTAAATCATCAAGAAATCGGATGAGTTTGATAACTAGCAAGATTCATGAATATTAATGAGATTATCATGCATCTGATTGGGTGAGCTTGTTAACACTCTTGACACTAATTCTGATCTAATTTTGATCAGACTTTGTAAATAGGCTTACATTATTAAGATGTCCCATGAGTTTTATTTTTAGCAAGGTATACATATACTAATGAGGTAATCTTGGATCTATATTTGGCTGAACTTATAACTATTCAAGAGACTGTATTTTTTGAGCCAGTTTTGATAAAAATGAGTAAATTGGCTAATAACATCCAGATGTTTGAGGAGTTTTATTTTGAGTGAGATCTATTGCATATTAATGACATGATCTGATTGGCTGAGCTTGTTTCACTGTATAGACTGTATTGTTTATAGGATTTTGATCAAATGTGGTACATAGGCTTATATCATCATGGTCTTATACAGTTTCTATAATAAGTGAGATTTATGCAAAAATAAGTAGGTGAGCTTGCATCTGATTGCCAGAGCTTGTTACCTCACTAGAGACAATGTTTCTCATCTAGTCTTGATAAAATTTGTTAAATAGGTTTATATGATCAAAATCTTGAATGTGTTTGATTATGAGTAAGATCTGTGCATATTAATTATGCCTTAAGAAAGAGTTTTTATCAGACTATAGTAAAATAGGTAAAATAGACATCATATAAAGGTTTAGTGATAGCTGACATAGAATTGTGTTCTTACATTATCATGGTTGACTGCCCAACAGTCAAGAATGCTTAGTGAAATGGTAAAAGTACATAAAAAAGGTGAGCAATATCAGGCCCACTTGAGCCTCTTGTTCTGTCATCAGTTCATTAACCCTTTACTGCATGATGACGCCTTTTGACACCAACCCCTTTACTGCATGATGAGGCCTTTCGACGCCTTTCATGACAAATCCGATTAAGATACCCAGAATTACCAAAATTAAGTCTTTGTACCCAAAACTATCACTTATATGGCCTAGAGAATGAATCTAGACAATACATATGACGCAAATCATTAGTTTATTCACAGGATTAAAGCAACTGCGCAGTTTAATCTACGCGCATCAGTTGTATGTAACAGCGTATCCGCCATTTGTAAACATGTGCTCTGTATCTCGCAGTTGCGACGTGAAGTCATTTGAAATTTTGAATATTAGAGTTGAAAGATTTTTGATAATATACACGGGAATATGCCATTCTTTGAACTATTCCAGTTTATTATTATCAAGGTTTCACCAAAAAAGAGGAATATGAGTGCAAACTTCAAACTTTGGAACGAGGCTATACGCTAAAAATAAGTTACTGTTACGTGTTCACTTCTTAAGGTCATATCCGTCATTTCACCAAACAGATATGACCAAGAATCACCAATTTCACAGAAAAATGGATTTTCGATATTTAAAAGACATTTACTCACTAATTGTAATACTAATCAGCATGAAAAATATACAAATGAAGTCCTCGAATATTTGTCTATTTTTAGAAACATGGAAAAACCATTAGTCACATGGCACGGCAAATTTCTGGTCAACTCCACTAATCGATAGCGCATGTTTATCGCGGTAAAATTTGGGATTTGCCATTAGAAAAACGTGTTTCAATACTTTTAAATCATTAATTAATGTTACATATCATTTTAAAATCATTACAGCTCATAATTTGTTGAATTTCACGAGAAAGTTGATGCACGATAGCGAGTACCTCAATGAATGAATCGAGCACTTTATATTTAGAAAACCATTAAAATCGTTAAATATACTAAATACTGCACATCAATACTGATTTCGTTCTCGATTGCCACCACTCACCCCCACCCCTACTCGCCCAAGTTTTCAAAGATCTGCTAGAACCTTCGTTTTTAATCGGTAGCAATTTCATTACTGCTCCCATGAGCACATTTCAAGTTGCTTTCTGCATTGATAATGAGAGAGTACGATGGTGGGTTTTACGGTTTTGAAACTTCGACAACCTTTTTTGGCATAGCAAATTGACACAAGTACAAAACTAAGCAAACATCATACTTTTTCATTAATAAGGGATACAGAGAAGGGATAAATTAATTTCATATTGGTCTCTGAATAACTTACTCAGCAACAATAATGATCCTAGTACATGGGTATAAAACTATAGTAAGGTATATACGACACATTATCATTTAAGTTTCAGTTTCATGATTTTGCTTAACAGAAAATGTGTCTGGGTTTAGAGTTACAGAATACAGTACATAAAATATAATATATAATACAGAGTATAATACATACTAGTAATTGTAAATAATCTATTTAGCAAAGCTTGAGAATTGAAAAAGACAATAGATTTATCTGTGCAATCAAGAGATATCATTTCGGCAGCAGGCAAAACATAATTTGGTCAGTGAATCTAAATTTTAGTGAAAAGTGACAAAATTAAAGTAATGATTTTCCATCTGTCACAGATGTTACAAGGCACATACTAACAAGGTAACCATTGAAATAGTTTCAGGCAAAAAAAATAATGTATCTACTCATTATTTGGCTTCATTTCATAAAGTTATTGTTGGTGATTATTTCAAGATACATGCATCATTATTATGTCCTATTCATTCAAGCTATACTTCACAGAATTTCCAATAATTTTTAACCTATGCAAGCCTGTCAACTATGAAATATAATTCTTTTGTACAATATTTTAGATTTTAATTAAATACTTGTTAAAGACATCCAATTTTGTGCTTTTTTGTCATTCTTTTCAATAATGTGATAAGTTAAAAAAAATAGTGATACGGTTACAAACTGAATGCATTTCATAAGGCTATTATATTACACATTTTTATTCCACAAACATTTTGACTGTCATGAGTCAGAGACATACATTCCCACTACCATTGACTGTCTCCAAGTAAGATATTCTTCCTCTTAATGTTAATTTTGATTGAAAATTATTTAATGATGTTTATTCCATGTGTAAGTAACGATGATATTCATCCTCTTTATTATTTTCTCATAGTAAAATGTTTAATGATTCACAATAAGCAAAAGATCTAATTTGTGAGATTAATCATATAATAACTACATGTCTTAATTTTCTTCTTAATCCACAAATTGACATGGTGAAAAGAAAGATCATTACTTCTGAGTAGTGTGATTCAGACATTGATCTTTGGGAATATTTAATGGTTTATGAAGACATTTTTAAAATAAATTTGTATACAGCAGTTTATATTTTGTAATAATCCTTCAAGATCTGACATCTTTGGCACTCAGTACTCAAACAAGATATAAAGAAAAGGATGCTCCTACCATATTTGCCTATAATGCCCTCCCTCTGCCCTTTCTAGCATCCATCCCACATTGTCCAGATTACTAAAAAACCTACTTAAAACTGTGCTATCTTCAAATAATTTCAAATATTATTATGTTTTATTTAATATAGAATACTTCTATGAGTGGAAGCTTCTTTGTTCTTTATTTTTAAAAGAACATCCTAAATATTGTGACCAAAAGTGTGTTCTTGGGTTGAGAAATATTTATGCCCTTATTGTTATGTTCCAAAAATTACACCTTTGCTCCAAAAATGTGCCACATTTGTAAAAGGTGCCCCTCTTGTATACCCCTCCGAAATATGCATTTCATATAATTTTATTTTTATATGACTTAAGTATTCAGTTTTCAATAAGCCAGCTTTAAGGAGATTCTTTCCATTGCCCATGCCATATTATATATTATATATATATATATATATATATATATATATATATATATATAGAGAGAGAGAGAGAGAGAGAGAGAGAGAGAGAGAGAGAGAGAGAGAGAGAGAGAGAGAGAGAGAGAGAGAATCTACCATCCGATATTGAAATGGAATATTTATTTCAGCATCTGATGCAAGTCAAGTTCTTGCTTTCTTTTGACAACTGTTTGTTTCTTGTTTTTTTTAAAAAATCCCAAAGCCAAAAAAGTACATGATTAATTATTTTCTAATTATGTTCTCCGACAAACAAATATTAAAACCATGTGCTTCATCATCAGTGGTCATCGTGGTATATTCCTTGTGTCTGGATCAAAATAATGCAGCACCTAAGTACATGCATATGTATATATGTGAATAAATACACATGAGATTGATTATACTACTTTTATCTTCATGGTTTTTATGAATTGGTTGTCATTCTTCAACTTTCTTTCAACATCTTTTGAATTTGAACACAGGCATTCATATTTTGGAGATATGGTATAAAATCAGCTGTAATATCATAATATTATCACTGCATTGTTTAATTGTTACCATAGTAGCACAGCTATTTTGTATAAATTTCAACAAATTTAATGTTAGACCAAAATACTTCTGTATATTTGAAATGTTTAAGACCATGCGAGTACATTAAAAAAAAACAACATATAAGCACAGAATATACATATAAAACTTTATTGACTTTAAGTGTTCAATCTTAACACCTAACTATTGTGCCAATATTTGGTGGAACTTGGACAATCCAAGCCAAATGAACAGAAAATCTTGCTTTTCTAGAAAAAAATTGAAAGCATGACTGATTTGGCAAGAAAATAGTAAGCTTAATATAAATGAATAATGAAAAATATGTAATTTTGTCATGATTTGTACACATTCTAGACTGGATTTGGTTGCCATGGCAACCAACCATTTCATCCCCTGTATGCTGAAATAAAGTATGCCCAATACCCATACAATGTCCACAACAAATTTCCCACTATAAAGGATATTATTATTGCACAAGAAGTAACTCAAAATTGATGCCAATTGATGAATTAATGGATAATCCTGTGCAAAACAAAGCACCTGTTGTGCCTATATTTGGTGAAACTTGGACAATCCAAGCTAAATAATTAGAAATTCTCACTTTTCTCAATAAAAAATGAAAAAAATTCAAAGCATGACTGATTTTGCAAGAAAATAGTAAGAGTAATATAAATGAATACTGAAAAATATGCAATTTTGTCATGATTTGGACACATTCTAGGCCTGATTTGGTTGCCATGGCAACCAACCATTTACTCCCCTGTGTGCTGAAATAAAGTATACCCAATATCCATCCAGTGTCCACAACAAATTTCCCACTATAAGGAAAATTATTATTGCACAAGAAGTAAACTCAAAAGTGATGCCAAATTATTTAATTAATGGATAAATCATGTGCAAAACAAAACCCTTGTTGTGCCTATATTTGGTGGAACTTGGACAATCCAAGCCAAATATTTAGAAAATATAACTTTTCTCAATCAAAAATGAAAAAAATTCAAAACATGACTGATTTTGCAAGAAAATAGTAAGCCTAATATAAATGAATACTGAAAAATATGCAATTTTGTCATGATTTGGACACATTCTAGGCTGGATTTGGTTGCCATGGCAACCAGCCATTTCATCCCCTGTATGTTGAAATAAAGTATACCCAATATCCATCCAGTGTCCACAACAATTTTCCCACTATAAGGAAAATTATTATTGTACAAGAAGTAAACTCAAAAGTGATGCCAAATTATTGAATTAATGGATAAATCCTGTGCAAATCAGGCAGTCCAGCCTCCAGACTGATGCGCAGTAAAGGGTTAGGAGCCTTGTACTCTTGAAAGTATCATTATGTTCTCCAAGAACTGGTGTTGGAATTATCCATCAATATTTGTATGCAGCTTTCAGCATCTTTCCCGATGTGTCCAATTTTTTATATATAATTCCTTCCAATAAATCTTTGTCACAAACCTGCCAGTATGGACTTTCATCAAATTGTTATAAGAACAATTTTATTTGAGTCAGCTATATCTCCCTGCACTATAAAAATAAATATATGAAATTATGACAGTTTTCCAATATTGTCCATATGTTTTTAATGCTTTTCCAAGATTTTTTTTGACGAGCAAGAACATATTGACTTGTAGCAATCAATGATTAAAATATTTTCCAAGGAAGGAAATGAATTTGTTAGGCAAGTAAAGGACAGATATAAATTTGTTGGGCAGTCAATTTTCCTTCATGAATACTGCAAATATAAACATATGACATAAGGCATTAGAAGTTAGAACATTCATTGGCCAGTCCCCAAGCTTGATCTATCAACCATCTGCTGTCAGCTATGGTTAATTAAAATTCCAGTGGAAGACTAACCAATCCAAAGCTAGGTAATGTTTTACTTGTTACACAATCACACCCGAGGTGCTAAGCTTGTCTAATAGTGTCTGATAGTGATACACTCAGTTTTCACTATGTAAATGTTGCTTGTTTTGTGATAACTTCATTATTTTGATTGTGATATTTATTAAATTTTCAGTATCAGCTGAAAGTAAAAGTAAAAACTGATTTGTAACAAAAGGTATCTATTGCAATTGATTATATATATACACACACACACACACACAAAAACTTCTAAACAGTGACCTCCCTCACTGTCCTTTTTTATTACTCCATTAACTATCACATAGAATCCTAATTTTATTCCAATTTGTTCTCCATTAGAATTAATCCTTAAAAATTCTGAATGTTTCTATTGAAATGGTCATATCCTAATTTCAGCAAAATTCAGTCCCCATGAAAGGAAAAGTCTTTAAAATTACTCTCATAGTCTGAAATTTTTGAGTCTCATCATCATCCAAATTAAGGTTTTTATGTTTTGAGAAGCCCAACATTGACACCTCAATACATGCTATTCATTTAAATAATCAGTTTGCTGCATGATATTAATGCTTAGAAAATTTTCACTTGGGATATTTCTAAAGGTTTTGGTTCTTAAATGACATTTTCTGAAATGATTCTCCACACTAGGTTACAGATATGATTGATTCCTAATCAGTGCCTGTAATTAACCAATTAGACCAGCTGTTAAAAGTGAGAGTTGAAGACATGTACCACTTTTGTCATAAAGATGAGAATAATTATGCAAAGAGGGTACTGGGGGTGACTGGTTGGGTGGGGAATGGGGATAGGCGCAATTAAACAGATTAAGTCAGGAAATTAAGATGAATAAGTAGGTGTCCAATGTTTGATTTATTATTCCTTTTTAAGCATAACAGCCTGTGGTGGTCCGTTGTATATCATCCATTCACAATTCAAATGTTGCAGATCTGCCATCAAATATGGCCACCATTACTAAAATAGAAAAAAAAAAACTTTAAACTTCTTGACAAGAACCTCTCAACAGAATTTGACCAAATTTAACAAAAATCATCTTGGCAAGAATGGCATTCTAATTTGTTCAAAGTTACCGATCTGCCATCAAATATAGCCACTGTTACTAAAAATAGAAACACCTTTAAACAATAACTTCTCAAAAACTTGGACTGTACTTCTCATGCAACATACAGACAGTACTCAGACTATACTCCCACATACATCATACATTGTACACCCATATACAACATACAGATAATACTTGGAAGTAGTTGTACTCCCACATACAGTCTGCAAGCTTCAGATCATACTCCCACATACAACATATAGACAATACTCAGACTGTGCTCCCACAGACAGCATACAGACAAACAGACATTACTCAAACTGATTCCACATACAGACAGACAGACAGACAATACTCAGACTGTATTCCCACATATAACATCCAGACAATACTCAGACTGTATTCCCAAATATAACATACAGACAATACTCAGACTGTATTCCCACATGTAACATACAGACAATACTCAGACTGTATTCCCACATGTAACATACAGACAATACTCAGACTGTACTATCACATACATTGTTCAGTATGAAGGACATGCATCTTCCTTTCTGCACTCATTCTATCTTTTCTCAGATTTAATTATATTTGTATAAAACTGAAATTATTACATACACAATTAAAATACATTTATGGTGTACAGAAAATAACAGCATACATTAGGCTTTGTCACGACTGTTTTTCTCTTTTCTAACCTTATTGTGCTACATCAGCGGCACAAAAGTGATACACGATACTTTTTTTTTTGTTTTGATCCTAAACCAGATTGTTCAGTCTGCATTCCACTGATGTACTTGCAATTACTTCAGAATTACTAACAGGTCAGTTATTTTGTCAGTGTTTAAAGTCATGTTCAAAAGGGTGCTACCAGATTTCTGGAAAAAATACTTCACCAAATTAAAAATGAGAACTACAAATCTTGACAACACAAGATCCCATTTATTTTGAGCAGGTAAATTAATTTGAATTTTAGTTAGAAGTATGATTTGTAGCAGACAACTGCAGATGTGGAAAGTCATTTTTAGCTCGACTGGTCATAGACCAGACGAACCTTATGGGGTGGTCTGTTGTCCGTCATCCATCCATCTGTTAGCACAAGTTTGTTATCGCTACTCCTTCTAAACTGCTTGGAGGATTGCAATGAAACTTTACACACACATTCATCCCATGGTCTAGTTGGTCCTAGATGAAAATGGTGCTGCTCACACATCCAATATGGCAGCCACAGTGGCCATCTTGAAAATCTTTTTATCACTACTTCTTCTTAATGGATGGTCATATCAACATCGGGTTTTCACTGAAAGATTTCTTATGATGTCTAGTTGGTCCCAAATGAAAATGGTGCCGATCTGAATTCCAATATGGCCACCATGGCAGCCATCTTGAGAATGTTCTTATCGTAACTCATCCTGAACAGAAAGTTGTATTGATGTGAGGTTTTCACCAAAAGACTTCATATAATGTCTTCTTGGTCTTGAATGAAAATGGTACTGATCTGGGATCTAATATGGCTGCCACATTGGCCAGCATGAAACCTTTGTTATCACTACTTCACCTGAATGAAGGGTCGTATAATATTTTATTGATTTTAAATTAAAATGGTGCTGATCTGATGTCCAATATGCAGTCGTCTTGAGAATCTAGTTTTTGCTACTCTTAAATGAAAAGTCATTTTGACATAGGGTTTTCATCAGAAGAGTTATTATGGTATCTAGTTGGTCCTAAATGACCCTCAATATGGCCACCATGGTGGCTATCTTGAAAATATTGTTGTCTCTACTCCTCCCAAATGGATGGCTATATCAACATGGGGTTTTCACCAATAGACTTCTTATGATACATAGTTATTCCTAAATGGAAATGGTGCCATGACAGCTGTCATGAAAATCTTCCTGTCACTACTCCTTCTGAAAGGATGATCATTATGACATGGGATTTTGACCAAAAGACTTCTAATGATGTCTACTTTGCACTAAATGAAAATGCAGCTAGTTTGAAAATCTTGTTATCACTGAATGGTTTCAACACTCAGCAGTTAAAAGGAAGAAATAGTCTTATCTTGAATTCCTGGAAATTGTTTTTGCTCAGTAGAGCATCAGTACCTTCAAGGGACTCTTGTTTCAAGTCTTTGTGGTAAATTCCTGTAAGGCATTGTGGGTAAAGCTGGCACTATGTTATACATTCATGAAAAATATTTCCAAAAATAACCCAATACCAGTCATACCCATAATACTTTGCAGAAAATTATCTATAATGCCTTGCAAAAATGGTACTGATTTTCAGTAATTTCTGCATGTCATCATCTGATACAAGTTATGCTTCTAACTAGGGCTGTAATGATTACCAGGATAACTATTGACAGTTCAAGTATTTGTGGTAACTGGTTACAAAATTTGGTAACCAGTTAACTGACCTCCCCTCTCCCATTCTTGCCTCTTAACAATGTCTCACTCCCAGCCTTTTGTTAAAACAAGCTTTAAACATGAATTGAAACACTGTAATACCTCTGCCCTGACTGCAGCCAGTTGGTATACATGTACTTGGATCTGCTATTCTACGATATACTGAATAATATTAACAGAATCTTCACTCATACTTTATGCAAATACGTGCACACATTTACAGACAAATCCTGTTTTCTTCCTTTGACAGTTCAGACGTTTTACGGTTTTGCTTCTAAACTATTTTAATGATAGCGATACAGAAGTTTTACACTTTGCGATTAAGTGATCTTGATTACTGCATGAAATGGTGGAGAATATGACAACATAATTAAAGGTAGAATGTATATTTAGCTCTCATGCAAAAGCCAGTGTGAAATATCTTTGTGCCAGCAAATATAACATCTAAGTTTCACTAGATTTTAAAAACTGGAAGCTTTGCTTATGCTGTTAGATCTTGCCAGTTCAAACTCTGTACAATACAAGAGGGGTTCTTGACTGCGATTAACTGGTTATGGTTTTGTTAATGTATTACAGCTAACTGGTTAGAAATTTACTAACTGTTTCAGCCCTACCTCTAACCCAAAATGAATTTTTTTTACTTTCCAACAAAATTCAGGTCTCATGATTTTTAGGTTTGTAACTCAGTTTTAATTTGGTGAGATATTTTGATATTTTGGAAGGAGGTACCTGCTTGACTCTGTTGAACTTGACTTTAGCATATGGAAAGACGTCACCTTCTGTCAATAACGATCTTACCATCACTACAGAGGAAAGATTCTGTTTCAAGTCATACATCTTATATGTCAGTATCTGTATTAAACTGAAATTTTCTTGCAATATTAATGTATGCCAAGAGTAAAGACAATAATGTCAAATCATTTATTTTCATGGGTATTAATTTTTATGCTTGTGTGAAAAATAACATTTTTCTTGGTACATATATTCATGAATTGAGGAAGGAGTCCTATGATTTCTACATAAGGATCATTATTCTTGGGTCTTTAAATTCCTCAAAAATTCGTGCTCCATGAAAAATAATGAATTCAGTGTATTAAAGGATGCCAGTCCTGCCTGTATAAATGGATAGCAACAGTGCCAGTTGCAAACAATATAGTGAATTCACTGCATTAAAGGATGCCAGTCCTGCCTGTATAAATAGATTAACAGTACCAGTTGCAAACAATATAGTGAATTCACTATATTAAAGGATGCCAGTCCTGCCTGTATAAATAGATAGCAACAGTGCCAGTTGCAAACAATATAGTGAATTCACTGTATTAAAGGATGCAAGTCCTGCCTGCATAAATAGATAGCAACAGTGCCAGTTGCAAACAATATAGTGAATTCACTGTATTAAAGGATGCCAGTTCTGCCTGTATAAATAGATAGCAACAGTGCCAGTTGCAAACAATATAGTGAATTCACTGTATTAAAGGATGCCAGTCCTGCCTGTATAAATAGATTAACAGTACCAGTTGCAAACAATATAGTGAATTCACTATATTAAAGGATGCCAGTCCTGCCTGTATTAATAGATAGCAACAGTGCCAGTGGCAAGCAATATAGTGTATTCACAGTATTACAGAATGCCAATCCTGCCTGTATAAATATATAGCAGCAGGATCATAGTGCCTGTGGTAAGGCCAAAATAAAAAATATGTGTGATTCTGGTAACGGTGTGGAAAAAAATAGGGTAGGAAGGTTGGTACTAATTTCGGTACCAGCTTTTAATTTTTGTGCATACATTATAAAATGTTCTAGGATTGGGGCCATTAAAATAAGATAGGTTGGATTACTGGAACCAAACATATTTTTTTCTTTAACCTAAGCAATGCATAGTGTTTTGTAGACCCTTTGTGGTACATAGTCCTACAAATTTGTCTTTCAGGTGTCGGAGGGTGAAGTAACAAATGATGACATGCCTGTGACCTCAGCAGCAACACAGATTGAGGAATCATTGTTAATCAAACCGGTGATGAAGAGTGTTATCCCGACCCCATCAAGGATTGGCTTCCTGGGTCTAGGCATTATGGGACAGGGTATGGTCATGAACCTTCTGAGATCAGGTCATGAGGTCACTGTGTGGAACAGAACCATTATAAAGGTAGAATGACTTTCATATTTTGCTTGAATTTTCATCAGGTGGCAAAATATTTGATGATAAAACTAATTATAGATGCAAACAATTTATACATATATATTTTTTTTAAAAGAAAAAATGCAAGCAGAGGTATCATCATCAGAAAACCCTGCCAGGTTTAAAATAAGAATACAGGTATGGTATTAAGCTATATGTTTAACCAGTATCAGGATTTTTCAGGATCAATTCAGATTATTGTTCTTTAAGTTCTAGTGGTAGGAATACACTTCCTGATTCCTTTGTACTATTGAGGACACCTTATTTAACAGATGCTTGTCAAACTACATTAGATCAGACTTCTGGCTAAAATAATCTAGTACCCAATGCAGGATATGGCTTCAGCGTTACTGTGAATCCATCTGCCTGCTTTCTTATCCCCCTGACCGAAGTTGCATTGAGATATTGTGACAGTGATGTCTGTCTGTCTGTCCATTTGTAGACAAGGTGGTTTCTGCAACATAAGTTTTGTGTTGTCTTTTTTCTTAAACCTTATATGTGGCTTGCCCATGTGTAGAAGCCTATTGATTTTTGCGCTACTAGGTCATTGCAACTAAAAATGTGATTTTCCTTTCAGCATCAGTGCAGTTTCCTTGGCCAGATTTTCAACAAACTTCTTAGGTAGACTACACTTGGGCAGGGAAGGCTCACTATTAATTTTCTGGCCAAGAGGTGAAAGGTCAAGGTCACTAGAACCAACATTGAAATATTTTTGGTTTTTGCTCAGTAAGTCAGTTTCCTGGATCCAATTTTCATCAAAGTTCATAGATTGCCTACACTTGGGATGATGCACCTCCCTATTGATTTTCCAGTCCAGAGGTCATAGATCAAGGTCACAGGACCTAAAATTATAAGTTTAGGTTCACAATGAGAAGTCTAATTTCCTCAAGTTTCCATCACCCAGTTTTTTTTTATCAACTTCAACTTTAGCTACATCATATTTGAGGAAGGGCAGCTCACTATTGAGTCTGCAATCAGTAGATCACAGGTCAAGGTCAGTTGACATGAAATAACAAAATTATGTTAATTTTATGTTTGTAAGAGCTACTTTTGGTTGGGGTGGTGGGGATCGGCCCATTCATCTGATGGCTATTTTTTCCCCTTATTTGAACACACACATACCTTTTCAAACTGTCATACATTAATACATACATGTATTTCTTTTACTGATGATGCCTAAAAAATCATTCAGTGTATGCAAAAGTTTTATACTGAGATTCCTTTTTTCATTCCCCATATTGAAAGTGCAAGTGGAAATAATGATGGTAATGTCCGTCTCGAAAGTGTATGTCAATGTGGTTATGTAGGCAAATTTACTCATCTTAAATTAAATATTGTTGTTCCAAAATTTAATACTAATATAGTCTAACCAAAGTCTATTCAATCCTGATTATTGAATACTCTGCACCTTAACTGTCATCAAGAAACTTCCAGATGTAAATTATTGATCACTATCGACTTTTACAATGGTGGCCACATACTAAACTGGGTCATAGCATGTCGGCTCTAGTCAGTACAATATAGGGTAGAATGAATTTTTTTTCAACATGTGTAGCTTTCGTTGTGACATCACCGTGCGCGACATTCAATCTGGTTTCTACTGGATCACAATATTAGATTGACCTTGTCCAAAAATGTCCACATACTTTAACATTGAGTTTTGCCGCATTTGTTTCTCAGGGCATGTAAACAATGACTTTCCAAGGGAATATGGATGTATTAAGATTCAAATAAAGTGAATAATTGCCATTTAAAGGTTTGTGTAATCAAATTCTAAAAAACTACACCCGTTACTGAAATAGTCGGTACTGAACGCATACATGACCTGAATGACTTTTACTATATCTGGAGACAGTTTGGTTACTGCAACTTAACTATAGTTTGCTGTGGTCTTTTTTCCTCAAATCTCATATGTGCCTTACCCATTATTATTCATTTTGGAGCTGCTAGGTTCAAGGTCAATGTCACTGGAGTTCAAAATGTGATTTTCTTTGCAGCATGATATGTCAAGATTCCTTGGCCTCATTTTCATCAAACTTCATTGGATGACTTCATTTGGGCAAGGGCAGCTCCTTATTGATTCTGAGGCAGATAGGTTAAAGGTCATGGTGTCTGGAGCCAACTAGTAATTTGTTTAGACCAGAAGAGCTTATGACCAGTTGTCCATCATCCGTCATCTGTCCATTAGGATAAGTTTGTTATCACTAATCCTAAACTACTTGGAGGATTGCCATGAAACTTTAAACACAATTTCATCATCAAGTCTAGCTGGTACAAGATGAAAAGTGTGCCTCTTGGACATCCAATATGGCCACCACAGCAACCATCTTGAAAATCTTGTTATTGCTGCTTTTCATAGCGACATGGGGTTTTCACTAATAGACTTCTTATATTGTCTAGTTACTCCTAAATGAAAATGGTGCTGATCTCTTTTCCAGTATCATCGCTATGCTGACCATCTTGAAAATCTTGCTATCACTACTTCTCCTGAATGGATGGTTGTATTGACATGGGGTTTTCAGTTAAAGACTTCTTATGATATCTAGTTGGTCCTAAATGAAAATGGTGATGATCAGACCTCCAGCATGGCTGCCAGCTTTAAAATCTTGTTTTAGGTACTTCTTCTGAATGGATGGTCATAGTGACATGGGATTTTCACTAGAAGACTTTTTATGATATTTAGTTGGTCCTGAATGAAAATGTTGCCAATCAGACCTCCAATTTGGCCACCATGCTAGCCAACTTGAAACTCTTGTTAAAGCTTCTTCTCCTGAATAGATGGTCATATAGACATGGGGTTTTCACTAAAATACTTATATCTGACTGGTCCTAAATGCAGACTTGCCAACCCTTATTATTTGAACATATGGCTTACTGAAATGACTTTTAAATTATGGACTTATGGAATAATAAGGAGAAAAAAAATATTGTTGCAGTTCAATCAGGATATTGGCTTGTCTGGCTTTCATCCAGATCCTGGTTTTCATAATAGATTCAGTGGAGTTGGTCAGGGCACCACACTAATTTTGCAGGAATACCTCAGACATTTTAATCAGCCCATGTTTTTCATGCTTAACACATACGTAATCAAGTCTTTGCTTTTAGGTTATAGCATTATCTAGAAATGTCAAACAAACGAAAACACACTAAAGGCAACAGTGACAATCACCCTCTATAAAAATATTTAAAATTCTTGGCCATGCTTGAAAAAAAGTAGGAAAGGCAACAATTACATCTAGTGGACATCATGTGATGTCAATTTGAGTATTGCTCACAGGGGGAGAGATGACATTTTAAAAAACCCAAAGATTATGTTGAGTTCATAGATCTAACCAGAATCCATCTACCTCCTAGGAGTTTGGAACTGCAGTTTCTAAAACTGGTCTGGAGGTCATTAAGGTCTAAGTATATTTTATGAACTTTTTAATTGAACATCATATTGCCTTTGATGCATCAGATCACACTTCTGAACTTTTCAAATGCATGTTTTCCAAGTCAACAACAGCAGTACATGATATTTCGTTACACCTTACTGAAAAGTGGTATTACTTACAGAAAAATATTGACAGCATTCCTGAAAAGATCTTGTTAGGGTTGGAAGTTCTATAAATGAAAATGGTGCTGATCAACATGATGGCCATGAGGGCCTTTTTTAAAATCTTGTTATCACTACTTCTGCTGAATAGTTGTAGCAACATGGGGTTTCCACTGATTGACTTCTTATTATATTTAGTTGGTCTTAAATGAAAATGGTGCTGCTCAAACCTCCAATATGGCTGCCATGGTAGCCATTTTTAAACTTTTGTTATAGATTTTTTTCCTGAACAAATGAGGGTAAGATAGACATGAGGTTTTCACTAAGAGATTTTTTATATGCCGCATAAGGCGGAGTATATTATGTTATGATGTTGTCTATCATTCTGTCTGTTACCAATTTTGTTTCTGCAATCTTTGTGGATGGCTAGCACTTGTGGTAAGGAAGAACCTTATCAGTTTTGGGCTCAAAAGCTCAAAGATCAAGATCACTGTTGCTGAAAGGAGAAAAATGGTTTCTGCAAAAAAATTTCAGTTATTTACATATAGGACTATTAAACATGAGGCTGGAGTGTAATGTGCCATTCACAGTACTTTGGTTATAAAATCTAGTTGGTCCTAAATGAAAATTGTGCTAGTCAGACCTCCAACAGGATGGCTATGGTGGCCATCTTGAAAATCTTACTGTCACTACTACTCTTGAAGGTATGGTCATATCAAAATGGAGTTTTCCCTAAAACACTTCTTGCGGTATGTACTTGGTCCTAAGTGAAATTGGTGCTGATGTGACCTCCCAAAGTGTGGAAAGTCTTGTAACCTTTACTTCACCTGAATAGATGGCCATACCAACATTTAAGAAAAAAAACCAAACACTTCTTTCTTGCAATATGTAGTTCTTTCTATATTAAAATGATGCTGATCCAGCCTCCAGAATGACTGCCTTGACAGCCATCCTAAAAATCTCTATATGACTTAACTGCTGAACAGATGGTAAATTGATATGGGGTTTTCACTAAAATACTACAGCGATATGTAACTGACTAATTAAAATGGTGCTCGTCAGACCTCTAACATAGCACCATAGTGACCATCTGGAAAGTTTTGTTATCACTACTCCTCTCTTACATTGACATGGGGTTTTCACTAAACACTTCTTGCAATATTTAATTGGTTCTAAATGAAAATGGTGCATATCTGACCACCAACATACCCGCACTTCTGTGAAGGAGTTTGGAACCAGAGCTAATTGACCTTGGCATGATGTCAGAGGTCATTGCTTGCATCTTTGTGCTTCATTGAGCTTATGATCACAGTGACTTGTAAATATACAAATGAATTCTAACCAGACTTTGTATGTAGTTGCATTCCAATGTACAAGTTGATAGTCAGCACTCTGAGATTGATTTTACAGTCAAATACCTTGACTCAGGATTTTAGCTGGCTAGTGAGCATGAAAACACATTCAATTATGGATGGATTTTTATCACACCTATTTTTTGGCTGTATCTGAAGAATACCTTGAAAGATGCCAGTTCAGTAACTTTTTTTTTTCTTTTTTTTTTTGTGGGGGGGGGGGGGTTGTACACATATTGCAGAAAATTTTCCAAGCACTCATCTCTGGGACAAGTGAGTTACAACATATACTCGTCCATGTCATCACTTTACTCAACATATGGCCCCTTAGATAAACATATAATAAGAGGCAACATTTGTAACTCGAGAAATTGTAGTTTTACACCTAACCCATGATTTCTTAATGGTTTTTGACACTTTTTAGTAATCTAGGTGTCATTTTAATGTGAAGTTTTGCTTTTCAGTGAGCTCTCACACACCTTATGAGTTACATACGTGGGAAATTAAGAGCCAGAAAAATGACAAAATTTAGTGATATTTTCGTATGGTCAAGCGGTGTCAAGTTCTGCCCAGGTCACTGATATTTTTTCAAGACTGTGCTGCTTTATTAATACATTGTCATGCCAAATCCAAGATGCCAGCAGATATTTCTAAAAGCAATTAATTACTTTTCACACAAAAAACATCCCTAGCTTACATTTTAAAGATTTCCAAGCATCTTAGCAATTTTCACTAAATTGTTCTCTTTAATTAATTTCAATCAGACCTCCATATCTAGAGTACTACTCAAGGGTGCCTATCAAACTCAAGATTCCTGATGGGCCAAAAGTGTTGGAAGGTTATTACATCATGGTCCCACTTAAATTAAGACCAACCAGATGTTGTCTCAACAATATGTTCTTTCTAAATAGGTTACAATGGCATGCATTGTTTGAAACTTGGTGGAAATCGTCAGAGACACTTAAAAATGCTTCTTTTGAATGTAAGTTAGCACCATTTTCCTTGTGAAAAGTAATTACATACTTATAGAAATATATGCTGGTATCTTCACTTTGCCATGACAATGTATTAAGCTGTAGTCTTGAAAAATTCCGGTGAACTGGGACAAGCGGTAACACTGTCTGATGAGACAAAATATCACAAAATTTTGACATTCTCTTGCTCTTAACTTATCACAGGTGTGACTCATCAAGATGTGCGATAGATTGTTGAAAAGGAACCTTTGCAACATATTCTGGACTGACAACCTAGACAGAATAGGCAAAAGTAATCCATAATTGATGCATGCTAGATTTGAAGTAATGTTGAAGTTTGGCGCTTGTTAAGGGAATCAAATGCACACAGATTTTTTCTCAGGGTGCAAATCTGCATCAGCTTAGCCCAGGGATGAGTAAGTTGTAAATTTACCTCAGCACAGCCAATTATTTATTCTGTGAGGAGTAGAACATCAGTCGTTTCAAGGGACTGTTGTTTTGTTTCCACTCAACAAGTCTCTTGGATCCAATTTTCATTAAGTTTCATAGGAGGTCTACACTTGGGCAGAGGCTCATTCCCTATTAATTCTAAGGCCATATTTGTACAGGATTTTTTGTTAGAGTTTAATGTTCATTGCTAAAAATGTTACTTTGAACAAAAATTTAAATTCTTGTTCTGGACAAAACAAACTAGGTCTTCTGTAAGTGTTTGATACCTTGCAACCTCTCTTAAGCAGCTACCAACAGGATGGTTAAATTCTGGCTATATAAGGAAGGTGGCAATAGGGGGCATGGGGAGATGAAATGAGAAGAGAAAATCACACCCTGGCTGGACATGAGAGGTTGTTTTTTAAAGGAGATAAGCATAATCGGAGGTTGCACAGTAATTTTGGTGAGTTGTTTTTTTTCTCAGAACATTATAGGATATCCCTGGTGACACACATCATTAAAAGGAATAATGATTGTGCCAGACTAGTGAGTTTACAATAATTTGATTAAATAAGAGATTGGTGTTACACATTTCCTGTAAGCTACCAGGTTGAGTGATTCATTTCGTTAGCTCTACTGATCGTAGCCCAGAAGAGCTTAGGGGATGATCTGCTGACTGTTGCCTGTCATCAGTCCATCCATTAGCACAAATTTGTTATCGCTACTGCTTCTAAACTACTTTTAGAATTGCCATTAAACTTTACACACATGTTCATCCCATGGTCTAGTTGGTCCTAAATGAAAATGGTGCCACTCAGACATCCAATATGGCCACCACAGTGGCCATCTTTAAAATCTTATCACTACTTCTCCTGAAAGGATGGTCATATCAACATGGAGTTTTCACTAAAAGACTTCTTATGATATCTAGTTGGTCCCAAATGAAAATGATGCCAATCCGACATCCAATATAGCTGCCATGGCAACGTGGGTATATGAGAAAGCGTGCGAATAGCTTCCCACGGGTTGGTTGTTCTTCTTGGGGGTCTTCCCAGGTTCTTCCTCCACCAAATATACTGGCTGCCATGTATAGCCTATCTTGCACTAATAAATGGCATTAAAACCACAAACCATACCACCTGAACGGAAGGTCATATTGACATGAGGTTTTCACCAGAAGACTTCTTATGATATCTAGTTGGTCCTAAATGAAAATGGTATTGGAGTGACATCCAATATGGCCACCAAAGTGGCCATCTTGAAAATGTTATCTCTACTCCCCCTGAATGGATGGTCATATCAAAATGGGGTTTTCACTAAAAGGCTTCATTTGACGTCTAATTGCTCCTAAATGAAATAGGCGACAATCTGATGTCCAATATGGCTTTTAAGGCAGCCATAATGAATATCTTGTTATCGCTACTCCTCCTGAATGGAAAGTCATATTGACATGAGATTTTCACCAGAAGACTTCTTATGATGTCTTGTTTGCCCTGAATGAAACTAGTGCCAATCTGATGTCCAATATGGTCACCATAGTGGCCATCTTACAAATCTTGTTATTGGTACTCCTCTTGAACCAAAAGTGATATTGCCATTGGGTTTTCACCAAAACTCTTCTTATCCCTTAATCCGCTCCATATCGGTATCTTGTGCAGAAGATAAGAAGACCAGTCTTGCATCACACTCTGCCAACACATCTCTGATGTGTGATCTCAGTAAATGTTAGAGAAAATAAAGATTTTTTGGTAGTTTGCACTGGGAACACGGTGTTAAGTATTATCATCAATAGATTCAATTCTTCAACACCCCCAACTCACCTTTGCGGTGAAGTTTACTCTATCAGATCTTGCTAAATATATAGAAATCTACCATCTGTTGGAGCAATTTTCAATATAGAATCCTATGCTTAGGGTGTCCTTGACAATGACTCTATTTAATATACAGTCCATAGTTGAATTACATTGACAGTAGATGTTAGGGCACCAACCAGACATAAGCGGAGCTGAGGAAAATCACTCGTCCTCTCATCCTGATCACATAAAAATTGGTTGTGCTGAGGAAAACTTTACTATTTACTGATCCCTGGGCCAAGGAGATGCAGATTCACACCATGAGAATATCAGTGTGCATTTTTTTCTTTTAACAAGCTCCAAAGCTCAACATTGCTTAACATCTAGCATACATGCATATCAATTATTGATTACTTTTGCCTATTTTGCGTGCTTGTTGTCAGTCCAGAACATGTCGCAAAGGAAGCTGACTTTTCTTTTTACACAGGCACCCGATGCAAACTTGATACTAACATGGGTTCAGATCATGAAAATATTATGTTTAGAGTGAATGCATTCTTGTATCAAGCTTGTGTCAGTGTCAGTGAGTGTTTTAGTGGGAGTGCAAGTAGTGAAGTGACAAGTGTACTGTGTCGAGTAAAGTGATGACTGTTTTTCTCGAGAGCTACATTAGTGGATTTTGTTTTAAAAATGCAGTCCTTTTTGTTATACAAAGGTATATAATTTTTAAGGGCTTCTTGTCAAAATTTAAAACAACCCTTTTCAAAAATAAATTGCTTCATAGGAACATATGGAGTTAAACAGAGTAAAGTTAACATTTTTAATCTGTAAATTAAAATGAATTACATGCGAATTTATATGAATTTCAATAATTATAGTAGCTTGTTTCTAGCCATATTGTCAAAATTCAGATGTTATGGGAGAGTCTCAAACAGCTTTTTATTTAAAAAATGCACATTTTCTAAACCAAAATGTTTATTAATTCTGCTCTGTAAGGGTCATAAGTGAACCTTGAAGAAATCAATTTCATCCAGGAAAAAAACTAAAAAAGACCTGGAATTTTTATTCAAAAAGAGTGGGAACCCTGTCATATTGATATTGTGCTTTCACCAAAAGACTTCTTATGATGTCTAGTTCATCCCAAATAGAAATGGTGCCAATCTGATATCCAATATGGCCACCATGGCAGCCATCTTGAAAATCTTGTTATTGTTACTTCTTCAAATTGGTAAGCCATGTCAACATGGAGTTTCCACCAAAAGACTTCGTATGACGTCTTGTTGGTCCTAAATGATGTTTTATTGGTCCTGAATGAAAATGATGCCAATCTAACATCCACAGCAGCTAATTTGAAAATCTTATTGCTGCTGAAGAATATCAGAGATGGTTTCTTATCTTGAATTCCTGGGAATTCTTTTCAGCCTGTAGAGCATCAGTCCCTTCGAGGGACTCTTGTTTAAAAGTGAATGGCATAATACAAAAACCAGATGTCTCAAGAACCAGGATTTCAAATCAATCAGTCTATCCCTCTATCTGTCTATCTATAGTGTAGAAACTTGTTTGAGAATTATGGAGTGCATGTATTTATCAGAGCTTGTTAGTTAAAGGATAAATGTATATCCATGATAAACAAGGTTAAAGGTTTACAGGATTTTGTAGGAGTGAAAGTTATATCAATTTACAGGTCAAGAACAGATTTGGTAGTGCAATTATGCATACCATATTCGACATACTGTAGTATCACTAATTTCCATGGAGTATCAATTTTCGTGGATCTCGTTGTTGCCCTGAACCACGAATTTAAAGACCCAATGAAAAATTAACCACATATGATAAAGAAACCCCCTCATTTTCTTTAACTGTGCTTTATTCATAGAGATCAACAAAGCTGTTTGATAAATCAATTTCATTTCTGTAATCTTGTAAAACTAATAACTTTTACATGTGTATGTTTTATTATTAATTTTAAATAAAAAGAATGATAAAGCATTTTTAATTGTTTCAATCCACACGAATATATACAGTATCCGGTAGCTGTGATTTCCACTCACTGCCTTAAATCGATATGATGTGAGATAAGGATAGAGAGAAACAAGAAAAAGCATAAGGTATTCAAACACTGTTATTACTGAAAATGAAAGAAAGAATAAGAAATTATACTATAAATGAAAATTTGACTTATTCTAATCGATTCTTCATTCATTTGAAACTATTGTTGAAAAATTTAAATCCTCGTGAAAGCACTTCTCATTTTATCCATAGGGGTGGTTTTATCCATACATGCTAAATCCCAATGAAATACTAGAACTATTGCTTGAAGCACAATTACTAATGAAATGCTGTATATATACACTAATTATCGCATAGTATTGAAGCTCACACTTCACTGATTTTCTGACAAAACTGCTGAATCAACATCACGTAAACTAATGTCTGCTGGTACACACAAATGTTTGTCGGGTAAATAATCCTGAAATTGTTGAATTAAAGAAGTCTAGCATTCTCAGAGTCACGGATAATTAGGTTCATTCTTTCACACATTTCACATGAGCCACAATTATCCATTCAGCATGAATTGGCTTGATTGATGAGGTATTTAAGTAAAGTCTGGTGGTTAAAGTCGGTTCATAAATGAGGCTGGCTCAAAGAAAGGAGTGATTCCATTGTTTTTCAATTTAGTTAGCATCTCTATACTTTGATGGACTCTAAACACATGTACTTTAAGAACCGATTAGCTTAGTGTTGTTGGTTGCATTGGCTCCCTTTGATGTTGAGTGTAAGTGATTGATCTTGACAGGTGTTTGATTTGTGCTCATACAGGTAGTAGTATTGTTTTAACCATTGAAACGACTGTCGTTGTAGTCATAGTTTTGTTCTTTTGTATTCTTTATTTGGGTTATTTGTAGAGGTTAATCCACGAAATTAAATACCTACAAATATACAAACTTTGACAGGCAAAACCATGAATTTAAAGACCCATGAAAATGTCTTTCTTTTTTTAAAAAAACACGAAAATTGAGACCCACAAAAATAAATGATACTACAGTAATATCTCCAGTGCACTTAAAAACTAGTTAATTGGGAATCTTTTGTGTGCATTATGATATGTGCACTCAGATGTGTGTTCATACTAAAAGAGTAATCTCCCTTGGATATGTTGTGAGCTCTTCATTTTGGAGGTGCAATCTCTTTCCCAACATAGTGGCACTGAAAAAAACACATCTAAGATCCGTTTTTGAGATTGCTTTAACCCTGAGAGTTAAGGTGTAAGGGGCTACCAAGCGTGCATGGTAGTAAGTTCAAGGAAAATTCTGGTTTTCTAGTTTTATCATCAGGGTTCTCCTAGACTCCATAATCTGTGTAAAAGTATGCATACTTTTCAGATTTGGATGTATGAAAATTCCAACAGCTTAGGGGGTGCTCTACAGATAATACATGCTTCTGAGAGAGTGACAGGTGTAAAATGGAGTTGTTTGCATTTGCAACATGCACATTGGAGAGAATGTTGGCATACCTCTATGCTACTTTCATGTACTGTGGCTGAAATTTCTTTACATATTGTACTTGTGGAAATTGGACATAATCTAAGCACACAGCAGACAGAAATGGCTGCTCCAAAGTACTTGAAAAATCAGCCTGAATTAGTCAAAAGTACACTATTTTCAGCAGTTATTAAAATAGGGAAATGAATTTTGCCAGAGTAGCGAATACCAGCCTCTGAAAGTACAATGAATGAATTACAAAATGTATAAAAAGCAAAAAAATTTATGGGCTCTTTTTTAAAAAATTTACCTTTGAAGTCCAGGAAGTGAAAATAACCAAGCAGAGCTAGTGTTCAAAATAATTGTTATAGTTATAACATCACAATTATCAAGGTTATCAATTGCCTTAATATTTCATTCCTTGAATGAACGAGCATTAGCAATCTGATGACATACTGTATATATTGGTGACACAACAATACACTCATTATGTTCTAAATTATTGCTAGGGAAAACATTGTTATGGGGACTGCAAGTTTTATTGCTGGGACTGCAACATTTTTCAAGGAAACAGTCCTGGACTGCAACTTTCCAAATCCTGTGGAGAACCCTGATCATTTGTTTTCCTCCCATATGGCATGTAGGGATTGAAACACATGCATTAAAAATGGATATTCTTATGAGAGTGTTTACCAAAGGGGGATGTGCTTAATAAAGCATTGTGGGTATTACATCAAATACAGTGAGTGCTCAGCATTAGCTTTGCAGAAAACTTCCTATCTTTCCAGCGTTTCTACACTGCCATAATGCTGGTTTATATTTTATTTCAAGAGTAAATTTCATGCAGAAAAGAAAACCCCACAAGAACCTGCATTACACTAACAGTATCTTCAATAAGAAATATTGCTCCTGTAATCTCACATTGTACATATTAGCTGAATATGTGCCTCTTTGATGCTCAGGTTTATTGTTAATAAAATTACAGTGTAAATTTCAGACAGACAGTGAGCAAATTAGTTGTGAATTTATAAAGGCAGCAATCAGATAAATGAATTTGTCCATTAGTGAAAAAAAAAGATGTCAAGTCAGTGGTTTTGTGTTCTGATGTTTAAATGGTAGGAGAAGACTGTACATTACAAAGCAGTTAGATATTGATTTCCAATACACAAAAAAGAAAAAAAGACTGCTCTTGTGCTAGAACTATTGATATATTAATACCTCACAACAAGATTCAGATGAAGTCTTGTTGAAGATTTAGTATTTCACTAAATACATTTCCATTGAAGATAAATTCTCATACAAAAGGTAATCATCTGGCTCAGCGTTGAGTACTGACATTTGGATCAGATTAAGTACCTTTGAAAGAAACAGGGTGGTTTAGAGTTTGACACAAGAAACTTGAGGTTGGAAAGTTGTTGATTTGAGTTACAACATTGACCTTTTTTGTATCGTAATGTTCCAATTAATTGATTTTTTTTAAATGATCAATGAATCATGATTTTGTGATTGATTTTGGTCAGAATTTATTTCAGTGCCATTCCGTTTTGACTTCAGGCTGTGTGAAAAATATCCCCAATTTGGCAAGACATTATATAGACAAATTGATGAATTGTTATTGAATTTTTTATTGATTAGCAGAAACTGATGATCAGTCTGGAAATTTATCAGTTTCCCAACACATACATCTTTGCCTTTTGTCATGTGGTCCTTCATGTTTGCATTTATTTGCAAGGGTTTTTCTTCCTAAAGTTTGTAGTGCAATTCTTCATTATTACAATTTTGGAACTTTACTTTTCATTGGCACCATATGGCCATTCTTGTGCTGACATGCCATTAAATGCTAATACATACATACTCTTTCTTGTGTGCCCTTGAGCAAGGTGCTTAGCCTCAGCTGTACTAGTAGAACCAGCTGTAAATGGGTACCAACTTAGACCAGGGGATAGAGGGTGGGTGGTCCATAACCGGTGATGGACTGGGAACCCATCCAGAGGAGTCATATTTTCAGTTGCTTGTTGCCATGAAAGCTTTTTGAGCACAAAACTGTCATAACCCCTAAAATTAAATATGAAAGTTTTTTTCAGTATATTCCATGATATACAGTCAAAAACTTTGACACATTGTAACGGCATGACTTTACCAATTCCGTAGTAACTCAGACAAAAACTTTGCATTGTGACAGCATAACTTTACCTATTCAATAGTAACTCGGACAAAAACTTTGATCCATTGTGACAGCATAATTTTACCTATTCCATTGTGACTCGGACAAAAAACTTTGATGCACTGTGACAGCGTAACTTTACCAATTCCATAGTGACTCAGACAAAACCTTTGATGCATTGTGACAGCCTAACTTTACCTATTTTGTAGTGACTCAGTTGTATTATCAGTTACTTTTCAAACTGTGTCAGAGTTGGGATAACTTATGTTTTCCGATTTACTGACATATTAGTGATTATATGGTTTTATTAGCTTTACAGGTCATATACCAGAAGAGTGTATTCGATGGTCTGTTGTCTGTAGTCTGTCCATCCGTTATTACAAGTTTGTTATCACTACTCCTCCTAAACTGCTTGGAGTATTGCCATGAAATTTTACGCACACATTAGTCCCATGGTCTGGTAGGTCATAAATGAAAATGGTGCCCATCTAAAATCTAATATGACTGCCATGATGGCCATCTTGAAAATCTTGTTATCACTACTTCTCCTAGATGGCTGGTAATATTGACATTTTGCTTTCACCAAAAGTCTTCTTATGATGTCGGTACTGAATAGAAATGGTGCCAATCTGATATCAAATATGGCCACTGTGGCATCCATCTTTAAAATCATCTTATTGTTGCTCCTCCAAAACAGAAAGTCATATCAACATGGGGTTTCCAGCAGAACACTTCTTATGATGCCTTGTTGGTACTAAATGAACACGGTCCCAAGTTCACATCCAATATGTCCACCACAGCAGCTAGTTTGAAAATCTTGTTATTGCTGAAGAATATAAAAGATGGTTTCAACACTCACCAATTAAAATGAAGAAATGGTCTTATCTTGAATTCATGGAAATTCTTTTCAGTCGGGAGAGCATCAGTCCCTTCGAGAGACTCTTGTTTTTTAATGGCTCCACTAATGCATTGATGACAAAACTAAACTTGCAACATTTAAACCACTGAAATAGTACAGTTATTCTGTAAGTAACCATCCAGAGACTGTAGGCTGATGTATTGGTCTGGAAGGAAAGCTGGAACACACTATAGTGCAAGTCAGCATAGTCATGTAGGGGTGCATTTACAGATCTTAAATAAAATATTAATTGGTCTAAAATTTAATACTAATTTAGTTTAACCTCCAAATCATTTTTTGGATATTCAGTTGAAACATTTCTTTCTGTTTGGGTTTAGTTATTGTAAGTTTTTTACAACAATAGATATCAAGCAATAAATGTCCCATACCATCTCATAACCACAAATCTGAGTCCTAAATTGAGAAAAGCAAAGCAAGTATCTATTATAACAATGTTCTTTTTATTCAGCAACTTGACAGAATAAAGAATTGAACTTCACAGATCAAAACAAAACATAATAACAACTTGTGACAGATAGAATATAATATTTTGTTGAACCTTTCCTAGCAGATAGTTTATAACAGTCATGTTTTATATGATGCCACAGATGGAACTGATTTCTTTTAAGTCATTCATAAATTGAATTGCCAAATCAGAGGTAACCGCACCTACTACCTCATTATAACACTGTCCATTGGAGCCATATACAGTACACTTACTCCCTCATTATAATGCTGTCCATGGGAGCCATAGAGTATACTGCCTTTTAATAAAGTAAATAATACATTTTATTTTACTACCACTTAATGAAATGTGATCCATGACCATACTCACCTTATTACAGGAACCATGTTATAATGAAGAGGGCCTTATAGCGAGGGAGTGCTGTAATTAGCATAGCAATTTCTTTAAGATAAAAAGATTTTCTTTTGAAAATGTAACCACATTATTACAAAGTAACTTTTGGGTCATTTTGAAAATTTAATGAAAATTGGTTGAAAGAAGGTGAAGATAAAACTGCATTTTGTACATTTTATGTAGTAGAACTGACCGAATTGACAGATTATCACTTTATAGTCTGTCAATCTTAGCACCCCAGACATTACAGCATAATAACTTGAGAAAGTGCAGCTGTTCATTGGAATGCTGTATAAACAGTGCTTGACTGATAACTTCCTGGTAGGTAGGTGGAGCTTAGGGATTCATCAATTGAATCTCTTGATTAAACCTTCAATAGATGTTTCTAGTGGCAACATTTTGTGTTGGATAAATGAAGTTTGACTGTAAAAAGATAAAGCTTGCCTCAGCAAAATTGTAGGGGTGAAATGATACACCTGTGCCACGTACCATTAAGTATTATGATGCACAACTTACGATACAATAGATATTGATACATGTAAAGAATAAAGAGGCAATCAGTTAATATTTATTCATGGATGTTGAAGATTAAAAATAACTTTTAATAGGTAAATACCATTTTGAATTGTTTAATATCCATGTGTGTATTGAAACAGCAAAACTATTGATGAATGGTTTCACCCCTGTAGAATTGTGAGTCCATACAAATTTTGTTGTATCAGTACTTTGGGAACATAGATATAAAGGAAAGTTACTCTGGTAAAGATAACACATAAAAAGGGTCTACCTATGTTCTCATTTTTGTGTTGTGTCTTAGCTTTTTCAGTGATTCATTAACATGAGAATGTACAAAATATGAATAATAACAGTTGAAAAAGTGACTAGAATTTTTTTTTTTTTTTTTTTAAATAGCCTCGTGCACAAAACAGTGATTTTATACAGGAGTCAAAATAAAGTAAAGTTAAATAACTTGAATGTGAAGACATAAGTTATTTCATTCAAATAGTCAATAATTGACCTGTCACTAGTGCATTGCTACCTATGCCAACTCATTAGCATACCATATTATACCAAATCAAATGTCTTATTTGACAATTACACCAATATGATAAAGTATGAACCCTACGTATATACTAACAATTGGTTTTAAAATGATGAAGTTCTACCCATCTGATATTGTATATGTTATATAGTGCCAGTCAGCTAGATGATGAACATTAGACCAGAATGTCTGCTATTTTATGTGTGATAGCCTAATGCCAAATATCTTTTCTAGTGATATTATTTATCATGGGTATCGGCATTATGCGATCGCAGATCTTGGTTTGTGCAGTTTGCAGTTGGACTCAACTTATAAGCATGTATATACGGCAACAAAAATCATTCAGTTGACACAATAGTTTATCAGAAAGTTCAAAATACTATGTATAAACTGCTTTACATTGTTCGTTGAACATTAAGAAGATGCAAGAGTTGATATTGTACTCGGAACATGAAAGCATTCAGTGGCCTGAAAAGGGGGTAGGGGAAGACATCATCTTCAGAAAAGGCAGTCAGCTTTGCTTTCTTTGTGTATTTGGGCAAAAATAACAGCCACTGGTGTGACTATTTCACCTGAATTGCTCTCTAGCATGGACCAACTTGACATGTAGCAATAAGGGGTGTCATGATACTGTATGTATTGCGATACACAGGTCACAATATGATACATATCACAATATTTTGCTATGCTAAAAGTTAAAAGTTGAACTATGAGAAGAAATATACTTTATAGAAAAATCAACTGGCTATTTATTTGCAACAAATTCATTTCAGAAACTTTTAAATGATTTAATGGCATTTAGGCTGTTATACACTTAGAATTGTTAAAAGTAATGAATATTGTAAATTCAACTTCTCGTCTAGTAAAATTCTTAATGTGTCCACATTCGACAGTGTTTTAATGTCCTGCAAGCTGAGCTGTATTTCACCAACAGAAAATGGCAATTCAAGCAAACTTGTAGAAGTAGTGTAAACAAATATCCCAATATGGATTGCAGTGAAAATCTGCAGACTGATATATGAATATTTAAAGCTTTCAAATATCAATATTTAGTGCTTAATGTTTCTTTCTAAAGTATAAAATCATAAACAGCACCATTCTTCTTTACTTGTACATAAATCAGCGAGTCCCAGATTGGTGTGCTATAAATAGATTTCACTCAGTGTTATGCTTTTAAATCAGCCATCCATGTAATTAATGCGTAGACTATTTGGGTATGTTTGTTCTTTTTTTTTTGTTTGTTTGTTTGTTTATAATAACACTTTTTCATGATTACTCACAAGGTCTTGAGATAAACTTAATCCTCAAAAATTGATTTGAAAGTCTGGATTTTGTGATTCTACCTGGAAAAGTAGTGGCAGCCATGTCCTCTTATTTGTGATTGGCAATTTAAGATTCATTAAATATACTACCAGGTGCTATGATATGATAGAAACTTCAATAAAGCCAGTTTTACTAGAGGTGATATTCCCATCATGTGTTGCTGTGAATTGATAATGTAAATTGTGGTTGTATTTTAGGGGCAAGTAAATGTGCTTACATTGAAATGCAGTAGAGGCATCGACACAAGCATGCATTCAATTGAGGTAGGGGCATCCAGATGTGCTTGTATATGTGAGAAAGGGTTAATGGCGTGTGTCAACCTTCAGATTTTACCCAGTGTGTTGGGACATGAAATTGGATTGTAGTACATGCCTTCATCAGCCATTCAAAATTCTTTCTTACGCATTCTTTTTCAATGCAACAAGCATGTTGGCTGCAGATGAATAGTGCTAGCAATATGAACATGGTAGCGAGACAATTCGAATTAAAGACATCAGAAAATGTACTTGTTAATGATTTGTTCTTAGAAGTATTGCGATATGGGACAAACGTGTAACATACCATCTCGTGGCCAAAAATGTCGTGATTATCATTGCATCAGTGAATCGTCACACCCCTAGTCACATAGAACTTTACATGTGCCGATAAAGTGAATCAAGTATATCCTGTATATATCCATGTTATATAAAGAACTCAGACTGGTCATCTTTAGGTATAAAACAAATCAGATGAACTGTTTATGTTGACTTTGATTGTAAGTGCGAGTTAATAAAAGAAGGATGGTGAACCAAGGAACTGAAAGGAATCATCAAAACATACTCAAGTTGAAGTCATCATTTACTGGAAAATTTCTCCCCGATATTTCTCATAATTTTACTCTGTGAATTTACTGAAAATAATTCACTTCTGAATCATGGGTCAAATGACAGCTCTAATAGCTACACGTTTCCTCTGGAACAACTTGCAGTATGGGAGGGACTCATTTACTCCTTCAGCCACAATGGTAAACTTTATCATATGATATCACAAAATGCACACTTCGATATTTCATCCTTTATTACATCTTGGTTCATTCATACTGTGTATTTATTTGCTATATGGTTGGCACCATGTATTCATTTGCTCAGCATGAAAACAATCTGCATAACTATCTTATTTTCTTAATTATGAAAGAGATATGCATATTAATATTTAATAAATAGAATAATGCATGTTTGCATACTGATTGTCTAAGACCAAGGAACATCTTTGTTTGCTGTAATCACGTGTGAGTTCTTTGATTACATTATCGCTATGTAAACCGCTATGTAAAATGGTGACTTGACGAATTTTCAATATCTTGCATCAGAACAAGCAGAGTTAATAAAGTTTGCTTTCAGTATATATATATGTATGCAGGATGGGCCTTTAGGCACAGCATCTTACATTTTAAATATAGCATTTTTCGTTAGAATCTGAAAATCAATCATGGTGCCAGAGCTTCTTGCAATCAGAACACCTTGTTGCTTTTCTACAGAATTCTATATTGGAAATACTTTCATAGCGTGATATAGTGTAACATGGAGGAAATCACCAGAAAATAGCCATAATTCCTGTGCCAAGCTCATGCTAAATGATAAGTCCATGGCCATAATTCCTGTGCCAAGCTCATGCTAAATGACAAGTCCATGGCCATAATTCATGTGCCAAGCTCATGCTAAATGACAAGTCCAATGCCATAATTCCTGTGCCAAGCTCATGCTAAATGAAAAGTCCATGGCCATAATTCCTGTGCCAAGCTCATGCTAAATGACAAGTCCATGGCCATAATTCTCATGCCAAGCTCATGCTAAATGACAAGTTCATGGCCATAATTCCTGTGCCAAGCTCATGCTAAATGACCTGTCCATCTCAGATATTTACAAAAGTTTACAGGGTGGGCTCCCTTGGCTTAGCAGAGGAGATGCACTGTAAATGGCATTAATAGCCTATAATATATGGTAATATCCATCAGTATTGTATATGCACAGTAATTTCTAATAGCACAATAAGTATTAATCTGTTTTCTTTCAAACTTGTACAAATCCTTTGATTTGTAGCATTACAATCCATATAGTGTATTCATTAATTTTTGATTTCCAACAGGTTGAGTAGGCACATTCTCTCAGTTTTCTATTTTAAAGAAATACCTTAAACAAACAGAAATTTGTATTACTTATCTAGCAACAATAGACCTATATTATTTTGGGTTGGTTAAATGAATCTCAGTTTTGGTTTACAGTTTAATTTTGAATAAAACAACAGCCAGTGAAGTAGAAATTCATGTATAAATTGGTATCAGTTTTCAAAAGTCATTGTGGGTAATTTTCTGCAAGCTATTGTGGCTGTAAGTGGTATCTGGTTATTCTTTAAAGTTGTGTTCATTGATTTTAATTATGAGCTTGTCATAGTGTAACATGATATCACTCATGTCCACTATGCCTTGCAGAACAATTGACACAAAAATGTACAAAAATGTTGTTAATAAGGAAATTCGTATGCATTGACTAAAACTGCTTTAAACTTAAATTATTTATCCCCACAAAAAATAAAAACCTTTTGTTTTCTAAGGTCAGTATTTCTAGTTTGTTCAAATATTTTGTCAGAAAATTGTCAGAATTTACCTACTCCAACAGTTTGAAATCATTTAGGAAATGGCATAGAACACCTGGATTATGCTTTTGCTCTTCAAAGAACACTTGTGTGTAAACAAAATACACACAACTCACTACATCTAAATGAAACACACAAAACAAAATGCCTGATCATATCCTATTCTCCTAAATGGAGGATAAACGTGTTGTCTCCTATAATCTGGAATATATTTGTACATCTTTTACTGAGTTCTGCATACAATGAGACAATAACATATTGAAACAGCCATGCAAGAATATTGTAACCATACAACAGTACCATATATACTCGCTTATAAGTCAAGTGCAACTGCAAACAATATAGACCCTGATCTGCTGTCACATGATGTGCCAGCAGAACAGGGCCTATGTTGTTTGTTTTACTGATTACTCCTAACAAAGTGCATAGACCCGGATCTGCTACTACATTATGCAACAGCATTTTTGGGTCTGTGTAGTTTGCAGTTGGACCTGACTTATAAGCAAATATACCATAAGTTTGAACCATTTTTTAAAGCATCTTTTTAGTCATGGTGGAATAAACATATTGTGAAATTCGTAGCAGAGTTGATTGACTAAATATTTGATCACAATGTGGTTCATTGTTATATTTGCATCACACATCCATGTGCTATTGATAACAATACATTGAAACCTGCCAGATCCAAATTCTTGTGAAATCCAAGACTTTTTCATTTCTGCAATTACAATGCTACTATAAAGACTCTCTACTCCAGTTACTGTCCACACAGAATATATTTTTGGGCCCAAGTGTTTTTTGGGTCAGAAAGGTTTCTCTTCATTTGCTTCATCCTTACATAATTTAAATTGGTTCTTATATACGATCATTCAAATCTGTTACAGAGACTCAGGTATAAGAAATTCAGAAAGTTTGAAAGAAGTTCCAGGTTTTGATTACTATCATCCTTTCTTTTAAATTCATTCATACTTCTGTTTCAAATTCTCCAGTATCCCCATACACAGAAGGAATAAAGAGATGTATACTTGTATCATTGTAAGTTGTTTCCTCTTGGCTCAACATATGTGTCTCCTCTAGAATAAAATTTGAAAGCCTTGTTGTAGTTGGATGATCACCTGTGTCCCTCATATGGTCATTGACACTTCGGCCTTGGCCAGAATTCAGACTAGAATTATCATCATGGAAAGCACTATGGGTATATCTGTCAGATGTCCTCTGAATATGAACACTATCTGATATAGACTCGTATAAAGATGGATAGGAATTTCTTCCAACCCTTTGAGAATTTCTGGTCCAGAACACATGAAAATCTGCCTCACCCCTACCAGAGCCATCAAGAGGCAGATGAGGATCATAGGGTAGGTGAGAGACATTTACATTTTCTTGTGCTGTAAAACACAAGTCTTCATGACTAGATGGCTCCGAGCCAGAAGCTGTCATGTACTCAGAGTCGCTAACACTTGTTGAGTCAATCGGGCTGTGTATTGGCACATCATCTACATCATACAATTTTGACTCCAGAATTATTGACTCTGTTCTAACACACTCAGATTCAAACACAGTACGACAATTATCCAAGTTCATTGTCTCCAAGAGTTTTATAACATGTTGCTGTTTAAGTTTGTACTTTTCATGAATTCGGCCAAATTGTAGAGAGCCATAATCTTTGATCTTTAGAATTTGATTGTTGTATCTCTCTCTGATTTGTATCAGTTGATTGGAACTGTAGCCTTTTAGTTTTCCAATTTGATTATTATAGTTTTCTCTTAACCTGTCCATTTTAAGAGAAGCACCTTCTCGGAGACGGCCCATTGTTCCAGCCTTGGTTGTGTAATGTTCACGAATTCTACCCAGACTGTAATGATACTGATCTCTGATTTTACCCACCTGGCCATGGTAATTTTCTTTAATACGACTGATTTGGGCAGTTTTATATTGTTCTATATTCTCAATTATTTGTCGCACTGTTTCTTTTCGTCTCAGGCTGATACATTTGCGAGCAGCAGCGGTTACCAAGGAGTATATCAAATTTAAGAGAAAAAATGATGCAGCACTAGTTAGGCCCATGAATATACTCCAGATTTTCACTTCATTTAAAATCAAGTAGTCAAGTCTGAAATTGATTACAATTGAAGTTATGTTCTTTGGATTTTCAGCAATACACTGATAAGGTCCCGCATCAGATCGCAGGACATAGTCAATGTAGAGAGAGCCATCTTCGAGAAGGACTATTCTGTCTTCTTGGGTTTCAATAACATAGTTGTATGATGCTTCATTATGCCAGTAATGTGAAAAGTGGAATACTGAATGTGCTAGGTCTGTGTCGACAAGACGAAGGTAGTGACTAGTTGCATATGGATGAAAGTTGTGATAGGTTAGAATCCTTTTTCTTGGAGTTATCCAAATGATCATAGGACTTGGGGTGCTTATGGCTTGACAGTGCAAAATTGCAGATGATCCAATTTTGAAGATAGCATTTTTTGTATAATTAACGATTACAACATCGCTACAGTGCAAATCTTTGTGATCCAAGTCTTTCAAAGGCTTACTGGATTTATTAAACAGTAGAATGCATTGTACAAGTTCTGGTGCTTCTAGAATGCTCCAGTTGGTTTTGATATTTTGTAACAACCAACCAATATCACAATCACACACAAACGGATTTCCTCTGAAATCTAATGAGGTCAGTTGAGTATTTGCACGGAATGTTGTGTTGAGCAATTTTTTAATATTATTGTGACTAATATCCATCCTTTTTACAGAATTCAGGGGTAAGAATAAATCGGTATGTACAAACTCCAGTTTGGAATTATGGCTCATGTTGAACATGATCAGGTGTTCCAGTCCTTGAAACACACCTTGATACAAAAAATGTAATGAGCTCATTTGGCACATTGATAAATTTCTTAGACTATATAGGCTTTGGAATATTGGAGACTGAATTTTTGGCACAGGATTGGCATCCAGTGTTAAGCTTTCCAGTTGAGAACAGTTTGAAAAGGAATTGACTGTAAATTCACTAATATTATTCCAGCTGAGATCAAGCAATTTTAGTGAGTTCCCTTTGCTCATAATGAAATCAAAGACTTTAAGTCTGTTGAAAGACAAATCTAGTGAGGAAAGAGATGCTGGAAAAGCAAAACGGCCAATGTACACAATTTCGTTGTGTCCCAGATTTAATTTCTCAAGACTTTTCAAATGTTGCAAAACTCCATCATTCATCTCTGAAATATGGTTAAAACTCAAGTCCATAGATATGAGATGTTCTAAATCTTGGAACGTGATCCATTTAAGATTTGAAAGTTTGTTACCCTTTAGTTGTAGCTTTTGAAAACTACATAGGCCATCAAATATATTATTTGGTAGTGAAGTTAGCACATTGTAGCTCAGGTCTAGCACTTGCAAATGGATTAAAGAGTGAAATGAATTATCATGAATGTTGCTGATATTGTTATGACCCAAAAAGAGGTGTGTTAGATTCTTTTGATTTTTAAAGTCCTCTTCCCGAATAAATGGTACATTGTTATAACTTAGAATAATCTCTATCAGTTTTGTGAAGTTTTGAAAGAGAGGATTCAGACTAGAAAGACTGTTGTTTTGGAGATCAAGAGAGGTAACTTCAGTGGGGATCTGAAATGGCAGGGTTGTTAATGATTGATTAGCGCACATGACGCTGCTGTCATTCTGCATGTTACACTGACACTCTTGTGGACAAGTCTCAATGCCCCTGAGACAAAGCAGGTAAAAGGTGGTCAGAAGACAAAGCCATTGCAGATGGTTTTTCAAGGTTAAGGTCTTTGCCATTCTGCAGCGAACGGAAAGAGGGAGGTTGGTTGGCCCAAAGTTGACAGGAGTCTTACTTCATCAAAACATCCAGCTAAATTCAGACACCAACTGCTGCTGCATCACAAATTCCATCCCTCACCTGTGGTAATAATAATAAAAATAGTAATAATTTATATCTCAACAGTAACAATAATAGTACAGTAATAATAGTACAATTGTTAGTTCCACTAATGATGATGATAATTACAGCAGAAAGCATTAATGACAACAACAAAACTGCCCTAACTTCATTGTAAACCAGGCAGATAATAGTAAAGCAGTTTGGATGATTTTTCACTCATGCAGCTTGTCACCTTATTCTTACATTACTTAATGTACCAAGCAGTGTTTTGGGTACTTAATATTTTTGCTTCAGAATATTTAAATAGATCTCATAATCACCATATCAACTTTCTGCAATTCTGGCACACATGTTTATCAACTCTCTTGGTTAACAGGAATCTTGTTTTTTTTTTTGTTTTTTTTTACAGTAGTGAATTGCATTGAGCACAGACCTTGTTAATTTCTTCAAAACACAAAAGCTTTGTATTTATGCTGTATTAGATGGCAGGAACCTTTGGATTCATTGTGCTGGGTTTTATACTTAATCAAATACTGAGTTTGATAGGAAAATGAGTGATAGAAGCCATTGAGCCAGGCAGTCATGATGGATCTTATTTTCTTCACACACACACACACACACACACACACACACACACACACACACACACACACACACACACAGTTCTCTTATTCAGACTGTGTTAGATATTGGTGGAGAAATTGGAACATAAAGTAATCCTGCTTCTTGTTATGGTTCTTATTTTATCATTGCATACACACAGAGACTTCTTATTCATACTGTATTAGATAGCACAGCTCTAAATCCTTCTGGTTAACAATGGGAGTCTGAGTACTTAGCTTGGACTCATTGTGCCATGTTATGCCTAATCTAATATTGGGGCTGATTGTGCATTGAAACCATGCTTGCATCTGTGCCATATGCATAGACCTCAAAATTTGATTGAAACTAACCCATCACTTTGTTGCCAGATGGTATGAGTGTACTGTGGGATTTTTAGACTGGTTCTATGCTCAAGAAGGGTTTGATTCTGAGAAAAATGTTTGAAACAGGGAACCAGAAGTCTTCTGCAGAAAGACACAAAATACACACACATACACACCATCTGCAGGAGTAGTACAAGTTCCATTGAATAAAATGGGTCAAAAAGTAGGGTAAAATCACATCTGCCTTTAATCACTGCAACAGCAAATCAGTACCCTTGCTTTTTTTATTTAAAAAAAAGTAGGGACTATAAGGTTCTACCCATACCTTAACATGTAATTCTCCAAAATGTCTCAAAAGCTAGAGATTTTAAAACAGAAACAGCTATGAAAATTTCAGTCAGAACTGGTTAATGGAATCATGTAACTTGACAGTGCAATAGACCTTTAAAAAATTCCATCAAAATTGGTCAGTTTCAGATGATAGATTTCTTGAAAACAGTAATTGATTATCAGTTCTCTTTTCTCTTTTCAGAAATTTGTTTTAAAAATTAAATTCCGTTTATCTCTCAAGTCCTTGATATTCCCCAAAACTTACTGGTACAGTTTTAGTTACATACTGTCTGTGACTTCATTAGCAGAACAGTTACATTCAGAAGTGAAAGTACAGGGAGACTGTACAACCTTTATCTTCTTTGTATTAATACTTGCCCACAGTACATACTTGTTTGAAATTCATGATTTGTTAATGCACTTGAATTCCAGTTAATTAGCATGAAATTGCACTTAATTACATGTAACTTTACCAGCAGACTGGAAAAATTAAGGAGAGCTGAATTGCATATTTATTGTAGCTACATGTATATACAAGGCCTGGATAACCAACAGATGATAGTGCTATAGTTCAGTATATTCCAACAAGAATCAAACATATATGGTAAAAGATAAATGATAGATAATCAATTAAATGGGTCGACCAACAAGTTGTTCTTCACCTTCTTTTTTTTCTTTCAGACATGTGTGGTGGTGCCACAAGTCATGTCAGAAAAAAAAGCAGAGAATAACTTGTTGGTCTATTAAATAGGATGATAAAGGACTAAACTTTGAGATACAACTCAGTGCAGCAGCATTTGCTGCATTGGGCTTAAGTGACAACAAATGCATGTACATACAATACATGAACTGTATTGGAAACACAGACTGTATTGGCACATGTCTTCAGTGTGTCTGCCTTATAATTGAAACACAGACTGTTACAGGCTGTATAGGCACAGGTCTTCTGTATGGCTGCCTGCTAAGTGCAGTAAACTAATTATAGTCAGATTTACTGGTACCTTAAAGGTCACCTTTGTTAAGCAATCACATGTCTTAAACAACCATTTTCAAAGTTCCTTACACCAAGTTATTGTATTATTTCATATAAATCTGTATTAATTAACCACCTAGCTTAGGAGGACATTTTTCACACTTCTCAGAAGTGGCTATGTAAGACAGGTTTGACGAGAGAGAGAGAGATTCTACCATTCAATGTTTGTTTTGTTTTTTTTTATTTCCCTTCCAGAAATGAAATAATGTACAATTACACTGTCAGCAGATTGGTTTGATTCCACATTTATTTTTTGTTTTTGTCATATATAAAGAAATGAAAATGTATGATTACATTATTACCAGACTGGTTTGATTGTGCAATTGGTTTATTTTTTTATTTAAATTTAAAGAAAAAACAAAATTTGTATCACTACAGTCTTACCATATTTGGTTCAGTTTGCAATTATCTTGTCTCCATCCCCTTTCAATAAAAGAGAAAAAATAAAAGAGAAAAAAAGAAAATTACTTGAAGCAGCTCAAGGTATTGATACATGTATTTCCCCTTCTTCTTACCAGAATATCATT
>JAQPZY010001630.1:1387500-1570000 GCA_029931535.1 Margaritifera margaritifera | reverse complement strand
GGATTGAAGACAAAGAAAGCCAGACTGGCAGGAGACACACAACTTGATGCAGCCATGTATCAGTGGTTTGTTCAAACTGTGGCTGAAGGAGTGCCTATATTGGGATTTACTGTAAAGGTGCAAGTGGAAAAATTTCACAATGACTTACATGGTCAAGATTCTGGTTTAAACGCTAGCAGTGGATTTCTAGACTGTTTTAAGAAATGACATGGGATAGGCCAAGTGATAGGAGAAATCTACTCTTCAGATTCTGAAGTTGCAAAGACCTATCCAGATGAATGAAGTGAATTAACAGAGGAAGTGGATATTCCCCAGAAGCAGATTTACAATTGTGAAGAAACCAGATTTTGCTAAAAAATGATGCCTGACACCACCCTGACTTTGAAAACAGACAAACATAAACTCTAAGGATTTCAGAAAATGATGGAAAAGGTGACTTTGCTATTTTGTGTGAACAAAACAGGAAGTCACAAACTAAAATCACTATGTATCAGAAGACTGAAGTTGCCAAGGTGCTTTCATCACGTAAATATGAAGTCCCTACCTTTTTTCAGATGACGCAACCCAAAAAATGCATGGATGACAGAAACCTTATTTGAATAGTGGTTCCAAAATGAACTCGTACAGGCAGTTCGAACGCACCTGAGAAATGTGAAGATAGAGCTGAAGGCATTGCTATTGCAGGACAACTGCCCAGTCCATTCACTGCATAGAGCCTGCATAGAGCCTGGTTAGTAGGGGTGAAAAGGTAAAGGTCAGCTTCCTCCCTAAGAATACCACTTCCAGGATTCAGCCACATGATCTGGGCATAATTTCCATATTTTGGATGAACAACCAATGAAAACCGATAAAAAAGATTGTTGCTAACAAAGCTTCAGTTTAGGAGCACCTTCAGGGTCTGAATTTGAAAGCGGTGATGTATCTTGGACATAATCATGGAATGCTATAACATCCAGTTGTACAGAGAAATGCTAAGAGAAGGTACTGAGGCAGCATCTTCAGATGGAGAGGATAACGGTGGCAACATCAGCAATGATGATGATAGTGTATTTTATGGTTTTTGGAGAAGGATGTGGCTGAGGCTGAGAGGGCATTTATGGTGTTAGTGCAGTTAAGGGAGAGTGTGCATGAATGACTAACTTGTGATAATGACTGTCCATTTGTAGACCACATTTCTGATGCAGAAATTACTGAAAATGTTGAGGAAATTAAAACCAATAATGATGCTACCACTAGTGACGATAAAGATGATGACAACAAGAACACCACACCTGAGGAAAGTGAGCCTGATGACCAACCACCGAAAGTAACAGGAGCAATCCAAAGTTTAAGGTGGATGGAGTTTCAGGATGTGGATGATGTTAGAATTCTTCAGCTGAGGAATATGATTGACTTTGCTAAAAGCAAACATGACAGCAGCAGGAAGCAGCTAAAAATCAACCAGTTCTTCAGAAAACAATAAAGTCCTGATGACTAACCCTAAATAAATGCAATGAGATACTTTGTGTTTGCTTATAGTGTTTCATAAATTTGAGTGAGATTATAAGCAAGGAATTACGAACAGTATTTTGATTCATATGGAATTTAGCTAAGAAAATTCTAGCAGTTTGAAAATGTATACAGACAGTACTTAAAGACCTTGAGTCATAGATGTGCTTTATCTTTCCTTACTTTATTTTTGGATTATTTTTTTGCACTGAATTCAGATACATCATGACCTATAACAAAATTACTAAGTATTATGGTTCTCTGTGCATATTTTAGACGGAATTAATTATGGATTTTACTGTTACAGATACAATGAGATTGGTCAGCGAGTATATGTATCGATACTGTACTTTAACTATTCATGCTATACAGGTACATGTATGTACCAATGCATGGTTGTCTGATTCAAGTCAAATATGAAATATGCAATCACCATATTTTCACTATTTCTCATTTACATGTAATATGCATTGATTTAACATGGAGACTGTGCCAATGAAGCACATAGTTTTGCACTCACTCCTATACACCCTCCCACCACCACCACAAATTTGTTGAACCTGGGGAATAAGCATGCATCATTGTTTTCAGTTAACTGACTTGCAGAAGTATTGCACAATACATTACATAGCACAATGGCACTATGTTGTTCCCAACCATCATGTTATACCAGGGTTCTGCTGAAAGAGGAACAGTACATGCATCGCATATTTTGGATAATTCACAAACAATGTGGCAGATTTTTAATCCATCCATGCTGTGTCCATCGTGGACAAAGCATAGTAGTGGTCTTGTCTCATAGTGGATGGATTAAGTTTGACTGCCCTCCCCTGGAAAGTTGCGGCAATATAATTATGTAATAGAGGTCATCCGCTACATCGTTTGGAACTGTTAGCTGAGTTATACAAGATAGTACAAAATGTGGAACTGTCAGCTGAGTTACACAAGATAGTACAAAATGTGGAACTGTCAGCTGAGTTACACAAGATAGTGCAAAATGTGGAACTGTCAGCTGAGTTACACAAGATAGTACAAAATGTGGAACTGTCAGCTGAGTTACACAAGATAGTACAAAATGTGGAACTGTCAGCTGAGTTACACAAGATAGTACAAAATGTGGAACTGTCAGGTGAGTTACACAAGATAGTGCAAAATGTGGAACTGTCAGCTGAGTTACACAAGATAGTACAAAATGTGGAACTGTCAGCTGAGTTACACAAGATAGTAAAAAATGTGGAACTGTCAGCTGAGTTACACAAGATAGTGCAAAATGTGGAACTGTCAGCTGAGTTACACAAGATAGTGCAAAATGTGGAACTGTCAGCTGAGTTACACAAGATAGTACAAAATGTGGAACTGTCAGCTGAGTTACACAAGATAGTACAAAATGCTCTTATTAAGCTTTTCAACATTAAATATTTTTAAGCAAGGAATCTTATGAGAATATTTCGGTGCTTCCCAAAATATATAAACAACAATGGTGGAATGATTTTAATTACAGTGGCTATGTGGAAATCAGAGAGAGAGAGAGAGAGAGAGGGATTTTTTTTTTTTTAAAGTAAACACGCAAGTATGAGCTGGTTGGTATGAGCAGAAAGAAGACGTTGAAGCAGTCTGGAACATGACTGCATGGACTATTCAATTAATAACAAAGAGAATATGAGAAACAGTGATCTTGTTCCAAGATAAATAGCTATAGTATATCTTATTTAGAGAAAATGAGATCTGCTAGCCACTGTTGTGACAAGGGTAATAAAGGTGTCGTAATAATTGACTTCTAAAAGCACCATCATAATGGTTTTAACTGTATAAAATGTTGGAATAAACATGTGGTGTGTCTTAAACTATTTCATTGATGATATACTTTGTGTAATTCTATTTTTAGAGAGAGAGAGACAGAGAGAGATTTGTATTAAAGCCATTTTATATGGCTGACTTCTAAAAGCACCATCATAATGGTTATAACTGTTTAAAATGTTGGAAGAATCCTGTCACATTTTGAGAAAATTTTCATTGATGACACAGTTAGTCTGACTTCTATTTTTTACTGAGAAAAGATTTGTGTGTGTGTGTGTGTGTGTGTGAGAGAGAGAGAGAGAGAGAGAGAGAGAGAGAGAGAGAGAGAGAGAGAGAGAGAGAGAGAGAGATATAGAGAAAGAGTCATTTAGAATTTTTTGAGGTTTTTTCTCTTCTTTGGGTTAGAACTAATTGTATGGTATTTTTGTAGATGCAGTGCTTACCTTAGTGAAAAGTTGGTTGAAGATTAACAAAAGACATTTTGTGCAAATGTGATTACAGTCAGACACAGATCCACAAACTTACAGTCAAACATATAAACAGATGAAACTGATACATAAATATATATACTTGCATATATATAGATTATGGTGTATAAACCAAAGAGCAAGATATGTAAAGGATTGGAAAAGGATATATCTATTGTAAGTTATATAAAACTGTTGTCATTTTGCAATGATCTCAGAGCTTGTTAGCACAATAAAATCAATCATCAACACGATCATTTTCTAATTTGTGTGATTTATTTGATAGTGTTCAGAAGCGGTTGCATGATTCAACCTAATGATTCCATCTTCACAAATAATTTATCACTTTCTGCATGAATAAGTTCTTCATATTATAAAAACAGTTGTGAGAAACATTTAAGATTTAATTGATGTATTAAATTTCTGAGATGGATAGAAGAGAAAACCCAGTCAAGACAATCAAAGACTGTGCAGTTCATGACGATTTCTGGTGAAACATTGAGGTTTCACTCACTGGCTTCTAAATTAACTTGAAGGAATTAAATTTGATTGAATGTGCAAGCGAATGTGTTTATGGGGCTTCAAGGCACGATTGTGCTGGGTTCCTCCTGTCCCATCTGTGAGCACTAAAGTCAGAGCATGTCTGGAATTGTTTCTACCATCTTGAAGATGCAGTTGTTTGCAATTTAACATTTTGTCTAAAGAGATAAATACTACCATAGCTCTGCAAGTAGGTATCAACAAGTTTTACATTCCAGTGGATATTTTATTGTGTAGACAGATTTACATGTGTAAATGTATTAAATAATAATTAAGTTGATTCTTGTGCTGATAAGAGAGTTGTTAAGTATGCAAACTTGTACTCATTCAAGAATCTTCCTGATGAAATTTTTGCTACATTCAGTAACAGACATTTCATCATTGAAAACACATTTTTAAAGCTGTGATATGCCATTGTTGTGTAAAAAGTCAATGTTTTAGATGGTTTGTTACATTCCAAGTATATTAATAGGAATTTTGAAGTAAATGTTTTAAAGGAAAGATGTGTATTTAGATGACAGAGGAAACTGACAACAACAAAAATTAAATACAGTTTTTGCTTTTTGACTTGTATTGCATATGTTTTAGATTACCATGATAGCATAATGAACTGAAGTACATACATCATGTACAAGGCCACTGTCCATTTGAAACATAATATTATTAAAAAACCACATAAACAATATTTTGAATTGCTGAATGACATGGTAACAAACATTTCATAAAAATAATGAACATTTCTACATTATTATTTTCAGGCAATGAGGACAAAAACCGGGGCTGTAATAAAATGTAAAGCCTTAAGGGAATTAAAGTTTTCTGTATGAACAAAATGTATACTATTTCTCATGAAGTGACCTAATAATTTAGGTGTATTTCCAATACACTTAATGATTTAGGCTGTTTTGCAGTGCACTAGATATAAATACTGGTGTGTTGTTGTGAAAATTGTTGATTTTCAGACAGAGATAAGTTTGAAATTTTTCTTACCAACCAAACAGAATAAAAAAATGAGTGTAGGTGTTGGAAAATGGAAATATGTTTGATGATGGGCAATGTTGGGACACACATTAATAGCTTGTTTTACAAACAATTAGTGAAATCTCCATCATGGTCAATATTCATTATCATGAGCTGCATCATGCTGAGAATTTGTAATAGTCAAATGCTGTTTAGTGTTTCAACAGACCAGGATATGCCTGACTACAAATTTGATTACATATAAAGATCTGATTGGTTAGTTATGCTTTAAACAGTATACCTCTACATAAAGAAACAAGAAAGCATGGTTTTCCCAAACTGAAATCTTATTTGTTTTGATTATGGAATTCTTATATTTCCCTGAAATGTTCATTACAGTGAAACCCCGCTATAACACACTTCGTTATAAGATGAATTAGGATATTACACAGTTGTGGCATGGCTCCCGAATCTTTACAATAATTTCATCAATTGCCTGAAGTACTACAAAGCTTTTATGTCAAAATAAACAAAAGTCGGGTTTTAATAATTTGGCAAGATATGTTTTATTCTTGAAGAAGAAAAAATATCATTGTCTTTTGCTTATGTTTGAAAGACATTACCTCCTGAAAAAGCTGATAACTGTTAATCTAATTATTATTGAACCGTCAACAATAAACCCATTCAGTCTTCTTTGTATTTGTCTTCAATACATCCTGTATACAATTGTTGCTCAATGACTTTTTGCATGTGAATGTGGATATATTCGAAATTCACAACAAAACAAGATTTTTTAAAAATTACAAACTTGGGACATTTAATTCGTGAACAACAGCCATCAATGTCGAAACTTGATTTGTTTTTATTGTTCTATTAGTAAAATGTTGATGCATCAATTTCATTGCAAGTACAGTAGGACCCCGCTATAGCACGCTTTGTTATAGCACGAATTCGGATATAACACGATTGTGTCATGGCTCCCGAAATTTCATCTATTTTTTCGTACATGAAAAAAAAAAAATTTTTTTTTCAAGTACGAAAAATAATGTGTAAAAAATTAATTATCATTTTGGGGAAGAGATCGTTTTTAAATTCGGATATAATACGATCATGGCATGGCTACCGAAATTTTATAATAATTTCGCCAATTTCCTGAACTACTGCAAAGTCTTGTGCCAAAATAAACACGAGTTTGATTTAATAATTTGGTAAGCTGTATTGTATTCTTGAAGAAAAAGTGTCTTATGATTGCATCTTTCTCTATATGAATAAAGATGCTTAACATTTCTATTTGTGAATGTTCATTTCAAATGTGTCAGTAGTCAATCACTGCACTTTGATCTTAGTTTATTTTTGAATGATGTCAGCTCATTTTAAAGCTGATAAGTGTTAATCTTATTATTACTGATACATGAACAATAAAGTCATTAAGTCTTCTTTGTGTTTGGCTTCAATACATTCTGTGTATAATCGTTGCTCAAACAATAGCAGACATATGTTTGCTCATTCAACTGCATACACAGCCAAGCACCAAACAATGCGGTGGTTGATAAAAGATTCGCACCTGAATTTATAAATCAATTAATTTAAGTCATTGACAATCATCAAAGTCAATCTCAAAGCTAAAGGTTGTTCAAACCATGCGGCAATGATTTATAAAACATCAAAAAAACGAAAGCCGCCAACGCGCGCACGTGGCTTGTCGGTGATGTTAGACAATCGTGATGCAATCAGTTGAATAGTGAATAATATTGTACATTGCCTATAAAAATGACCCCATTGTTGATTAACAATTATTCTTGCTGTAGTCGTTCAAAGAAATAGGTGTCAGAGTTTTAATTAGTAGTTATTTACAATGGATAACAGTACACAGAAACGTAAAGCTTTTACTGTTAATAAGAAGCTTGAAGCCATGGACAGGATTAAGTCCGGTGTTTCCACAAGTCAGATTTAATTCCCAAGTGATATTTCCCAAGTGATCTGCCAGTGCATGTGTTCCGATAAGCCTTTGGCTTGTAAAAGCACTCACTTTGTTTTCAAGTTGTTTTCCCACGTGACAACCCTTTGATCAAGCCGCGAGTTTTACTTGTTCAGTGCCAAGTAACAGAGGGTGGTTATTTGAACTCCCTGTGATCTTGCCGCACAATTTACACGTGCCCAGTTGCATCCTTTAATATATTTCTGACTTTATGATCAAAGTGTTACTTGCAGAGCCCAAGCTCAGTCTCTGCATAAGCACCCGCATACGACAGTAAAGCTGAGGAATTGGAGTCGGACAGGATTTACGATGACTAGACGACGACGATTTACAATGACTAGACGACGATGTAGGATTTCAGAACTTTATCAGACAATGATATTATACTTCTGTGTGCATATTTTCGATGGAATTATTATGGACTCACTCCTACGCATGCCATGAGATTGGTTGGTGAGTACACGTGTTGATCCTTTAACTATTCTTGCTATACAATAGACATGTACATATACATGTACCAATGCATGGTTCTCTGAATAAAGTAAAATATTATATGTGCAATCTCTGTTTTCGCTGCATGTGTATTTCTCATTTAATATGCATTGATTTAAGATGGTATCTGTGCCAATGAAGCACGTTGTTTTGAGCCCACAATTTACCCCCCCCCCCCCCATTTTTTTGGTGCATGCATCATTTTCTTCAGCTAAATGACTTGGTTTTGTCTAGATTGGTTATAGCACAGTTCGGGACATAGCACGATCTCGTTTTGTGGACCCCGACCATCATGTTATAGCGGGGTCCCACTGTAATAGTGCAATTTCTGCTAATCCTTGAGCAAACATCTGAGTGCCAATTCAGAAATTTTAAGTTCACTACAAACTTTGGAACTCTCTTCTCCATAATGAATCGTATTTGTGCAACAAAGCTTTTCATGCACCGAGTACTCCTTTTGTTTGCTTCCCTTGCTATCCTTATTCACATTTGTGAATTAGAAGGATAAACCACTGATTAATGTTAGATACTTTAATTATATTACCTGCATAATAATATTTATAACAGTGTTCAATTGATCAATTGAAATGAATTGATTTGACACACTACCATGACCACTAGCTCTTATGCAGGTAGGATTTGCATGCCTTGTAACTTTTTTTGGAAAATTTCCAGCCCTTTTATTTGATCTGATATAAAAGGCATAATTAGTATGATAATATAAAACAGGTCAACTTTTAATTGATTGTAATAATACAACAAACATCAGAGATCAAACACAGTTGGCATTTAATTAGGTTCTCATAAATGCCCACGGACATAGCTGTGATGGTAGAGTGACACTTTTCATGTTTGAATACAAAAGGGAATATTGCATTTGTGATGATGACACTGAAACCAAATTAAAAGATAGGACTAAAACACAAATTTCACTTGACAAAACTTATTTAATTGGAATTTATTTCTTCAAGTGCTGCCACCAGTAGGCATTCCTGACATTTTCATGGATCAAAATATTGTCGAATATTGTTATTTACAGTGTACTGAGAATTTGTTTTTTAAGGAAAATTTTACAAAATGACTTGTTATTAAAAGTTGCGAATTTTCATGATGCTGATTCAAATTTCCAGGTCACTAACTGCTGTTTTGATGATAAAATGAGTGATATATCAAAGTTTCATGTACTTGTTTTGATCGCGATTTTCTTCACATTAAACTAACAGGGTCCAATTCTTTTGGTATTTTCTAGAAAAAAATATGGGATCCATGCCTGACCCCGTGTTATAAGCGGGTTCGTGAGTTATTTGGGTGCGGGTTATCGAGGGAGAGGTGTACATACCACAATGGCACTTTATGGATCCCAGCCATCATGTTAAAGAGGGTTTTCACTGTACTTTTGAGTTTTAATATGATGGATTAATAAAACCAAAAGAGTATTTGTTTTTATTTAATGAAGTAGCCTTGCACTTTCATTCTTGGTTTCTGGTATTTGACAACCATTTATTTTTCAGCTTTGAAAATGTGGACATAAGTTGATTTGGAGAGGGGGGAACATACTATCAGGGCCAAACGTTGGTCAACCTCAGAATCTTGTCATTTTATGATATATTGAAGTTGTGGCATAGGTAGATATATGAAACTAATAAAATGTAAATTCATGCTTTTGTTATTTCTTATTATGCTGATTTTAGCATGTCACTCAAATGAGTATTTATTCTTATGCTGATTTTAGCATGTCACTCAAATGGGTGTTTATTCTTATGCTGATTTTAGCATGTCACTCAAATGAGTTTTTCTTCTTATGCTGATTTTCTCATGTCACTCAAATGAGTATTTATTCTTATACTGATTTTCTCATGTCACTCAAATGAGTATTTATTCTTATGCTGATTTTCTCATGTCACTCAAATGAGTATTTATTCTTATGCTGATTTTCTCATGTCACTCAAATGAGTATTTATTCTTATGCTGATTTTCTCATGTCACTCAAATGAGTATTTATTCTTATGCTGATTTTCTCATGTCACTCAAATGAGTATTTATTCTTATGCTGATTTTCTCATGTCACTCAAATGAGTATTTATTCTTACGCAGATTTTCTCATGTCACTCAAATGAGTATTTATTCTTACGCTGATTTTCTCATGTCACTCAAATGAGTATTTATTCTTATGCTGATTTTCTCATGTCACTCAAATGAGTATTTATTCTTATGCTGATTTTCTCATGTCACTCAAATGAGTATTTATTCTTATACTGATTTTCTCATGTCACTCAAATGAGTATTTATTCTTATGCTGATTTTCTCATGTCACTCAAATGAGTATTTATTCTTATGCTGATTTTCTCATGTCACTCAAATGAGTATTTATTCTTACGCTGATTTTCTCATGTCACTCAAATGAGTATTTATTCTTATGCTGATTTTAGCATGTCACTCAAATGAGTATTTATTTTTATACTGATTTTCTCATGTCACTCAAATGAGTATTTATTCTTATACTGATTTTCTCATGTCACTCAAATGAGTATTTATTCTTATGCTGATTTTAGCATGTCAGTCAAATGAGTATTTCTTCCCAACAAGTTTTACTACATATGCTTTTCTTTGGTTTCACAATATCGACATGTGATTTCTCTTTTATTTAAAAATTTTTTAAAATGGTGCTAAATATGGTTGTATGATGAACTTTAATTTAAAAGGTATCCCAGTCACAAAAATTTATTGATCAAAATTTGAGGCAAGTCAGCAATTGTCATCAGCACCTTGTAACATGAAGACAAATCAAATATTGTTGAAACCCTTTAAGATTTTGACGGTTCATTGTTATTTATTCAAGTGAAATAAAAGAAGTTCAGAAATTCAAATGTTCCTTTTTACGATTTTCTGAATGGCCAATTGTAACTTCTTCTTAAGAATTAGTGTATTTGTTTGAGTGTTTATCTTCATTCTCAAAAATTATTATTGCTGAATGTGTCTTTGAAAGGGTTCTCACACTGATTCAGTTTGGTCAATTATTTAAATACACTTTTACTTCATAAAACCTTGTTGCAAATTTTATCTAAAAGATGAATTCAATAAATGACAGCTATCTTACAAGAATGTCTTATACATTTGTGGTAACTTAAAGAAGGAGCTTTTTTTGCTGCTTTCAATAAAAAAAACTTAAAGTGGGTCTTGGAAATATTATGGGAAGTAAAGGAAAACTATGAAAAGTTAGGAACCAGTTCAATAAGCACTTTTATGAATTATCATTTATTGATAAAGAGCATCGAAGTACTGCTTGATACAGACCATAACATCGATTTCGAGCATCGAAGTACTGCTTGATACAGACCATAACATCGATTTCTACATGCCTGTATGCTTGCAGGTGCATTTAGTCAATAAACATGGACATATCTACGCAATTATCTCATGTACACACTGTCATTGGGCAGGGATTGGGAGTAATCCTACAATGTAAGATGTCAACCCTGATCAGTATGATCATGGCAGGGTGGGGTGGGGTGGGGTGGGTGGATTGACAGCTTACTGCCCTAATACTCAATACTATGTAGTTCTGTTCCAGGGGAACTGGAGGCCAATTTTCAAAAATATCTCACATAGTTGGCAGCACATACAGATAAGTTGGACAGCTTAGAGTCTACATACTTTAGTAATACTATACTTACTCTGATGCCTTTTTCCTGAGCAAAGTAAATCCCCACACAATCAAGTGGCTGTGTTTTGAAAAATCTGTTTGTCACCATTTCAGTTGGCTGAAGAGCAATGGTAGCTGAGGAATTCTGAAGTCAGTTGAACTATGGGTAAACTATGATTAATTTTCTTTAATGGAATGAATAACATCTAATCACATTTATTGACTTGTACACTGTACATTGCTTGGATTAAGGTGGGGGTGGGGTGGGGTCAATCATAGGGATCAGGGGTTGGTCAGTCAATCCTACAGTCTTGTGGGGTTCAACGCCATTTTTCAGTCCATGATAGGCTATACATGGTGGCCAGTATATATATATATGGTAGAGGAAGAACCCAGGAAGAATCACCGACCCATGGGAATCTACTAGCAAGTTTTCTCACATAACCACATTGGTCGAGCCGAGACTCGAAAACAAAGACAGACAGAGGTGAGATGTGTGACTGATCTACAAAGGCAAGCATCTTAGACCACTTGGCCACCCAAGGCCCATCATGAATAAAATCCCAAATGTGTGCTGATAGCTGCCATTTAGACCACCTCGGCTATTTTAGGAACAAGGATTACGCGAGAAGCTGCAAATGTAATGAATTTTTTTTTCATTTGCAACTATTAGGTCAATTTTATTACCAATCCAACTGTAGAAACACCCGAGATAGTCCAAATAGACTGCAGTTCTTTTTTGCAAAGAAATTTCCAGCAAACAAAATGTATACTTTTTCTACACATTACTGTGTCAACATACATCTGAGGCATATTTTTTCTTGCAAAATCAGCTGAGCTGGTCCAAATGGGGTTGGGGGATATCAAAGATATTTAAAACACGGTATCATGATTTTTTTCTATGTTACACAAGTTCGTCTGTATGTGTACCCAAGCTAGACCACTAATAAATACCATAAGAAATGTCACTATAGTTTGCATAGGTACAGGTATAAAATTGACACTTGTCACAGTCATGTTACAGCATCAGAGTGTCTCACATATATTTTTTTAATGTGCTGACTACCATGGCAAGTGCAATAAAATCAGCGAAGGATTCCATAAAACCCACTATGGTAGCATTAAAATCCATGACAGAGTACCGTGATATTGAATGGACACCCACCAGACCTAGTGGACACCCAACTCTACTTAATCCCTTGCCCGTGTTCACATCCACGCAATTGAGTGGTCAATCCAAAATCCACGATGCATGTACTGTAAAAGGTGAGCAAATACACCAATAATGCTTGTAGACTATTATCACAAGAACTACCGAGATTTGTTATTACTGGTTAATAACTGTGAACTTAATGCACTGCTGTAAAAAAAATATAAAAGGAGAAATTTACACTGACCCCCTCCACCTTGAACATTTTAGGTGGCTTTAATAGATTTTATTCCATATTAGGAGAGAGCCACCTTCTGAAAAACAAATGTGAATGAACTTTGTGTGCCTTCCAATAATGGATTATATGCTTTTTGTTTCACAGCACAGCAAACACGTCAGAGTTTGATTTGCTAATGCATCGAGAGAGGGCTAATTTGGGATTTTTATGGTAACATTATTAATTAGCTGGGAAAGTTAAAATCCTGTGAATAAAACAGCAAACTGCTGTGAAAATGTGATTTTAGCTGTGTCATACAAAAAACTAGTATCAATGTAAACTTTTTCAAATCAGTGACAGTGGTAGACTGCTTACCTAGGTCTCATAACATCGGCTGCAATGGTTGTATGAGTGAACTCCTCTTTACTGTTTAGGTATGGATAACCATTCAGTTGAATATGTGCATCATATCTATATCAAGTCAAGAAAAACAAATGTTTTGTGGAATGCAGTCAATCCTGCATATCAAGCTATGATGTACAATTACTTACATAAAACTTGAAGATACAACTTGAACTTAGAATCTTGATGATTTTGCTGCTGTTATAAAAAAGTGATCAGTATATCTCCCCTTTCGCTAAATGCAGTCAAGACAAAAATTCCCATATTCAATGGAATATCTGCACATGCCTCAATAGGCACACATCCCTTTCTTTGGTCAAAACTTGCATCACTAAGTGCATATGTTTTGATCCCAGCATACCCCATGGAATCTAGGCAGCTGCTAAACCCCACCTAAAACATTATTTCTTAGAACTTTCCACCATGTCTTATTACCACTTAGCTTTGCGGGTCAAATCAGACATAAAAAGAAATCTTACCTGTGTTTTATTCAGTGTGATCATTTTCGGAAAGAGAGAATGCACCTCCAAATTGGAAAACTCCCAAACTGGAGCTAACTCTTCAACCCAAATAATATTTTTTTAAGCACACAGTGTGAGTATTATTCTGAATACAGTAAATTAATCTCTACATTTATTTTTCCAAGCAAAATTTAATTAGCATCATAACATGGTTATTTCTATTATATCCCACAGAAATCAAATGACAAATTCTTAAAACCATCCAGCATTGACTTGAAACTTGAAAACCGAACATCTCGAAAGCTAGTAACTGCATCAAACTTTCAGGAATATCTCTTGTACTCTCAAGAAATACTTTTTGCACATGTTCAAGCCTCAAACTTGAATGGAGGTATCATCTATAATGAAAGATATCCCACAGTTTATGACTAACAAAAAAAAACCCATAACAAAAACATTTTAACACACAATTTTTACACTGATGCATTCAGAAAAGTGATGTGATCTACTGTCAATTCATTTATTTTCATGGCCTTTAATTTTCATGGCTTTGCAAAAATGATTTCATGGGAACTTAAATTTATGGATTGGGGAAGGGCCCAATTGTTTCATCAGATGAATATTTGTTTGTTGGGTCTTTAAATTTACATTTTGTAAGAAACACAAATTCCATGAAAATTGGTATCCCATGAATAACAGTGAATTCACAGAGCCATATCTGATATATCTACACTATATGCTTAAATATTATAATTTGGGTAAATTTTGTGAGTTTAGAGCTTGTTATAATAAGTACACACTGACTATGTCATAAACAATGTCACCATCATATACATGTGCATAGTAGAAGAATTAGCTCATTTTGACTACGTTGGGAGCTCTCCTATTTGGAGGGGCATTCTCTCTCTCCCAATATGGATGTGTTGAATAAACCATATGAAAGATCCATTTTGAGACTGATCTGACCAACAAAATTAAGTGGCAATGAAGCACCTGGCATGCATGGTGGAAGTTCCAAGAGAAAATCATGATATTGTAAGTGGGTTGTAGTAGCCACTTTCCTTCCCACAAGGCATGTTGGAATCAACACACTTTAACTTAGAACTGGATATTTTCATGCGAGTTTTGACCAAAGAGAGGGGTGTTCACTTATTAAAGCATGTGTGAGTATTATGTAGAATCTAGTATACTGCATCTGTTTAATGAAGGTTCGAAAGAAACAGGTGTTTGTATAAACCTGAGTCTAATGAACAAAAACCTTGTATGAATTGCAGGGCTTAAAGTATCAAAAGTAACAGAAAACAGTAAAATTGCCTTCAAATAATGAATATCAGATCTAATAAAAAGATATACAGGTTTTCCAACCCAAGATATTTAGTGAAAAATTCACAATCAAGCAAATTTCTCATATGCAGTATGTGTTCTAAGTGGTACTGGTTAAATTTCTCATATGCAGTATGTGTTCTAAGTGGTACGGTTAAATTTCATTACAAAAAGCAAGGATACATTCCTTCTTTGCCCAGAGCATCTCCAACCCATTTACTGGTCATGGCAGCTGCCATCAAGGGAACAATGTATTGCAGGCCTCCTGTCAGCTCAAACATTATCACCACCAGTGACACTACAGAACAAACATGTGTTATTAATGGAAAATATTCCATCTGTACAATGCAGAAAGTAAGTAAGAAACCAATGGATGGTTATTATTATTTCATATTCATGTTCAATTTAATACAGTACTTAAATGAAAATGCAACAAAACTATAAAATGCCTAATAATTCATTATCTCCCTGATAAATTGCGCTTAACTGTCATGAACCTTGACCTCTGACCTTTTGGCACACCAATTACCTGGGATATTCCATATTCCCTGGTGACCATCGTCCAAAGTCTAATAATAATCAAACGACACAAAAGAAGACAAGGGCATTCAAAATAAGAGTCCCTTGAAGGGACTGACCATCAACTGTCCAAAAAGAATTAATTTACAAGGAATTTAAGACAAGACCATTTCTTCTTTTTAACTGCTGAGTGTTCATTCAGGACAAACCAGACATCATTAGAAGATATTTGGTGAATATATGCCAATATATGCATCTATTCAGTAGGGTAGCTATAACAAGATTTTCAAGATGGTCATCGTGGCAGCTATGTTTTGATATAAGATTGGCACCATTTGCATTTAGGACCAACTAGACATCATAAGAGGTCTTTTGTGAAAACCCAGATCATCTATTCAGGAGTAGTCATGATAACAAGCTTTTCAAGATGGCCACTGTGGTGGCCAAACTGGATGTCCAAGCAGTACCATTTTCATTTAGGACATGAAAGGAAATCTTCTGGTAAAAACCCCATGTTGATATGACTTTCTGTTCAGGAAGAGTAGCAATAACAAGATTTTCAAGATTGCTGCCATGGTGGCTATACTGATGTTCAAACGGCACCATTCTCATTGAGGACCAACTAGACCATGGTATGAAAGTGTGAATTAAGTTTCAAGGCAATCCTGCAAGTAGTTTAGGAGGAACAGCAATAAAAACTTGTGCTAATGGATAGGCAATGGATGATCGACAACAGACCATCCCATAATCTTTTCTTGTATATGACCAGTAGAGCTAAAACCTATTCACTTTTTCAAAAACTTTACATCTGGCCAGCAAAAATTATCCACTTTTCTGAGACTAAATAAATGTCTGAACTGAATTTGTCAAGGTGAATGTAAAAACTATACAGGGTCAAGGCTAAAATCATACTTTGTTATTCATTTCATTTCTTGAAAGTAAATGTGTACTTTATGTTACCTGTACTGCTGTTGTTTTGTGACATGGCTGTCTTTATAACTGTACTATTAACCTGTTGCTTACAAAACTGAACTAAAGAAATGGTGAGCACAATGCCGACATAAATATACCCCCCCTGCTCCTGCACCCCACTATTATACCAATGATGGAAATGAGTCTACTGCACTGTCTCCACAGAAAACTGTCAGAATAGTTGCCTCCAACTGCAAGTCAAAAAGTGCAATAATCTAAAAAAAATCATTCAAGAATTTTCATATGATGACCATAGTATGTACCAAGTATCACAGAAATCTATCAAATACTGTGAGAGTAGTTGCAGCTGCAAGATTATGTCATATATAGCATGTAGCTATAAGTCAGAAAGGGCAGTAACTCTAAACAACATTGCAGGAATATAATGATTGAAATATGTGCATCTTAAGATGATGACCAATATATGTATTAAGTATCACAGAAATATATCAATAACTATCAGACAAGTAACGGTCACAAGACTGTGTCATATACAGCATCCAGCTGCAAGTCAAAATGGGCTATAACATTTCAAAAATGGTGAGAACACAATTACTGAATAATATGCACATTTTTCGATGATGGCTAATATATGTACCAAGTATCACAGAAATCTATAAATAACTGTTAGACCAGGAGCTGTCACAAGATTGTGTCATATATTGCAAACAGTTCGATGTAAAAAAAGAGCATAAACTCAATTACTCTTGCAAAAATTGTGAGAATAAAATATTTGAATAATATGCGCAGCTTCAGAAGATGACCATGATATGTATGAAGTTTCATAGCAATCCACTGAAAACTGCAAGACTAGCTGCAGTTACAATGTTGTGTCATAAATTATATTCAGTTGAAATCAAAAGGGACAATAACTTCATTTTTCTTTTTTACAAGGGCAATAACTCTTAAAAAATTGCAGGAACACAACAAATGAACAATATGTGCATCTTTGAATGATGACCATGATACAATAATAATAATAACGTTTCTGCTCTGTTCTGGTTTGTTCTGTTCTGCTTAGAAAACACTAACCTGTCATTCTAGTGACACCACCCAGGAAGGCTGCAGCTCCAACTATAGCGTAAAGCCCTGGGGTAATGGTACACTGTTGCTGGGATCGGCACATGTTGTAGAAGAACGGATTGTCATGATTGGCTCTGAAAGAGAAAAACAACATACCAATGTAGTAAAATGCATTTTTCAAACATGTCTCCATGAATCATTTTAGCTGTGCTTTGAATTAAGGATGAAATTCAGAATTTAGTCTAAATTCATTTGTTAGAGTGAGGGACTCCTATTTAGTTTCAATTTTATTTGCCATATTTTACCTTAGTTTCATACACAAAGTATGTACGTAGTAGTGCTTTATGGCATCTCATCACAAAAGTGGCTACATAGTGCCAACAAATGGTTAAGTTAGAAAAATGTTAAAATTTAATTGCATGAACATTTAAGAAGATAAAGACTTCCAATAAATATATAATGAAGTATACAACAAGATAAAATATAAAACATCAAGATGCTGAAATGTTCTGTAAAATATATAAAATAACAGATAAAGATAAGACATGTAAAATCCTTAAAAAATGATTACAATTTCTTGTATAAACTGCATTCCTTTACAAAGTCCAAGATTTTCTCGAATGGTGCGTCCTCGTACAGTTTCTTCAAGCAGTTCACATCAAAATACTTCTGTCTCACAGGGTCGAAATCGACACACTTGATAAAAATGTGCCCTTTCACCCTTCAGGCGGTATGCATGAGTCAGGTATGTATGTCGAATACGTGATTAGCACAATACCACCTCACCTCTCCAATTTTTTCTATACGAGGGATACCACTCATCTATAGTGGGTTTAATGTTCTTAAGTTTGTTTGTAGTGTTTTTCATTCCACATATTTTGCCAAGTATGATGAACATGCTGATTTATACAATATTTGAAGTCAGTGTATGGAATCTTCCATTCACAAACGGGTGACTGCAGGGCATCTTTGGCTGCTTTATCTGCCATTTCATTACCTTTTACGCTAATGTGACTAGGCAGCCAACAATACATAATACTTTTCCCAGATTGTGTGTGAACATCATGTTTCTCTAATATCTGGGATATTAATGGGCTGTCAGATTTAAGATTCTGCAAGGCTTTCAATGTGGAAAGGGAATCTGAAAAGATTATGTAATTTGTTTTTTTGAGAGGTTTCAATATAGTCCAAAACTTTGATTATGGCTGTAATTTTTGCAGTATAATTGAGGCTTTATCATACACAAAATAATTTTTTAAAAATTCAAAGTTTGAAAAATAATGTGTAAAAACTTACCATTTTTGGGTAGTGATTGTTTATGAAAAAATAAAGGACCAGAAATTGAGGACTCCTCCAAAACATAAACATGATCATCAATATTAAATTCCCTTGCAAAAGCATAATGTACTAGTACAAGTCAATATATTGTCTGAATTAGCTTACACAAGTGTAACATATTAGACAAGTTCAAAATCAGACAAATATGACACAGACTTTGGTATTCCATCACACCTTTATTCTGACACCTCGTCATCCAAAACAACTTATTCTGCAATGTCCCAATAGGACTTCATTCCTAATGAGTGAATGTGGTTCATTTGCTTTTGTATGAGAGAGAGAGAGAGAGAGAGAGAAGTCATTTTGCTCAACATAACTTACATTAAAATGTCCCTGTTTAGTTGAAGCTTTTGATGAAGAGAAAACAGTAAAAAAATAGTACATGGAAATTATAAAAAAGTACATACCATACTCGCTCAGTTTCAAAGATATATATTTCAAACCTAAATATTCACAATATTTATATTCATATGTACTTCACTCAGTTTAAATCCCAAGAAGGATCATATATACTGCAAAATTAAGTCACCTTTACATTTAATATGCTGTCTTGTTTTCTCTGCTAAGGTAATGACATCTACATTCCCACCAAAGAAGGATGACCAATACCATACTAATCAAAGTGTTTATTTTGAATTAATATTTTTTTTTTTACATGCACTGCTTGATATATATTTTCAGTCTTTCTTTGTTTCATTTTAATGATGTGCATCTATGTTAATGTATATGGTACTGTGTATGCCAGGTGCTACTGGTAAGTTTCATAACAGAACAGTGACACCTTTGTACTTGCAGACAGAAGTGTCAAATCATTAAATTCAAAGTAATAACTACAGCTTTCTATGAGTAAAGATAAGAAACCCAATGCTGCCTAATGAAGGCTAAATAGAAAGTGTACATGCACTTATTAACAACAGTGGTACACCTCTCCCTCAATAACTCATGCACAATGGGGTCCAAAAACATAGACCGCACTATAAGCGAGGGCGCAAGTTACCGAGGGACCTAAAAAAAATTAAGACTGGGATGCCATTACCTCTGGACATCGAGAAAACTGCAGGGGGTAGGTGTGGGGCTGTTTAATGGCTGAATATTCGTTTGATAATTGCATTGGGAAAGACTGTCAATAAAGAGCTTTTTTTCTAATGTAATTGTTCACTTTTTTAAAATAAATTACCTTTATTTTTCAAGATACCCAACTGCTGAAAGATCATTATCAACATTAGTCCAAGCGGTTTCAACAACACGTGTATGCAAAAACATTATGTATTACATCACTGCTTTTTGTTGTTGTGCATTCACAACAAAACAAGATTCCTTTTTTACAAAAACTAGGGACATTCATTTTGCGAAACAACCGTCAACATCGAAACTTGGTTTTATTGATTGTTCTATTAATAAAATATGGATGCCGTGATTTCATTGCAAGTAATAGTGAAACTTCTTTTCATCCTTCAGGAAGTCATTGAGAGGCAATTTAGAAATTTTAAGTTCACTACAAACTCTGGAACTCGCTTCTCTGTAATGAACCATATCTGTGAAACAAAGCTTTTTATTCATCAAGTACTCATTTCACTTGGTTGCCTTACTATCTTTCATCACATTTGTGAATGAGTAGGCTAATTTAAGGTAGTTTAATTATATTACTTACATAATAATATTTATAACAATGTTTGATTGATCAATTCAAAATGAGTTGACCTGACATATGGCCATGACTGCTAGCTCTTGCACAAGTAGGATTTGCACGCCTTTTAATTTTTGTTTTATTGCACTCTCCTTTATTTGATTTGATACAAAAGACGTAATTAACGTGATAATACAAAGCAGGTCTGCTATTAATTGAGTGTAACAACACAACAAATACTTCCGGAAGTCGCAGATCAAAACACGGTCGGCACTTAATTAGGTTCTCACGAAAACGCTCGCGGACATAGCTGTGACGGTTGAATGATATTTTTCACTTTTTAATACAAGAGGGCATATTGCATTTATAAGGATTACACTGAAACCAAAATTTCGTCGAATATTGCTATTTACTGTGTACTGAGAATGTTGTTTGGAAAGAAAATTGAACAAAATATATGACTTCTTATTAAAAGTTGAGAATTTCATGACGATTCAAATTTTCGGGTACTAACCACTGTTTTCGACAATAAAATGAGCGATATCAAGGTTACATTTAACAATTTTGATCGCGATTTTTTTTCACATTCAACAAATAGGGGCCAACTTTTATGGCATTTTCAAGTAAAAAAATGGGATCCACATCTGACCCTGCGTTATAAGCAGGTTCGCAAGTTATCAGGGCGCGAGTTATCGAGGGAGTGGTGTAATTGCCTGAAGAGCCAGCCAAAGGAAAAAAGGGTGGGATAAATGGGGATCTATAGAGAAATTATTTAATTTTTAGGACACCTACATTACCGGTATTTAAAGTGAGAAACTTGAGATTACACAGATTGAATTGATATCACAATGATGTCACACAAACTTTATGTATTTATACAAACAGAACATATCTGAGAAGTAGTAAAGCTAATTTTGATTGTTTTTCCAGATTGTTTTCACTTACAGGAACTTTGATTTTTATAACATAGAGCTCATGTCTACAGAATCATCACATATAATTTCTAATGTAGAGACAGTGTCTACCATGTTGTTGTGATAAAAAGGCACCGTTTGACTTGCTTATCATAATGGAGACTATTTCATATTGATTTTCAATTTAGGTTTTACTAAATGGAATACATGGATTGCTTCAAATATCTGTCATCACTTCATCCAAATTTGGCTCTCTATGAAGGATGCTGGTATGTATTATTTTAATATAACTAGAAAGATAAATAGTTGATGATTTTGATGGACAAAAAGGCCAATGTTCTTGTAGTAATTTTATTTTAATGTACATTCTATTGAATATCTAGCAGCTCTTTACACACCAGTCTTCAAGAGAAATTCTCAAAATAAATAAGCATACAAATGTCAGGCTATAAATATATACAGAACAGATTTTCAGTAAACATGATTTTTTCCCCCTGTTTTTGTACAATATTTGCATATATACTTTAATTCTCAAACAAATTGATCGTCTGATTTAAGATTTCATTTGATTGAAAAATTTGAATTTTTTTCAATACTAAAACTAAATTTTCTGTACCAAAAATTTTAGTACAAAATATTAATTATGATTTTTATGGATTGACTGTGGATGAAAAATTGCAGAGATGTAAAGTTACAGAAATTATGGTATTCATGTCAACTCCCTAAGTTCTAACAACTTAAACAATGTACTCTCTTGATTGCTCAGATGTCAGCATTGCGTAGTCTTGGAGATGGAGAAAACTGTAGACTTTGGATGGGTGACATCATATCCTTGCATGTGGGATTGAACCCATACCCACAGAAGTGCAAAGTGAGTGTGATACTGTTGCACAATCCAGATTTCAAACCGTTGTAAATGGCAGAAAATAACAACTTTACTACTGTTCTTTGTACATCTACTTATGTGTGCTGTGGGATGTATTTGTGATGGTGTTCCAACTGAGGTCTTGCACATTGTAAAAGACTACACTTTATACAGGAAAACTGTTACCTTGAATTGTAAGGCTTTTACCCTTTTATGCCTTTGTCTTTGTTCTGTATGCCTTTTTGGGTAGTTTTTGCAACATCTTCACCTTTTATCTTTTGCCTCATGGTGGATAATTAGTTGGAGGGGTTTATCTCCCAAGGATTTTGTTAAGGTGTTTGACTTTGCCACATTTGCTAATTAGCTTCACAAACACACACATACACTGGCAGTTAAACATTGTGACTTTATCAATTTCGTGTTTTTGTGGCAAATATTAAAATTTTCATTGGTACTTGAATGAGGGGATTGGAGAACAGGTCCACTGAATCCACAGAAGGATCATTATTCACTGGGTCTTTAAATTCATGGTTTGCAGCGACCACAAAATCAACAAAAATTGGTACCCCACAAAAAAAAAAAGAGAATTTACAATACTACTTTGAGACAAGCTAGTATCTGAAACTGGGGCACAGTAACAGTCCTTGCCAAAAGTCTCATCCTGAAATTTTAATAATACTCACACAACTAACTGCTCCACTCCAATCCCAACAATTCTCCCTAAAATGGCTCCGACAGCCAGACTGGGAATGAACAATCCAGCAGGCACCTGCAAAATTAATTAATGAGTGTTACTATTTCTTGGATGTACTTGATGAGTATGCCTGAAACTAAGACATGAATATGAAATCCTTCTAAAGTATCATTTGTCTCTACATTTGAGTACTGTGTGGCAAATATCTAGAGCACCGACAAGAATGAATGCTACCTTGTATGGGGACAAAACAATTGACCTAGCACGAGTAAATGTACATATCTATATTTTATCAGAGAGTACAGTTTACTTACAATGTTTTCTGTTTATTATTTTTGGCATGTCAAATATTAACATATTACTTTCTGTGAATCTGATTGGCCCAAATAAGCCCATGAAACCCTTACAAAATATTATCATTAATGATTGCCTGCGATCATGGGAATTTTCCTTGCCCTGCATCCTGAAACCATAATTACTATCAACAATATGGCAGCTGTCTTTCCAATAGGTAGCGGAATGGACACTGGAAAGAAACAGGCGATGATCATAGAAATGCACAGTAGAAGTTATGTAGGTCTGAATATGGCCCATTTACCCTACATAGAATTCTCCAAATGCCAAACTAAAACTAGAACTTGAGTCAACCCACAGGACGTTTGCCTAGTTAACCCAAAAATATGGAAGAATCAAGAAAACCCAGCATGCTGTCCAAAAACAAATATGCAGAGTCTCTGCCGAGAAAAGCCTGCAGCCTATTGTAATGCAGTGTGTACCACCCGCAAATGCTTGCAAAAACTGGAAATTATTCAATGAGTGTCGTAAATCAATATTAAATCATTACTCATTTGAGATCCTCTATTTAAAATGGTAACAATTGTCTATCTCCGAGAAAAGTTTACCAAATCAAATCTTCATCTGAACATTAGTTTCTTTTACAGATCTCAATCAGGATACATACATTTCTGGATACATAACATGTATATGTATTTGAAGAAGAAATCCTCAAACAGTCTACTTTCTTCAACATAACCAGACTCTTTCAATAATTTATGAACTTAGTAAATTCCGCTAAAATACTTTTTTTTGTTGGGGGGGGGGGGTAGTTTTGGAAAATAATAACTCAAATTTCCACTTGTAATGTACTTCATTAGCAAATCCTAAACCTTACACTTACCATATATACTCACTTACTAGTTGAGTCCAAATGCAAACGGCACAGACCCAGATCTGCTGTCGCATAAAGAACCAGCATATCTTGGTTTATACAGTTTGTTAGGAGTAATCAATAGAACAAACAACACATACACTGATCTGCCAGTGCATTATGTGATGGTAGATCAAGATCTATCTTGTTTGCAGTTGGACAACTTATAAGTGAGTATATATAGTACATATTCACATAGAAAATACTTTACTTAATAAGAACACTGCGGAGGTAAATTTTCATTGAATACAAACTATTGTTCAACCCAAATATGCAACTTTGTTGATCAGTTATTACTCTACTACAAACCATTGGCACAATGAAAATTTTCTTTACCTCCCATTGAAAATATGATTTGTCCAATTACTTGTAAAATAATTAAATGTACACTGTCAATTACTTATAAACTTATTATCATATATATTATGATATCAAAGCAGTGACAGTGTACTGTTGTACTAATGCATACTAATGACTTTAGTCAAATCTTTCATTTGAAAGTGAATAGTTTTTGATACTATAACAGGACACTGAAATCTACAGGTTACTGTTCTGAAAATGTGTCAGAAAATTGTGGAAATCAAACCTGTGCTAGGTCTTCTGAATGTAAAGCCTTATACCAAATTTGGTTTCAATCCATGAAGTCCTTCAAAAGTTATTAAGCAGAAATAAAATTTCCGATGGACAGGATGTGATGGATGGACATGGGTAACACTACATGCTTCCTCCATATATAGATATGGTGGGGGTATAATAATGAAGAACGATGATTGGTTGAAAGCAGAACCAAGAAGTCAGTAACACTTTTTGTTTCAAAATAAAGCAATAATCATGAAATTTGACAGATTTTCTCAAATTTTGCTCAATTTCAATGAGAATAAGAGATTCAATTAATTAATTCTGAGATTTTATGTTAGAGAATGAGCTTGCCTGTGCTCAGAGGATATAATGACTGTGAAGAAGTTGTTGTACTTCAAAAGGTTCATAATACATACCGTATATACTCACGTTTAAGCTAGGTTTAAATGCAAACAACAAAGACATTGATCTGCCATCACATAATGTGCCAGCAGATCAGGGTTTATGTTGTTTGTTCTACTGATTAGTCCTTACAAACTGCATAGACCCAGATCTGCCAGTGCATTATGCAATGGTAAATCTGGGTCTATGCAGTTTGCAGTTGGTATCGGATTATAAGCAAGTATATATCGCAAATTTTTTTAATGTCACTAAAGGCTTTCAAAACGACTTCCCCTGTAACTTGTCCACCATCTTTTTGCACCATCCTCCCATAACATATGTAAGAGAAAACTATTTTCAACAAAAATTAAATTTTTAAATGTCTACAATAAAAATAAAAAATTTTGTAAGTGTATACTAAGCAATATATACAAAATAAATTCTATGGCCCTATCTGATTAGGCCAAAAAAAAATAATATGTGTTTCCTATTGCACTGGTTTTAAAATTTGGTTTTTTTAACATTATGTATTAATCAAATAATATTTCAAGCGCTTCAAAGTACTGGGCAAAACTAGCTCAGTTAGATGCACAAATCAGTTTCGGCAATGTGATTTTTTTTTTTTAACATTATATATAAATCAAATAATATTTCAAGTGCTTCAAAGTACTGGGCAAAACTAGCTCAAGTAGATGCACAAATCAATTTTGGCAATGTGATTTATTTGAACATTATATATAAATCAAATAATATTTCAAGTGCTTCAAAGTACTGGGCAAAACGGCTCAATTAGATGCACAAATCAATTTCAGCAATGTGATTTTTAGGGGGGTGGGGTGGGGAAAAAGTGCTAGGGCTGGCAATGAGAAACAGGGACGGTCGGTTTACCGGAAACACATATTTTTTTTTTTGGCCTTATATGTGACAAAGAAGGCTGATCCTAAAGATGACCAACACCAATTTCGTTGGGAAATAAATTTGACTGGAACTAAAACCTATATACTGTACAAGTCAGATTCAACTGCAAACAACATACACCTGGATCTGCCATCACATAATGTTCTGGCAGAGTAGGGTGTATGTTATTGTTCTGCTTATTAGTTCTAGCAAACTGCATAGACCCAGATCTGCCACTGTATTATGTGATGGCAGATATGGGTTTATGCAGTTTCCATTTGGATCCGAGCTATAAGAAAGTATATATGGTATATACAGGTTTAAAAGTTCCACAGCTTACCTTCATGCCAAAAGTAAAGATGGTGATGATGGCCTTGAAGATAACGGCCAATGACAACATCCACAGTGCTCTAATCACTCCATCACCAGCTGTTGTGCTAGACATAAACGTATCTAGAGAGGTGAAGTTTCTATTGTAGTCACTGAAGCAAAAACAAACAACTGTCTATTCATCCTTTTCCTTGCATTTTGGGGTTAAAATAGTTACCATATATACTCGCGTATAAGCTGATACCAACTGCAAACTGCATCGACTCAGATCTCCCGTTGCATAATGCGCAGGCAGATCTGGGTCTATTCAGTTTGTAAGGACTAATCATTAGAACAAACAACATAGACCCTGATCTGCCGGCACATTATGTGACGGCAGATCAGGGTCTATCTTGTTTGCATTTGGACTCAACTTATATGCGAGTATATACGGTAAATGTCTTCCTAAACCTATGATGATGCTAGAACTTATACCAGTTTCCATGGCATGAAGCAAGTGATATTGATTCCCCTTGGTTGGGATGTAGTATTGCACCTTAAGCATGTGATTGTTGGTTTCCTGCAATTTTTGGTCCTATGTCCCCCAAATATTCACCCCTGTAGGACCCTTGAGTGTGTTTATATACTTAGGGGAAATTTACAAAATTTACCAACAATTTTTCTTTGATGCACACCATTTACAAGAATACATTGTGATTTAATTAAACTTTTGTACCCACATTGACTCTCATGCCCTACATCACTTATTAATGTTCATATCAATGTGGATGAATATGAGTGATATAGGAATGGCCTATTTACTATGTTATCCTTTTTAGGTGGTATTGTAATTAACTGATGCTATGTAACTATAATCTGACAAGTCACTAAAAATATTAACATGTAGTTGCCACATATCATTATGTGCCTAATCTCAACAGATGGTTGCCACATGTCATTACATGCCTAATCTCAACAGATGGTTGCCACATGTCATTACATGCCTAATCTCAACAGATGGTTGCCACATGTCATTACATGCCTAATCTCAACAAGTGGCTGCCCCTTGTCATCCCTTGTCATTATGTGCCTGAAAGGATTAGGATAATTTATCATATAGTCGAATCCTTAAACTGCTTTCCAAAGAGGCCCAAGTGGGCCTAATATCGTTCACCTGGCCTAATAGCCAAATGCAACAGCAGCTGGCTAAAAAATCTGGACCAGTAGGATGCTTTCTGTTGAAATTTCTTCCAATGCTGTTGATTGCATATACACTTATCCCTCACTACTGATAACTCGAAAACCCACTTATAACATTGGGGTTGGTGAAGATCCCATTTTTTCTAATAAAAAAATACCCCCAAAATAGGCCCCTATTTGCTGAATGCGAATAAAATTGTGATCAAAACTGGTAAATGAAACCTTGATATATTACTTATTTTTTCATTGAAAACAGCAGTTAGTGCCCAGAAATTTGATTCAAAATCATGAAATTCGCAACTTTTAATAAAAAGTATATTTTGTTTTATTTTCTTAAAAAAAAAACAGTTGTCAGCACACTGTAAGTAACAATATATGATGAAATATTGATCAATTAAAATGTTAGTAATGCCTACTGGTGGCAATACTGTAAGAAAAAAATACCAAATAAATAAGTCTTGTCAAGTGAAATTCATGTTTCAGTTTTATCTTTTAATTCGGTTTCAATGTAATCAGGATAAACGCGATATGCCCTCTTGTATTTAAATGTGAAAAGTGTCAGTTGACCGTCACAGCCATACCTGCGAGCATTTCCATGAGAACCTAATTAAGAACCAACTGTGTTTTGATCTCCGACTTTCAGAAGTGTTGGTTGCATTGTTACAATCAATTAAAAGTTGACCTGTACTGTATTATGACATTAATTAGTCTTTTGTATCAAATCATGTAAATGGGGTAGAATAAAAAAAGTTTAAAGGCATGCATATCCCACCTGTGTAAGAGCTAGCAGTCACAGTCACATGTTAAGTAAACTCATTTTAATTAACTAATTGAATGCTGAGAACACTGTAAGTACATGTAACATAATTGAAGTATCTAAAATTAATCAGTGGTTCATCATACTCAATCGCATATGTGATCAATGATAGCAAAGGAACCAAGTGAAAGATGTACTAGGTGCATGAAAAGCTTAGTTTCACTGATAGGATTCATTATGGAGAAGCGAGTTCCAAAGTTTATAAAGATCTCAACATTCCCAAATTGGCACTCACAGGTTTGCTCAAGGATGAGCAGAAATTCAGAAACTTGCAATGAAATCACAGCATTAGGATTTTACTAATAAAACAATTAAAAAAACTTAGTTTCTTTCTCTAAATAAATGCCAATCTCTTTTGAAATAAAGAATCTTGTTTTATTCTGAATCTACAGTAACACTGGAATGTATCCACATTCACATGCATAAAGTAGTGACATAATTCACAATGTTTTTGCTGGTACACATGTAATGTGTGTTGAAACCACCATAATGTTTTAAACGATTTTCAGAGATTGGATATATTAAAAATAAAGGTAATTTATACAGAAAAGCAAAGAACTTCATTAAAAAAAGATGTTAATTAGAATTATTCCCCAAACGATTATTAAATGTGTATTCGTCCACTTACCCCCCCCCCCCTTCTCACTGTCGATATCCATCCCTTTCTTAATTTTTCAGAGGTCCCTTGGTAACTCGTGCCCTCACTTTTGCTGCATTCTATGTTTTGGACTCCATTGTGCAAGAGTTATCGAGGGAGAGGTGTATTATGAAAACAACTGTTTCAAGGTTTCTTCAGTTTTTATACCTTCATCCATATTTGATCAATCTCTGTTCAGTGGTTTTTTAGAAGAAATTGTTTAAAGATTTTTCTTTTTTTAGTAATGGTGGCCATATTTAATGGTGGATCATCATCATTTGAACAAATTTGAATGACATTCATGACAGGATGCTTTCTTTCAAATTCTGTCACATTTTATTCAGTGGTTTTTGGGAAGAAGTTATTTAAAGGTTTTTCTATTTTTAGTACTGGCAGTCACTTTTGATGACCGATCATCATTATTTTTACAAATTTGAAAGATATTCATGCCAGGATGCTTTCTTTCAAATTTGGTCAAATATATTTGAGCATTTCTTTAAGAAGAAGTCATTTAAAGGCTATATATTTTTAGTAATGGTGGCCGTATTTTATGACGAATTGGCACCATTTGAAAAAAATTTGATAGAGCTTCTTGCCAGGATGCTTTTTGTCAAATCTGGTCAAATTCTGTTGAGCGGCTTTTGAGAAGAAGTTGTAAATAGCAATTGTGAATGGACGATGCATGACAAACAACAGAAGAAGGATACTGGTAATACCATAAGCTCACTTACAGCCAGGTGAGCTAAAAACAAATTTCTTGACATAGCAGCAAAGTCAGGAAACCAGTTTATTAATAAACACTGGCCTATACGGATATGGATGAACACTCACCAGTTACTTGACCTTGCAAACTGCTCCCTAGCTGGCATTCTCATTTTTCTTGAAATAAATGTTATCTGTGCAGTTTCAAGCGTTTGGTAAAATTTTTATTACAATAATGTAAATGTACTCAGAAAAGATGGTAGTGCAGTGCAGACAATGAAGTTATGATGGCAAAATGGCCAAAGCGAACAAGATTATCTCATTTTTTTTCTTACCCATTACTACAGCACAAAATATTTTCTATTATGCATGCCATACTAGCAGGTGGATTGGGATCATACAAGCAAATTACAGGTGCTATGAACATGCATATGGATATATTGTTCAAAATTAATGTCTATGTAGTTTTCTGAGAAATACTTCAAGGAGTATTTTTCATTCCCTGAAATGCTATCTGTGAGAGTTTAACATCATTGGTATAAAACAGATGGTCCTTCATGCATAGATTATTGAAGCCAGCATTTTTAACTTTGGATAACAAATCCCATTGCTAACAAGAGCACACTGGAATGGTACAGAGGGTTAAACAAAGTTTTATTAGTGTAGCTGTAATATGGTTAGAGATATAGAGGTTGTAACAAACAAATGGTTCAAAAACCTGAAAATTAGGTTAAAGTGATGTCATTTTTGGTATGGTTGAGCTTCTCTCCTTGAGATGCATATACTAATTTCTCATGGGTGGAGGCGAAATAGGGTCCAAGATACTGAATCGATAGCTGAAAGTACACAAGTCACTCAAGTGTGAAAAGTAGGTCACAGTGACTTACTTTTGGTATGGTTGAGTTCCTCTCCTTGAGATGCATCCACATACTAATTTTCATGAGTGTCGGTGACATAAAGTCATGTGCCCCTTTAGCATATTGTCGCATGAATCATTTCTCGAATAGCATGAGCAAATAACTTGTCTAATATTTTAAAAAGTTCTTGCCTCCATCAATAGTTGGCATATACACTTAAATCCAGGCTTTGGTACAGAATTTAAAGAATTATTAATCTTTTATCTAAATACAAATAGAATTTGGAACAAAATTACCTCATGTCCTTGATTTCTGAATACTACCGTATATACTCACTTTGAAGTTGAGTCCAAAACTGCACAAATCCAAATCTGCCAGTGCATAATGCATCGGCAGATCAGGGTCTATACAGTTTGTTAGGAGTAACCTGTAGAACAAAATGCTGGTGCATTATGCGACAGCAGATCAGGGTCAATGTTGTCTGTAGTTGGACTTGACTTATAAGCGAGGATATATGGTACATTATTTGTTTCATTGAAAGGCTCCGTGAAAATAATTTTCTGTAAATAATCCTGGAATGGGAAAGTTATCAAAACCTTATCGAAAGGATAGGAACCAATCTGGAGGTGAAGTAGCAGTACTACATTGACCCCAAAATCAATAGTCTTTTTCTTTACCCCAAATGCAAGCCATCCACAAAGCTTGGTCCAGGTCTGTGATGTAGAACTAATGTTATTCTGCAGAAACCATTTTTCTTCTTTCAGTCAGTGACCTTGACCTTTGACCTCAAAATTGATAGGCTTCTTTCTTTCATCAAGAAGAATTTACCTTTAAAGTTTGGCAAATGTATATGCTGTAGAACTGAAGTTTTTGTGCAGAAAAGGTAAAGTTAATGACAGATGTAGAGACAGGTAATAGCATAATATGCTCCAGAAGAACTTGTGTTGGGAAACCAAAGTTAGGAGAATGGGCAATCAGGAAACATAAGTCCTCTAAATGATAATATAGAATGCTGGAAATCTGACTGATTCATGGTCTTATCAATATAAAGGTACATAATAAATCTGGTTGAAATGCAACATACCATAGTAAAATTATGCTGCAGAAACCAAAGAAGGACTGGAAATTAGGGGCCATAACTCTTCTAAATGATAGTTTGGAATGCTGAAAATTTAACTCATTCAATGTTTCATTAGTATAATGCTGCATGCCAAATTTTAGTTGAAATCCAACAATCCTTGGTAAAGTAATTCTGCAGAAACCAAAATTAGAAGGACAGGCTATCAAAGGCATAACACCTGTAAATGATGTTATGGAATGCTTGACATCAAATTCATTTAAGGTCTCATCAATATATAACCCCATAACAAATCTGACTGAAAACTAATAAACCTAGATGTATGCTCTGGAAACCAAAGTCAGGAGGACAGGCAAACACGGGGCATAACTCCTGTAAACAAGAAACTGGCCATGGCCTCCATCTTTAGCCCATCCTTGAGCTTAAAAAATGATGGCATTTATTTGCCTTGAAAATACTTAGAAAAAACTTTGAGACTGAGGTTAATCTATGGTGCAAACAGATGTACAAACAGACACACACATGGATATCAAAGTGATCGCTATATAAAGCTTCTGCCAAAGTGGGCTCAACCATGATGTTGTGAAATGCTGGAAATCTAAAACCTTGGTAAAGTTATGCTGTGGAAAGCAAAGTCAGCAGGACAGACATTTGGGAGCGTAACTTGTGTAAATGATGTCATTGAATGCTGGAAATCAAATTAATTCAAGGTCTCATCAATATAAAGGCGCATACCTAATTTCGTTGAAATCCAACAAACCTTGGTAAAGTAATGCTGTAGAAACCAATGTCTGGAGGATGAGTAATCAGTGGACAAACTCCTGCAAAAGATGTCACAAAACACTGGAAATCAAACTAATTCATGGACTCATCAATATAGAGCTGCATGCCAAATTTGGTTGAAGATCAACCTTGGGAAAGTTAAGCTGTGGAAACGAAAGTGAAGGAGATAGGCAATCAGTGGCCATAACTCCTCTAAATGACAGAGAAGGCTTAAAATCGATTTATTTTTAAAAAAAAGTTGCATACCAAATTTGGTTAAAATCCAACAATTTGCAGTAAAGTTATCTTGTGGGAACCAAATTACTGATGAATGAATGGACAGCCAACTGGCTGCCAATGATTACTATAGGGCTCCGCTAACGTCATCTAGAGGGGAATAAAAACGGGATGAAGGCTGTATCTGGGTCTAACATACTATTGTTAGTCACTGGTTTCATATATTCAAACAAGTACAGTTCCAAATTTAAGCAATGTATTATGAGTCTGTGTACAAATAAAGTTATTGTAAGGACAATATTCTCACCTAGTTTAATTTATCCAAAGTGTGGGTGATCATATATTTGCTTTGTATATAATCTATTGTAACTGCATGGATTCCATTTGTATTTACTTGTATAATCTTTGAGCTTGTGGGGAAGTTCAAGATACAAAATTTAAATATTCTTCTGCAACAAAAGAGATAGAATTTGTGCACCCATATTAAGTTGTGCCAAAGGTTGTTAATATATAACAAACCTTTCACAAAACATTAAGATGAAGTCGGACATCATATATGGTGTATTGATACTGCCTTGCTCTTTCACCCATCCTCTCCAACCCCAAATCAAGTTACAAACTCATGAGATTCGATTATATAGCATCCATGTTATCAAGTATATACCACTCTAAAAATGGATGCAGGATACAACAATTATGCCTTCACTCTATCAACTTTCAACTTATACATTACTCTCTCTCTCTCTCTGTATACAAGTTAGTTTGGAGAAGAAAAAATTAGGGTAGGGAATGTTGGTACTCAGCAATAACAAAAGCAACATCAACAACAACAACAACATTGACAACAATATCAGTAGCAACAACATCAACAATTGCAACAATACAAACCAATACAACAAGAATAACTGGTATTATGAGTGATATCTTGGACTATAACATTACATAACCAATATGACCTTGTCTTTGGTGACATTAATATCCTTTCAAAATGATGTTCTATTGTGCTTCTTTGGGTATGACATTCTCTGAGTCTACTTGATTAACTTAAAGAAAAGACTTCGCACATTACATTGTGAAACTATAATCTGGTGATGCAAATTTAACTGTGAGAAAGCAGATCAACTCATTTCTATTCATTTTGAAAACTGGCCTGTGAAGATGTGCCATTTATTGGTCAAAATGCTGCATTAAGATGTTTAAAATCGACAGATGCTGATACACAAAATAAACAACTGTGAAGGCAGGTGCATTTAGTGTCATTGACGAGTGCTTCATCGCCAAGTTAACACTATTATTGCCATGGGTATAGAACCTCGGCACACATCCATATACTGTATGTACTTGCTTAGAAGTCGAGTCCAACTGCAAAGTGCACAGACCCAGATCTGCCACTGCATAATGTGGCAGCAGATCTGAGTCTCTGCAGTTTGTTCGCAGTAATCAGTAGAACAACAGAGACCCTGGTCTGTTGGCACATCATGTGAAGGCAGATCAGGGTCTGTTTGCAGTTGGATTTGACTTATGAGTATAGATGGTAAATACTGTATCAATTACTGTCATTTTTCATGTACTTACCAAAGATCATTGATATCTTCTGGACCACAGCGACTCACCAGTTGTCGGATCAACTCACTGCTGTTCATTCTGAAGAAAAAAGATAAGAATATAAGTACAACTACTATAAGCTGTTCTGGGGATGTTGTTGATATCGTAATATTTAGAGCACAAATACTGTATCCATTACAACTAGAAATGTATTGACAGAACATGTACCACTTCAGTGACTACAGTTGACCTAAATGCAAAACTTAACCAAGGTGTGCTGGACATATGGATGAATGGATAACGATAACACTGTGTACTACCACTGTTAGTGTTATGGTGGGGCATAAAAAATTCAACTTACAGCCACTATTTAAGAAAGATCTTACAAATTGATGCCACAAATATTCAAAGTTTAAATCTGCATGCAAAACAAACACAAATGATGAACAAATAGTTTATATTTTAAAGTAATATTTATATACACAAAATATAAATAAATCATAATAAATTTTCACTAACTGAATTATTTTCAGCAACTTCAGATCATAATATTTTTGTTATTTGCTTATTTGAAATACACATATTTTAGCACAACAAAACTATAAAGATGAATATAGTTTTCATGAATTTAACATGTTTTGTAATTTTCAGCAGTTATAGACCCTGAAGCAGATAATTTTATCGAATCTGCATTTCATTTGCATTCAATTCACATTTGCATTTCATGAAACATCTTGTTGTTTTTCATTTATTGTCTCAAAAATGCATTCAAAAGATTTAGCATTTATCGGGTTCATCCATCATTTCCTTCCATTTTCACTTGTTTGGAATGAAATGGAAATGCATTTATCAAGGTTGGGTTTTTCATTTTCAAAAGCGTAAACAGGAGAGAATAAAGGTGCTTTGATATCATTAAACATACTGATGAATTGCAATATTTACTCTGGTGATAGTGTATCATCATAAAGCCTAGAACTAAAGATACAGGACAATAGCAGAATGAAACATAAACTAAACAGTAAAAACAGTCCAAAAATAAACATTTTCTTGTTGTCTTTTTAGCCCTTTGAATGAAAAAGGTTGCTTACAACATGTAAACAAACTCACAGGGATTTGGGCCATAATCGGAGGGATTGATAGTGGAGGGGAGGTGGAGGAGGTGCTCCGTGTGTTTCAGAAATAGAAATGACATGTAACACGCAGAGCCCCTCAACCATCCACTACAAATCCCTTCCATTATGGCACAAATCCCTGTGTACAAACTGTCTCCTTGTACCTACTATATCTACCTAATTAATGGTTACACAAACTCTTTTTAAATTCAAAGAATTTTAGTCTATCACAACATAACAATTGTTAACCCTTGAAAGGACTTTTCAAATAATACCCTTAAAACGTTTTGATTTGTTCTGGTAAGTATTTTTTCCATCTGAGTATGATTTGCATTTGTATGCTTACCCGATACTATAGACTGATTATTAATATGCCTCACATAAAAGTTCACACCATATTTTGTTTAAATAATTCCACCCCTCCTTTAAATAAAAGCAAGTGCCTACCTTTGAATTGGATATATCCAATAAAGGAATTCAATTAAGAAAGCACAATTTACATACTTTAAATGTCCAATTTTACAGGAAAGACAAATTCAAAAACAAAACATGATCTTGCAGGTACCATGCCAACTTTGCCCTTTGCAATACTACTCAATACACATTTGTATTTTGGCAAGAAAATGACATCAGCATAGAGTGAGGTTCCTATTATTGTCTTATGTAGATCACATCAACAACTGAAAACTGTAAAGTACATGTACCTAAAAGTGCACACACAGAGATCAAGATACTTTTGCTGTTGGGGTCTTAAATAGAGATACCCCCTTGACATGCCAGATGTCTCTATTCGGCAGAATACAAAAATAAACATGGCAATACACAGCTCTGGGATAGAACTATAGCTGTTGTATCTTGTCTTATTAAAAGTGTGCTTTAATGAAACAGTAAATGCTTAAAATGCAAAAGACAGGAATTTATGATAAATATAACTGCAACTGTAATAAATGTAAAACTATAATTGTAGCATATTTGTCAGCAATTTTTTTTTTAAAAAAAAAAAGTTTAAAAATTCTAAAGATATAACCGCCTGTGATGATGTCATCACATCAATGGTGGTTGTTTTATATGTCTGCCTCAATAAGAACAATGTCACGGCTTGTAAGGAGTGACAAACTTTCTATCAGCATGAAGAATCTGAGACTGGATTATCATGTGAAAGAGCCTTTGTTGAAATTTAGTAGCAGCTTGAAAATAACAGATTTTCCAATCTATTCAAGAAATACATTCACATTTCATTCCATTTTCATTTGCCATTTGTTGTTCTGTGTTTTGAATCTGCACTCTACATTTTCTTCAAAATGCATTTTTCATTTTGTTTGTGTTCCTTATGCATTTCATTTGTGTTCAATCTGCATTCTGTTTCCATTCCATTTTTGTTTCAGTGTAAATTACCTATTTCAGGGTCTGAAATAGACTGCATGGGAAATGCCAGGCCACACCAATTTTGAAGTGTCACTTCTGACCAGATGCAGTTTGAGTGACATCTTACCTTGTATAAGGATTAGGAAAACTCAGCAAAGCTGTGATAAATGTCACTGCCAGGACCTGTAAAAACAGACAACAGAAGTAATCCAACTATCAGATTGGCTTTAAGGTGAAAAACATCTCTAGCAGACAGTAAATATTGTTAGAGGCAGTAACTTTCCATACAATTTGTATCTCTTTTCCCTATCATAAAGTTAACATGTAATTCTAAAGTGTACCATTATCAGACCACTAGTTGGATGTAATTCTAAAGTGTACCATTGTCAGACCACTAGGTGAGATGTAATTCTTTTTTAATGAAAATATCAAATATGTCTGAAAAAAAATACTCCAATCTTTCGTGGCTCAACCATACATATGTATGTCTGTTACATATCCATGTTGTGAAAATCACTGATGTAGAATAGGTAACAGTTAATGAGCATCTAGTCAAGGAACACCACAAGTATGTTTATAGCCCCTAAAGTCCGTAATAAATGTTCACAAAGCTTTGCAGTTTTCTTGTTATTTATTCTAGTATATGTCTGTCATCTAATGTCCACTTATGGGCTAACAAAGACAGTCACCTCTCAAGTTCATTACCTGTTCAGGTGTTACTTGCTTAGAATACTCAGCTGTCCAGTAAAAATTATTAATCAGATTTATGCACCAAACTCACGGCCATGACCAATGAAAAAAAAAAGTTTCAATTCATCAGCTGCAACAGGTTTCCATTTTCTCATGCAGTTGTTGTCAATCAAGTCTGCCCCATTTATTCTGTGCTGTGCATAGAGATTCATTTAATCTATGATCAGATGCAAGAAAACAAAATAAAAAAAAGCCTTAAATGGTCTATAGGCTTGATATTCTCCATTTATACATTTAATTTTGAAATACCGTTGAACAGGGGGGTTGACCAGCATGCTGTCAGTTTTTGTCCATCCAGCATGTACACCAGACTCATATTCAACATAATTTTCGGGCTCAAAATCACTCACGGGCAATTCTAGTAACACTTTCCCAGCTCTAATAATTTCATATACTTCAAAACTTTAAATATCACTGTCATCATCGCTATCATCAGCCAGTATTTGCTAAATCAAATCATCATCTCGAGATGAACCATGTTCGGAGTCAGCCATTTTCAGTTTTCTAAGTAGTGCCTATCATAAACATGCATTTGTAAAACTTATTTGGTGAATACAAGGTTAAAACTATGACAAAATGCTTGTTCCTGGGCTCAATGTACCAATCAAATTTAGTTTAACAACCATTCATGTCAAGCCGAAGTACCGAGATGTGTAAACAGTTGCTTACCTGAGTCGCGAAAAGCAGAACGAGACCTCTAGCGACAGCACGACTTATGTTGCGACTATATCTTTAAGGTTTAACAGACTTATAATACCATCACTGTTGATCATTCTTTTAACCAGATTAAACAAGACTTAAGATGAAATGCCATCCAGTGAGACACAAGCTTTTCTCCTCAATTTCTACCACTTTTAGATGTTATTTTTATCTTTATCTGAGTGCATTTTGTAAAAAATTTCTCCAAATCCATACATATTCCATTTTCCTTTCTCATTTACGAAATAGCAACTCGAACTAAAATGTAAAATAATAGTCTATTGACATTGGACAAAAAGTGGAATTGACTGTGCAATACCAAAATGACATATTACATTCTGGGCCCCATAATCATGAAATATTCTTGTATTCTGGAGCAAAAAATGCGAACTCAAGCTTCAAGTCCTACAAAAAATTGACATCCTGTATTAACAAAATAAAAACGACATGAAATTACTGTACACATGTGAACTTAAAATTTCCTTTGAGACTGACCCAAAGAGTAGCTCAAATGGCTATTTTTATGTGTTTTGGCGAGAAACAGTGCGAAAGGAACTGCAAATAAAAAAAGGGTGAAAATACATAAGCAGCAACCTCCAATCTATCATACCAAATCAAATGTTTGGTTTTGGTGTGGTTCTTATGGCACAGCAATACAAGTAGGTTATTTAGTGCAGCGGTAAATGGAGTAAAGTGCTTTGCCCAAGACACACCATGGTAGCCAACCTGGGCTGATCTGATGGTAGGATTTGAACCAGCACCCTTTCTGTCTCAAGTATGGCATTTTAACCACTGAGCCACTGCGTACATTTAGTTCTGTAAAACTGGGAAAACCAAATTTGATGGATCACTGACCAACCACATGTAAATAAATGTAACATTTTTCAAATGCTTTTGGACCACTGACCAATACAAAGTTAGTGATTATGTCATCACAGCTAGACATTTTCAGAGCATTCAGGTCTGAGGGTCTCACATCTAGCTATAGCTTCCAAGATGTAATACATACATATTGAAATATTAAGTTTAAAATTTCTCATCCAATTATCATACCATTCTAATACTGATATTAAATTTATATTACTCTACCTTACAACTACTAACATGAGAAAATATCGGATTCTTACAAACTCTCATGCTTTTCAGTAGGCAAGACAATTTCCACTCTGAGGATCAGTGTTTTCTCCAGCTTTCCAAGAAAAGGGGTCCTTATGGCTCCCTGGGTTGAAATTATGGGGCTTTTCTTATTTTCAGGGTGTTCATTGCCTATTATTTTATCTTTTACTATGAACTTATTACTGGCTTATTATATCATCACAATCATGAAAATTAACAATAAATTTCTTTAAATTACTGCGACAATTTCATGCCAGTATCTGTTGTTGATAACTAAATTATTGTTAAATTATTATCAATAATCAATATAAAAATGTCTACAAATAAGACTCAAAATAACATGGTGCCTGCACCTAGGAGATTGACATGATATAAAACATCATGTGTTAGTCCTTTTAATTTGCTGCTCAACTTTATTAATTTTTATTTTATTTATTTGTAAAACAAAATTAAAATCTTATTTTTCATTTTGATCATTTTTAAGCCAACCATTAAATGTGCACCATTAGCAGTGTGATTATTCCATTTTCTTGTGCATTCTTTATGCTTGATTGGTCAAAATTGGCAGACCCACATTGTCATCATCATCAATTTAAATCCAATGAGGGATCATAGCCAGTTATCTTCCCCTTAATTTGATAGGTGACAGCATGGAACAAAGCGGTCCAAGATTACTTCTGGTTTACTTCCTGCTTGACAAACAAGCAAAGAATCGATAGCATCTTTATCTTGCTTTAAATCACATTTTCTCATATCTGCATACAAAATGGAATATGCATTTTCGCACAATTAACTTTGTGATTCTTTTCTTTAATTATTTTTCAACAGATGCATTTCCCTAAAACTATATAATTCACCTACCATTCAGCGATTTGTTGTGAAGAATTCTTTAGATATTTAGTGGGCGGGGTAATTTAGTGAAAATTCTAGACTTCCTTACAAATGATTTTAGTTGTTGAGTTGGAAATATACGAGATTCTCATTGAACATTTATTGCATTAAACATATATTTGATATATTATTAAGCTAATATTATATATGCCTTAGTGTCAGCTGTAAATGTTCCTTTTGTTCTCAGGTTAGAGGCATACGAAAATAAGTTTTTCAAAGATGTCATCCATGAAAAGTATTTTTATAAGTCATTTAAATGAAAAAAGTTTGGTATGTTACCGGTGTTCTCCAGAAGAAAAAAAAATGTTGTGTTAAGACTATCAGAGTATTATTATCTTTATTATAAAGACTATGTCTTCTTATTTATAATGGGTTTATGGGTTTATTAATTTTATATTAAGCCTATAGATGTATGCTCTTATATATATATATATATATATATATATATATATATATATAGAGAGAGAGAGAGAGAGAGAGAGAGAGAGAGAGAGAGAGAGAAAGAGAGAGAGATGTATTTGTGTGAGAGCCATGATAGTTGTCAGATTTACTACATGTGAATTTATATTTTTTTTTTTGATCACACAACCTATGCCTAAAATAATACTTTAATGGGAGAGACAAAGCAGAAAAATTATCAGTGAATGGTCTAAATAAGGTGTTTGGTCTTAATGTGTTTTCAGTTTTGCAATGACAGTTTTTAAAATGTAATATGATTTAGAAAACTGCATTGGAATTTGTCGTAATAATACATATGATGGAATTTTTTTTAGAAGGGAATTGTTTCTGATTACCACACAAAAAAATCTGTTCATAGAAGTATTTAACATTTATTTATACAAGGCCTGAATCTGTTCATAGAGGTACTTAATGTAAATTTATACCAAGTCTATCTACCTCTCTGTAACCATGTATTTCACATTTGTTTGCCAAATAAATGCAATTGTTTTATTTATTTTTGCATAAGGTTTAAAATACGAAACTGTTGCCACAGTTGCTTTGTATATATTTAATTGCCTTATAATGGGTGAATAAAACTAATAAAGCAATCAGTTTTTTTGTCTTTATTTATCAAGTTCTTTCTTCCATGTACTGAACTGTAAAATGCAGCATGTCATTTTACATTTTTGTTTCGGAGATTTTCATGAAGCCAGACTAATCAGCAGATTAGAAAATGAAGTTAATAGCATTAAGTTTTGATATGTACTAGGTTGGTGCTAAAGTTTGACCAGAAGGAGTCCAAAATTATTATGATATACTATTTTAATTAACTTGAAAAATAAGATAAATGGCAATTTTAGTGTCTTGTGCTAATCTACATTATATCTTTTGATTCACCAAAAAATAAAATAAGACAATATCTGTTTTCAGTGATACACATATTATTGTAGTTTATTGCTCGACTGATTAACAATAGACTGTTCTGGCAAACGATAGATAAAATCTGAGGGTTTTTCTGTGGCTCCACCTATTGAGAAGATAATTGGCTACAATCCCTCTTTATTTCCCACAGCTTCTAATTCCATAGTATATGCATTTATATCTGATAATCAGTCATTATCACCTTCACTGACTTATTCATTACGCATGAAAAAGTAAAATATTCTTAAATTCTTCATGATTCACTTGCTTTGAGCTCTATCAAAGCACTAATTGATCATGACAGATGAGAAGCTTACCAGATGGCTTAAGTGATGAAATCAAGCATCTTGATGACTTGGTGGACTTGCCTAACAGGTGGGACATGGAACACAAGCTTGCAATTGATATTAGAGTTATTTTTTTAGTGCTTATTGGAAACAGTGTCGATGTGTACATGTGTCCTTTTGAATTTTACTGTGAAAAAATGGCACAAGGCTGTAGGCTGAAGAAAACACTGAGGAATATGTTAATTGCTGCTTGAATATCAAGTTATACTCACCTCCACTATAGGGTATTTTCCAAGAACAGATGTCTTCCTATATCGGCACCATTTTATATTGAACCTGATGAAAAGGTTTCCATATACACCCTGAAGGAAATAAGAGCATTTGGATCAGCTCAAGCATAAAAGAATATTTGGCTCAGCTCTATCAAAAATATTACACGGAGGATACCAACATTTAGCTCTGCTAGCTTTCAAATGGCAAAAATCTGAGGTCAATCTTCCCTTGTTCTTTCTGAGGTTTTTTCAGCTCTACTTATAAACAATCTATCATATATGCATACAGCTTTGTATCTAAAGCACCTGAAATAAACAAAAAGCATTATACATGTATTTCAAAATTTCTGACATCATGAGCTTTTCTTTATCAATTTCGGTAGACTGGACTTCAAACAAATTGGACATACAGCTTTATATCAATATCTCTCATTAGATAAAAAAAAATAAAAAATTCTACCAATATTTGCCTAATTAGCCAAGTTGAGACTGTTTTGTGCAATATTTAGAAGCAGAAGGACTGTAATAGTTGCCATATGGAACCAGTTACTGCACAGTTGTTACTTAATCTTTATACACCATATATACTTCTAAGCGAGTACATACGGTATTCTGCGCAGCAACATAAGTACCACACAGAGTAAAGAATAAGTAAGGATTCTGCAGTGATGGTTTTATAGATCAACTTTTGCAGTCCCATTATTGTACAGTTTTCACACTGACATTTCTTACCCCAAGTGCTCCTATCAATATGAAAGGCACAAGCTCCTGTATGTACCAAGGCTCATTATACTCAATGTAGAACATCACCAGGTGGTCATTCCCAAATGGGTTGATGGATCGCAGTACAAATGCAGCTGCCAGGGCACAAAAGAAAGATCGCCACAATGTCTTTGGAGGAAAGTAGTAACTCACCTGACAAAACAAATTTGTATTTCTACAAATAACAGAAAGAAGGAGATGCTAAAAAATGAGTTGAACTAGAAATGTGTCCATGAAATACAGAATGCCCCACAACAGTGTCTGAAAAGTGACCTAAATGCAAAATTTAACTGGACTTACCTATTTTTTGTGCATTTTCTCCTAAGAATGCGTATACATACAAAGTTTCATGACAGCACAGGAAAAAATGTAGGATAAATGGACTTTGAAAAAATAATGTTGAATAAAGTCACTAAAGGATAAAAAGAAGATCGCGATGACTTTTCCTTGACAAAATTGAGTAGAAATCTTCCAGATGCACATTCCGAGCTCCATGACAGCAACAGCAGTAGTGTGGGAGATATGGACCAAAATGCCAAAACTAAACATTTTTAGTGCCAACAACAATCACTACTTTGCCAGGGGCATGGCATTAGTACTATAATTGTACCTCTCACATGTGAAGTAAAAGTGATGTTAAAAAAAAATATAAACACTAATAGCTACATGTTTTCATTCAGTTCCAAAAAACTGTGGCATTTCAGGGTCATCCCAAATCTATAATTCTTTCTTATAATTTCCTACACATATAATTGTATACAGTCAAACCTGTGTTCAGCGGTCACCCATGGGAAAGGGCCAAAGTGGCATCTGAAGACAGGTCACCTCTGAAGGCAGGTTCATCTCTCAAACTTGGTTAATGACAAATACATGTACTATGCACTGAATAGCATTAGCATTAGTAGTAGTAGTAATAGTATGCTATCAAGATACATATATTTAGTTTAGCTAATTAGCAAAAAGAAAAATAACAAAATAATAAAATAAAAAGTTCCACTTTAATCCATCATGTACATTAAATCATCACTTATCAGAGGAAACGGTGTCTAAATAAAATTACAAATTGATAGCTTACCTGTGACTGTCAAACACAGGACTGACTTTTTGTTAGGCCAGCTGGTATAATTAGGCATGAAAACAGATGTTCACACTTCAACAATTGATGGATTAAGCATTTGTTCCAACTCACCGAGATCAAAAGACAACTGGCTTTTGTGTGAGCTCTTTGATGATTAGGGAATGAAAAAGAGCTTCCTGTGGCTATTGTTAGTAGCATATAAACCATAAGGGATATCACAAGTGCAGTGTACATGTATCTCTACTCTTTTGGTGTGATTGTATGTAATCTCTTACATTCCGGATTAATGTAGTTCTCAAAATTGGCTAAAATATCTCACTTACACTTAATAATCCCTTGAATCTGAGTTTGCCCGACTCCCATTTCTGCAGCAACTGCATGACTACTTGGTCCACTATCCAGGAAACTAATTGTGCTGATTCTCTCATGTAAGGACAAAAACCAATTTGCTTTCAAAGCTGACATGTTGACACCTTTGAGTTTGATTGACAGCGTGATTGGAGTACAGTAAGTACAATCGAAATATGAAATGCTTAAACATCGATTCCCATGATATACCTTTATCTAAACAATGCCTTGCTCATCAAACAAAAGAAGTGTTTAATTTGCATACTTGGAGTGGTCACTGATGGTATGCTCCAGTGACCGCTTAAGGCAGGGTGAATGGTTTGGTTAAGAAACACCTGGCTGCTGACCGCTGAAAGCAGGTGACCCTTAAATACAGGGCATTTAAATAGGAAATTTGCCCGGGGGGAAATTAGAATGACCGCTGAACACAGATGACCGCTAGGACAGGTTTGACTGTATATGTTCTTCAATAATAAAGAGATCAAGCACCTACATAATGACAATAATTCTGTGGAATGTTATGTCTTGCTCATTCCACTGATACATAATCAAACAAGAGTCTCTCTCAGGGACTGATGCTCTACTGGCTGAAAAGAATTTCCTGGAATCCCCATCCTGCCAACCCAAAACAAGACCTTCTCAGTAATGCACTTGATATTTTTCTGTTAGTTAGACCAACTTTTAGTATGGTGTAATGAAATATCATGTACTACTATTGTCGACTTGGAATACATGCATTTGAAAAGTTCAGAAGTGTGATCTGATGCAGCAAAGGCAAACACTATGTTCAACTAAATTATTTGTAAAGTACACTGTGACCTTAATGACCTCAAGTATAGTTTCAGAAACTGCAGTGCTGTTCTGAACCCAAAAGGGTCGTTTTAGTAAGACTTACTGTCAAATTGTTGGCAGGTCTGGAATTCATGGTAAGTCTGTTTCTTTTGTCGTTTTATTATTTTTAACTGCTGAGTATTGAAACCATCTCATATATTCCAACATACCAAATTTGGTAACAATAATATTTTCTTGTATGTTTGAGATTACATGTTCACAAGATACCTGTAAGTGCAGTACAAAATTCTTTGTCACAGCCTTTGACCTTGAACCTGATATCATGGATAGAAGATCACTGAACTTGTCTCAGACTCTGTCAAGATATACCCACATGATAAGTTTGGTTAAATGTGAAGTATCAGTTTTAGGAAGAAAAAAAAACAAGTTACTGAACTGGCATTATTCAAGGTATTCTTCAGATATATCCACAAAATAAGTTTGATAAAAATCCATCAATTCAAACTTGTTTGTCTTATCATGCTCACAAACCAATAAAGCTAAAAACCTGACCAATGATCTTTGACCTTGTTGATTGGAATGCAACTAGATACAAAGTCTGGTCTAAATTAATTTGTATATTTACAAGTCACTGGGTTCATAAGCTCGATGAAGTAAAAAGATGTCAAGCAATGACCTTTGACTTGATGCCAAGGTCAATTAGGTCTCATTTTCAAAACTCCGTCTCAAAAGGGCAAATATGTTGGTGGTCAGATCTGCACAATTTTTATTCAGAACCAAATGCATTATGCAAAAAGTGTTTTTGTGAAAATCTCATGCCGAGGCCACCATTCTTGAAAGAGTAGTAGTGATAACAAGATTTTTGAGATGATGCCATGTTGGCAGTCTGATGAGCATCATTTTCATTCAAAACCAGCTACATATTGATATAGTTTTTTGGTGAGAACCCCATGCCAATATGACCATCCGTTCAGGAGAAGCATCCATATAAAGATTTTCAAGATGGCATTTGGAGGTTGAATCGGCATCATTTTAATGTAGGAACAACAACATACTATAAGAAAGAAGTGGTATTTTGATTTTTTTTCATTTTGGACCAACTATATATCATAAGACATCTATTAGTGAAAACTCCATGCTGATACAACCATGTGTTCAGAAGAAGAAGAGATAAGATTTTCAAGATGGCTGCCATATTGGATGTCTGATCAGCACCAATTTAATTAGGACCAATTACATACAATAAGGCTTTTAGTGGAAATCCCATGTTTCTATGACCATCTGTTCAGAAGAAGTAGCAATAACAAGATTTTCAAGATGGCCTCCATGGTGGCTATGTTAGATATCAGATTGACACCATGATAATCTAGGACCAACTACATATTATAAGAAGCCTTCACTGAAAACTCCATGTCAATATGATCATTGCCCAAAAAGTAACTACATGTATTACAAGACTGTCAAGATGGCTACATGGCAGCCATGTTGGATGTCAGATCAGCACCATTTTCACCAAGCACATATCACAAGAAGTCTTTCAGTGACCATCCATTCAGGAGAAGTAGCAATAACAAGATTTTAAAGATGGCCACCATGGTGACCATGTTAAATGTCAGATTGACACCATTTTCATTTAAGACCTACTAGACATCATACGAATTCTTTTAGTGAAAATCTCATGTTGATATGACCATCCATTCAGAAAATGTAGCGATAACTAAAGTTTCAAGATGGCCACCATGGTGGCCATATTGGATGTTTGAGGGGCATCATTTTCAATTAGGACCAACAAGACCTCAGGATGAAACCGTATGCCAAGTTTCATGACTTTCCTCCAAGTAGTTAAGGAGTGATAACATATGGATGGACGATGGATGCAGGCCCATCATATAAGCCTTTCTGGCCTTTAACCAATAGACCTAAAAACCAATCATGGTAACTAAAGCAAGAAGTGCATGTCACTGAGACATTCTTTTTAGGTTTTAACATTTTTCCTCAAAACTAATACACTTATCCAATTTTCATGGCTTAAAAGAGCAATGGAAATGGAGTGAATGCATGAACTTAAGATATTCACTGAAGCATGAGAAATTGGTCACTGTCAAGTACTCTTGCTAGCTGTGTATAATTTATTCTCAAGGACTGTCCATGCAACAGTTTTAGAGCAATGAAACTAAATACACATTTTTTCTTCAAATTGACACATATGAGAACAACAAGTGTTCTATGTAAACTTTCTGCTTATGCCGGTGAGACAGAAAGCAACGATGCCAAACCATGAGCCTGGTTATCGGGAAGCCTGGTCTCAGTTTTTCAGAATTTCAGCAGCCCTTTAAATGGATAATATGTTCTTTAAAAGTAACAAACTTCTATACACGCATATTGCATCTTCCTATAAGCCTGTACATACCTGTACACAATCAGTAACAAGTAAGGTCCACTGAGAATAAATATGGTGTGTCCATTCCTCCATTTGTAGTACCTTGAATTCCTTCAACATTTTGGCAAAACAATAACGATATAAATTAGTTTTGCTCACGAATTATCTGAATCTTTATTTTCTCTTCATCCATTTTTCACCTACCATATTGCTTATATGTTGAATTCAACTGCAAACAACAAAGACCCTGATCTGCTGTCACATAATGTGCCAGCAGATCAGGGTCTATGTTGTTTGTTCTACTGATTACTTATAACAAACTGCATGTACCCAAATGTGCCAGTACATTGGATCTGGGTCTGTGCAGTTTGCAGTTGGACTCCACTTATAAGTGAATATATATGGTATTTACAGTCTAATCAACTTGTTTATTGTTGCTTACGTTTTTTTTTAAACAACGATAAGTCAAGATACTTGTGCTGAAGTATTTTTCTCCTTACCTGTGTTCAAAAATTTTCAAGACAGCATTTTAATCTAATCAACTGATTTCTTGATTTCTTGTTATTTATATTCTGTTTATTTTACGTTAAGTCCAAGGTACTGGTGCTAAAAGTACTTTTTTCTCCACCTGTGTCCACATTTAAAATTCCTGTTCAAAATTTTATTCCATACAATTTTTATTTTCCAGAATTTCATCAATATAATTCAGAATGCGGAATTTTCACTTAACATTCATAATAGCTATTGGAAAAGTGATACTTATGTCTTGATATTCACAGGCGACACAGTAACAATAACACCATGAGAAAAATAAAAAGTCTCTCCTATGCTTTTCAGGGACGAGAGACCTGTAGATATAAATATAGTCAAGCAAATGGATATCTCACCTCCTCCAGACTGAAGAGTACTCCACCAATAGGAGCACCAAATGCCACACTGACACCTGCAGCTGCTGCAGCTGACAAAATCTGGAACAGATAAGTCAGGAAACTATATGCACATGTCATTTACTTGTCATCTGAGATTATTAATTTTCATGGAATATATCCAATTGAATTAATCTCAAGAAATAATAATAATAATTATTTTATTTGATGAGCTAGAGTAATTTGGTTGGTTACAATAAACTATTCTTCCATGAGACCCTCAAGACAAAGAAGGCATGTAAAAAAGCAATTTCCTTCTCTTTTAAAGAACAAAAGACCCAAATCAAGTTTAAATTTTAACCATTCCTGGTACCACTGGGAGTCTTCCATGCTCTATGGTGAATCTATGTGCAGCAGCTGCTGATCATATATGGGTATAAACAGAAGTTTTTCTTTGTTAACCAGTGTAATCAATGATTACATAGCTCACATTTACTTTTACTAGTCTCCAGTAGACATTGTAAACATTATCAAGCCAAAAATAAATTCAGATTAAAAACTTTTAAAATGTAAAATCTGAACTGTTAATTGGCAGTTTAATCTAGGCAGTTTGTGCTAACATATTGCAAAACCACCTATCTATCTACCCACCCACCCACCTACCTACTTGCTGTGACAGGGCATAAAAAACATAAATGAACAATAAAAAAAGAACATTCTTTTCTATACTATCAAAATAGAGGTACTATAGTGAGTTCATAAAAAATAGAGATTACTGTTGTTTTTAAATCATTTGTTTTTAAATCATTGTTCTTAAAATCTGCTTGACAAGCTAGTATCATTGTTAACCCCTAGAAGCCAGTTTTACTGGGTGCAAGTCACAGGCTTTGAGTGACAGCCAGTAGTACATAGTTCATGCATCAATAATTACCTTGATTAACCACTACAGGTGAGGACTCACATGAAAAGCATGCAGCATGCAGTCCACTCACCTAATTCCTATACCCATTCACATGAACCAAATACATTTAACCTGCTGAGGGTAATATATCATAATATACATTGTCAAATATTAGTACGGAAAGTTTACTGTTGAATAAACATATTTACTCCTACCTCCAGCTGCAATGGTCAGAAAGGGCCTTCTTAGTAGGCTAGGATGTATATAGGTCTAGCATGATGAATTCATTTGATCATATACAAAAATACTAAACCTATGTTAGTAAAGCATAAAATGTAGGTCACAGTGACCTTCTTTGCTTTGAAGGGTGTAGAAGTAACAGAGATGCATCCAACTATCAAGTTTCATGATTGGAACATAAGCAGCACCCAATAAATGAACTAACAAAAAATTTGAACAAAGTAACTGAAGCATGAAATATAGGTCACTGACACATCTTTTGGCAAAAAAGATGCAGAACTTGTCAAGACATATCCACTCACTAAGTCATGATTCTAGGTAAGATAGTATGCATATAACATGCCCAAAACTCATGTGGTCATGAGCTAAATGCAAAAATGTAACCAAAGCCAGTAAAATGCAAAATATAAGTCACAATGACTTTCTTTTGTTGTAAGAGTTTAGTACTAATAGGGATGCAATAAATCACCTACTTTGATGATCCTGGCAAGAACAGTGCTTGAGACTGATCTAAAGCCAGTAAAGCATGAAATATGGGTAACAGTCGCCTACTTTTGCGACAAAGGCGTACTACTCATCAAGATACATTCCCTCCCCAAATTTCATGAATTGAACAGTATGCTAAAAGCCTATTTGGTAATCAGCTAAATGCAAAAACTTAACCTAAGCCACTAAAATGTGAAATGTAGGTAATTAATAGAGATGGATACAATCATCAAGTCTGATGATTCTAGCATGAACAGAGCTTGAGAAATAAACTTAAAACACATAATTTTACCAAAGTCAGTGAAGTGTGACATAGTAACATACTTTTGTGATGAGGGTGTAATACTCATCACGATGCATCCCGTCACCAAATGTCATGAATCTTGGTATAACAGTACGTGTACAGTGAGCTAAAAGCTTATTTTTGGTGTTGGGCTAAAAACAAAAACTTAACATAAGCCAGTAAAATGTAGGTCACTGTGACATTCTTTGTGGTAAGGGTGTTGTACCAACAGAGATGCATACAATCATTTAGTTTGATGATTCTACATGAACAGAGCTTGAGAAATAAACTTAAAACACAAAATTTAACCAAAGTGTGAAATATAGGCCAGTGAACTACTTTTGTGATGTTGGTGTAGTACTCATCAAGATGCATCACCCTCACCAAGTTTCATAAATCTTGGTATAAAATTATATATACAGGGTCCAAAAAACCTAGTCAGTCATGATCTAAACACAAAATCTTAGCCTAAGCCAGTAAAATGTGAAATGAAGGTCACAATGACCTTCCTTTGTGATAAGGGTGTGGTACTAACAGAAATACATACAATCATATAGTTTGAAGAACCTTACATGAACAGAGCTTGAGAAATAAACTTTAACCACAAAATTTAAGCAAAGTCACTAAAGAATGAAATATAGGTCACATCAAGTACTCATCAAGATGCATCCTCTCACCAAGTTTCATGTTCCAAGTATAACAGTATTTATACAGTGTGCAAAAAATGTGAGCTAAACCCTAAAAATTAACCAAGAACATACAACCAAAAATGTACATGTACATAGTTAGCCCCCTCAGCTCCCTCCCCTGTTGGTAGTGTTACGACTCTATGGTCTAAAAAAAAATGTAACAGAAAGAAAGTGAAACCAACAAATCAAGTAAAAATCAACAAGCAATTTATTACTAGATAATTAAAATGAAAAATCAAAAAGTCACTTACAGTAATGTGTTTTGAAATCCTAATAATCCAATAAGAATGATTGTTCTAATCACAAGTCCTAAATATAGAATGTGTCCTTGAATGTTATTATGTGCCAATGGTCTCCAAAGTCCTGATGTACTAGAAATCTTGATGTGCTGAAGTCAAAATGAAGTATTCCAAAATCTCTGAATAAGTTCACATAAATTCCAAAATTGTCAATTAAAAATCCAAAATCCAAAAGTTTATGAGCACTGTTATAATCCAATGAATATTTAAAATAATTTCTCTCTTAGAATTTGGAATGAATTTTCACAACTGTAATAGCTCTTTACAAGACTGATGGTAATGTTAAAACTGAAAAAAATGTCCACCAAACATGGTATATATAAAGATTGGTCACATGACAGAATGTTTTAGAACATGAGTCATCTTAATGGAATTTTTACTTGTAAACAAAAATCAACCTTGACCTTCAAATTGAGAAAACATATTGATCAAAACAACCTAATTCAAGGACACTAGTTAAACATGTTTTTCCTGATAACATTAAGATTTAAGCAAATATTAAAGTGAAGAAACATTTATAATTTCCTAAAATATTTATAATATTATATAAACATCATACATAACAGTAGGTCATATGACCACGCTCCAAACTGTTGCCTAGGACCTTGGAACTAGAAAGAATGGTTGACATTAAGTGAGGGTGTAGATATTGATAAGATTTTATTTGTGTTGACACTGGCACTGACACCAATGCCGGGGGTAGTACATTAGCTCACCTCAATCAAAAAAAGCTTTTATTTGTGTGGACACTAGCACTGACACCAATGCCGGGGGTAGTACAATAGCTCACCTCTATCAAAAAAAGCTTTTCAAGTTATATGCATGAATAGTAGGTAGTTGTCATGATGGATAACCTCCATAGTTTTACATCACTTACATGCAGGTCAATGAAGTAATCCATCTTCAAAGAATTCAAAGTACACATATAACATTTTTAAAATTTCAAGCACACATTCTTTTAATATCTTTTCTTTATTATACTTTTATCCAAACAATTGCTGATACCTCAAGACATATTTTTTTTATTTTTAGAAAAACAGGTCTAACTCTTCAAAAAGCATTGGATCAAAAAGTTTTTACAGTAAATTTCAGGCAAACTGTTAATTCAATGTGTTTCTCAACCCTGACAACTCTTGGTCTTGATGCACCTATAAACATTAGAGGTATCATCGAGTTACAAATATTCAGCCCAAAGGTTTTATAAGGCCATTGCTGAAAACACATTAGAGACAAAATTATGTAAAACAAGATACTAACTTCTCTCTTTTTTGCCTCATTATTTCCATATTTAGGGAAGAGATATGAGAAGATGTTTCCACAACAGCAGGCTACATGAACATAGGGCCCCTCTTTACCCAGACTGAGGCCAGATGCTACTGATAGCATCATACCGACTGATTTGGTCAAAAATGTCCACTTCCCCAAGTAGCCTCTGATGATAAATCCACTCAATATTGTTTTAATCTGAAAAGAAAAAAAAATGTACATGTACATGGATATGTACAAATGTAATGAATATTAAATATTTAATAGAGAAATTAAGCAAATCAGTATGTTTCTTTTTATTCAACTCTTTCAACCATTACATTCAGATTATGTTGTTTTCTTGTCTAATCTTACAGACTTTAAAACATATATAAATTTCATAATTAAATCAATGCCTTTGAAGTTTTGTCATAAACAACTGTGCTAATTTTTCTTCATAGCAAAAACTAAATGACTATTAGGCTATTTACCACCACCAGCATCTACCTCCCCCCCCCCAACCCACCCCCAATGTCACAACAAAAAAGGAGGGTTGGGGGTAAGGGGAAGGATAAAAAGCTGGTGATTCCTATTTCAAGAATTTCTTAAGGTGTTTCTGTTTAGAAAATTTTGTGAAATGAGGAAATGAAATTGTATTTACACAAACCAAAGTAGCAGAAGCTGGAGAAAGTTTGGACATTTGGACTCAATTGCATACAGATCATTTCATTCATAGTTCTGGTGATAACGTTACCATACATACTTGTGTATAAGTTGGATCCAACTTGCAGTATATATAGTAATATATTGCATAATACACCACAGATCATGTCTATGTTGTTTGTTCTACTGATTAGTCCTAACAAACTGCATAGACTCAGATCTTCTGGTGCATTATGGGATGTCAGAGCTAGTTCTCTGTTCTTTGCAGGTGGATCTAAATTATACATGAGTATATTTGGTATATAATGTTACACAACCCAGGTACCTTAGTCGGACATTGTCCCAAAAAGCTGACACAAAATATAGGGAGGTATATGTTACACAAACTAGGTAAGTTTGCGAGACATGGTCCCAAAAAGCTGACACAAATACAGGAGATATATAATAACTTTAAAACTGAATTATAATGCTGATAAAATTGGTAAAAAAATTCTCTAAAATTTTGATGTTTTATTATATTTATATAATTTAATAAGCACCAGACTGGCACAGTTCTCTACCATTAAATGATTAAGATACGTTTTCATATGAAAATGAAAGTGGGTAGGACTTTTAGAGGAATTAGTAGAACTATTAAACTCAGACCCAAAAAAAGACTCCACTTGACTCCCCAGTCTTACCTCAGGAATACCTGAACCACAGGCATAGGGTGCAAAGACCCTGACAAATATTGCTGCCAGGAAGGCAAACAGAAGTGCAAACAATATGTATGTGATATATCTGATGATGTATGCCCCTGCTGCATTCTCCACTCCCATAAGATCTGACCATAGAAACCACTGAAATACAAATAAAATTCATGTGCATATTTACATCACTGGACAGAAATTGATCATGATTAAGAACTTTCAATAAGGCTCTCTTCACAAGTTTTTCAGACAATAAAGGAAAGATTTACAGTACATATGCTCCATGGTTTGCCTACGAGACCTGGGTTGCCCATTATAATAAATATCTGAAAATAATGTCTGGACAGGAAGATATCAATGGTGACACTTTTCTTTTAAAAACACAATGCACAATAACTTTGAGTATCCATCCTGCCAATGGCAACCTTTATCTTGTAATTTGCTGTAGAAATAATGCTAAATAGTCTGTATTTATATGTAATCTTCTGTCCCCACTTGGGCAATGGTCTGCATTTATATGTAATCATGTTTCTCCCCTTGATCAATGGTTTAGATTTACGTGTAATCATGTGTCTAACCTTGGGCAATGGTCTGTATTTATGTGTAATCATGTGCCTCCTCTCCTTTGGCAATGGTCTGTATTTATATGTCATCACGAATATCCCCTTGGTCAATGGTCTGTATTTATGTGTAATCACGTGTGTCACCTTGGGCAATGATCTGTATTTATGTGTAATCATGTGCCTCCTCTCCTTGGGCAGTGGTATGTATTTATGTGTAATCATGTACCTCACCTTGGGCAGTGGTCTGTATTTATGTGTAATCACGTGTGTCACCTTGGGCAATGGTCTGTATTTATGTGTAATCATGTGCCTCCTCTCCTTGGGCAGTGGTATGTATTTATGTGTAATCATGTACCTCACCTTGGGCAGTGGTCTGTATTTATGTGTAATAATGTGCCTCCTCTCCTTGGGCAGTGGTCTGTATTTATGTGTAATCATGTACCTCACCTTGGGCAGTGGTCTGTATTTATGTGTAATCATGTTCCTCCTCTCATTGGGCAGTGGTCTGTATTTATGTGTTATCATGTTCCTCCTCTCATTGGGCAGTGGTCTGTATTTATGTGTAATCATGTGCCTTCTTTCGTTTGACATTGGTCTGTATTTATGTGTAATCATGTGCCTCCTCTCATTGGGCAGTGGTCTGTATTTTTAATATGTAATAATAATAATAATGATAATGAGGACTTAGTACAGCGCTTAATCATTAGAAGCTCTAAGCACTTTACAACATTAGTTAAAACATAAGGACATATATATGGACACGATTACAAAAACAAACACAATGAAAAATACAAACAAAAAACATGCTGAAAATATTTAAGCTCAGGAACATTGCTAAGTTTTAAGTCTGTTCTTACAGTTGAATTAATTAAGTTTTCAAAGCGCTCTTAAATGAGATCACAGGGTCATTGTGTCTAAGTTCAACAGGTTGCTGGGCCCTGTAATGCAAAATAATTTTGTCTGTAGGACTAAGTTTTGATAATGGGAATAATGAGAATATGAGTGTCGGAAGAGAAACGTAAGTATCTAGAAGGGGTGTACACATGGGTGAGGTCGGATAGGTATTTTGGACTGAAGACAGTCAACAAAATGTACCATAGAGAACAGATTTTGTGTTTAATTCTGGAGCGAACAGGTAACCAGTGGAGGGGTAGTCTAAGGATGATCCAAGCAGCTCTGATTTGAACTTTTTGAAGTTTCTGTAGAAGATACTGAGACAAACCAGATAAAAGAGAATTACAATAGTCCAGTCTAGAGAGTACTAAGGAACACACAAGTGTTTTAGTGGCATCAACTGAAAGAAAATTGTGAATCGAGCTAATATGTCTCAGCTCCTGATAAGCAGCCTTGCATATGTTCATGACATGTTGGTGTAATGAGTACTGTCTAGAGTGACACCTAGTTTTTTACTGATTGTGTGAATTTAATATTGGTGTTGCTGATACTTATTGTTTTAGGTAAAGGATGGGAATGAGAAAGTCTTTGTGTGGTGACCAGAATGACTTCAATTTCATCATCATTCATCTGCAGTTTGTTACATGTCATCCATGACTTCACATTGAAAATGCACCTCTCTACACCTTGGATGGTAGCATCAACTTCAGCTGGGTGGCTAGATTTGTATATTTGGGTGTCATCAGCATACAATTAGTGAGACACCAGATGATGATCTATCACACTTGAGAGGGACCGAGTGTACAAATGAAGAGAACGGGGTCCAAGAACAGACCCCTGTGGAATACCAAAACATAGATCAGCTGGGCTGGAATGTTTTCCATGTACAGACACAATTTGTGTCCTGTTGACTAAGAATGTGAATGTATGCATTTATATGTAAGCATGTGTCTCTCCTTGGGCAATGGTCTGTATGCATTTATATGTAAGCATGTGTCTCTCCTTGGGCAATGGTCTGTATGCATTTATATGTAAGCATGTGTCTCTCCTTGGGCAATGGTCTGTATGCATTTATATGTAGGCATGTGTCTCTCCTTGGGCAATGTTCTGTATGCATTTATATGTAAGCATGTGCCTCTCCTTGGGAAATGGTCTGTATGCATTTATATGTAGGCATGTGTCTCTCCTTGAGCAATGGTCTGTATGCACTTATATGTAAGCATGTGTCTCTCCTTGGGCAATGTTCTGTATGTATTTATATGTAAGCATGTGTCTCTCCTTGGGCAATGTTCTTTATGCATTTATATGTAAGCATGTGCCTCTCCTTGGGCAATGGTCTGTATGTATTTATATGTAAGCATGTGCCTCTCCTTGGGCAATGGTCTGTATGCATTTATATGTAAGCATGTGTCTCTCTTGGGCAATGATCTGTATTTATGTGTAATCATGTGCCTCTCTTTGGGCAATGGTCTGTATTTATGTGTAAGCATGTGCCTCTCCTTGGGCAATGGTCTGTATTTATGTGTAATCATATGTCTCTCCTTGGGCAATGGTCTGTATTTATGTGTAAGCATGTGCATCTCCTTGGGCAATGGTCTGTATTTATGTGTAAGCATGTGCATCTCCTTGGGCAATGGTCTGTATTTATGTGTCAGCATGTGCCTCCTCTATTTGGGCAATGATCTGTACCATTACACAAGATGTAAAATGGGAATACAACATGTGGTAATGAGGTGTAGGACAACAGAGAGAAGTCTCAGGAGACCATTGACCTTCAATGAGTGATCAATACCATTACACAAGATGTAAAATGGGAATACAACATGTGGTAATGAAGAGAAGTCTCAGGAGACCACTGACCTTGGACAAGTAATCAATACCATTACTCAAGCTGTAAAATGGGAATACAACATGTGGTAATGAGGTGTAGGACACCAGGAGAGAAACCTGAGGAGACCATTGACCTTGTATGAATGATCAATACCATTACATATGACGTAAGTGGGAATACAAAATGTTGTAATGAGGTGGAGGACAACAGAGAGAAGTTTGAGGAGACCACCAACCCTGGATGAGTGATCAATACCATTACACAAGTTGTAAGTGGGAAATAAAATGTGGTAATGAGGTGGAGGACACCAAAGAGAAGTCTGAGGAGACCACTGACCTTGGATGAATCATCAATAGCATTACACAAGCCATAAATGGGAATACATGTGGTAATGAGGTGTAATACAAAAGAAAGAAGTCTAAGGAGACCACTGATCTTGGATAGGTGATCAATACCATTACATAAGCCATATGTGGGAATACAACATGTGATAATGAGGTGGAGGATGCCCAAAATAAGTCTGAGGGGACCATTGACCTTGGATGGGTGATCTATACCATTACACAAGATGTAAGTGGGAATACAACTTGTGGTAATGAGGTTAACGACAACGGAAAGAAGCCTGAGGAGACCTCTGACCTTGAATGAGTGATCAATACCATTACACAAGCCATAAGTGGGAATACAAAATGTTGTAATTAGATGGAGGACACCAGAAAGAAGTCTGAGGAGACCACTGACCTAGGATGAGTGATCAATACCATTCCATAAGCCATAAGTGGGAACACAACATGTGATAATGAGGTGGAGGACACCAGAGATATATCTGCTGAGACCTTTGAACTTGTATGAATGATCAATACCATTACACAAGCCATAAGTGGGAATACAACATGTGATAATGAGGTGGAGGATGCCAGAGATAAGTCTGAGGAGGCCACTGACCTTGGATGGGTGATCAATACCATTACACAAGATGTAAGTGGGAATACAACTTGTGGTAATGAGGTGGACGACAACAGAGAGAAGCCTGAGGAGACCTCTGACTTTGGATGAGTGATCAATACCATTACACAAGCCGTAAGTGGGAATACAAAATGTTGTAATGAGATGGAGGACACCAAAAAGAAGTCTGAGGAGACAATTGACCGTGGATGAGTAATCAATATCATTACACAAAACATAAGTGGGAATGCAACTTATGGTAATGAGGTGGAGGACACCAAAGAGAAGCCTTAGGAGATTTCTAACTTTGAATGAGTATCTATACCATTAAACAAGCTATAAGTGGGAATACAACATGGAAACTGAAAGGTGAAGTGCACAGCCAGGTCTTTCTGTACTAATGATTTGAGGCTCTGACATCTAACTTGGTATTTTTTTTACCTAGTTTCATCTATTTACACCTGAGATGTCATAGTACTGACCTGTGAACACCTATTTTCATCTAATATGGTGTCATTAGCTGACCAGCAGCACTGTTCTCGGTTGAACCAGAATGCATCCCGACAAATCCCCTCTTTCAAATCTGACATCCATGATGTTCCAATATCGATGATTCCAGCCACAGTGCCTGAAGATATAAAGAGCTGGGTAAATGTGAAGGATGGAAAATATCCTCTATCTGCTCATGTATAATAACATCAACTGTAAACAGCACAGGTCCAGATCTACCATCATACAGAGCACCTGCAGATCTGGGTCTGCCTTGTTCCCTGTACAATTGCAGATTTGGATCAACCCTATTCACTGTACTTAAAATTTCAAGCCAGCAGTGTACATCCTGATTGGCCAGCATGTATTGTGTGATGGCAGATCTGGGTCTGCCCTATTCACTGTACTTATAATTTAAAGCCAACAATGTACACCCTGACTGGACAGTACATACTGCACCATAGCAGATCTGGGTCCAGCCAATTCACTGTACTGAGCAAGCCAACAGTTTACACCCTTGTTGGCCAGTGCATATTGTTCAATGACAGATCTGGGCCTGCCTATTCACTGTACTGATAAATTCAAGCCAACAGTGTACATCTGATTGACCAGTGCATATTGTATTATGAGAGATTTGGGTCCACCTTATTCACTGTACTTATAATTTAAGCCAACAGTGTACACCCTGAGTGGCCAGAACATATTGTATGATGGCAGATCTGGGTCTGCCCTATTCACTGCACTTATAATTTCAATTCAATAGTGTAAACCCTGAGTGGCCAGCACATATTGTACAATGGCAGATCTGGGTCTATACTGATTTGAAGTTGGGTGCACATTATACATGGATAAATAAGGTAGTCACTACAAATGGCTTCCTTCAAGAATAGTGCAACCAAAATATGCAACATACATGTACATGCATATTGTATTGAATATCACCATGCTGATATTTTATCATGATACCATTACATCCAGCTTAATATCAACAATGTTTGGTTTCGTGTTTTACAGCACAGCAGCACAGTGACAAGGAAAAGAGGAATAAAGTGCATTGCCCAAGGACACACCATGGTAGCCAACCCAAACTGATCTCATTGTATGATTCATGCCCATAGACACTTTTGTCATAAATCTGGAATGCTAACCACTGAGAAATATCAAAAAGGAGTATAGGAAACAAAATACAGTCTATCTGCTGCTGTACACTGACAGGCCATACAATTTAATTTTGTCCAAATTTTTCATGTCAAGACAATTATGAGCTGATTCTATTTTTAAGTTATTCTTAAACATACTCCTGTATAATATTTCCAGAATTTTTAATGCTGTTGTTAAAGCTGATGCCTTTACTTCAATAGCTCACAAACAAGTACATTGGATGAATTACTAATTTACTACATGGGTGTTACTCGGCAGATTTAACAGAATGAGGACAAGATGTGCTTGGCGGCCACGAAGTCAGCCTCTAATGCTGCATATAAAATTGTGAAATTGTAGTGCTGGTGTAGTCATTGCACCAATTTGCCCACATAAAGGACATGGTCAGTATTATCAGACTGGGTAATCCCTGTTATTGACTGTTCCTTCCATATGGACAACCAGATTCACCCAAAGTTTGAGCTTTTTGGATATATTGCTGAGGGTAAGGGTTGTCCCAGGGGCAAAATTCAGTTGAGTATGTGCATTTGTCTTTATGTCTAGCAAGTATGCACATGGTTATAGTGTGGGCATCTCAAGAGTTTAAAGCTATGACCCAGGGGCTAAGTCCTTTGGGAAGTAAGGATAGACCCCTGGGCCAAAGTCAGTTGCATATATAAATTTGTCTTTTCATGCCCTGTAAGTGCATACATGGTTATAAAGGGGGGGGGGGGGGGCTCAATATTGCCCAAGTTATAACCCAGGGACTTAGCCCCTGTGGCTAGGGATGGACCCCAAGGTCAATGTTAGTTGCATGAATAAAAAAAAAATCATGCCCAGTATGTATATAATTATATGGTTATAAGGTGTGGACCTCAATAGTTTATATTATATGACACAGGGGCTAAGGTATTGTGGGTAGGGAAAGGCCCGAAGGCATCACCCAGGGGTTCCAGCCTGACATATGTTGACACTTGAGTCATTGAGGATCTCAATAGTTCCTATTATATAAAACCAGGGCTAAAGTCTTGGGGAAAGGTCTGGGGAATCACCCAAGGGTCCCAGTCTGACATGTGTCACCCCTTGATTCCTTGATCATATACACCAGTTCAGATGTGTGAGATATACACATTAGAATGTACTGTATCTACTTTGCATATTAGCAAAGTCCAAATGCAAACAACATAGACCCTGATCTGCCTTCGCATAATGCACCAGCAGATCAGAGTCTATGTTGTTTGTTCTACTAATTAGTCCTTACAAACTGCATTGACCCAGATCTGCCGGCGCATTATGCGACAGCAGATCTGGGTCTATGCAGTGTGCAGTTGGTATTGGCTTATACATGAGTATATATGGTATGTAAAATCATACCTACCCCCATAGCCCCATCATCAGAAGCCTGATCAAAATTCCAAAAGCACTGTTACGATCACTAAATCAATTAATGATAGATAAATTACTCATCAAAATCAAATTGTCTCTCCAATGGTGAAATCTGTAAGAGATTACTGCTGTTTTACAAAGGCTGTAGTCAGGGCCAAGCAATGTAATACACTGTATAGTGCTTGTGTTACCAGGCCACTAACATGCATTATGTAAAACACAGATTGCCATATTTTCAAATGGCATGAAATTCTTATGTTTAAAATGGGCTCATGTTACAAAGAAAATTTGCTTGCCAAAAATCAGCTTGAACTGGCCTGATTAAGTAATATAGTCTGATTATGTAATATGGCCTGATTAAGTAATATGTCCTGATTATGTAATATGGCCTGATTATGTAATATGGCCTGATTAAGTAATATAGCCTGATTATGTAATATGGCCTGATTAAGTAATATGGCCTGATTAAGTAATATGGTCTGATTATGTAATATGGCCTGATTATGTAATATGGTCTGATTATGTAATATGGTCTGATTATGCAATATGTCCTGATTTAGTAAGATTGTCTAATACTGAGATACTGATTAATCAAATAGTTCACTCATCCCATTCTAAGATCTATAATAATGTTCCTTCAATATCATTATCATTTATCCAGACTACCAATTATCCTAGACTGAATTCAGCTCTCAAGATTGGAGTTAAAATGATCAATATTTATTTCCATTATACCTTCTGAGACATCCAGCCAAGTTGGAAAATCATGCCAGAATATTTCATAATAACTATAATCTGGAGTCAGCAAAAACAGCCATTATTTATCTTATGCCATTCTCTACAGTCGTACAGTTGCTTACTGCCATTTCACAAGTAAATAGATCTCAAACGATTCTTCTCTCTGTGGTGATATCAGCTATATACACTGCTAATTCATATCTGTAACAATTTACAGTGAATCTGTTTATAAATTGGTATGTAAACCCTGTGCATGTACTGCATATAATCAAACCTATCAATAGCAGCCACCCATGGGAAAAGGTAAACTAGCCTTTTTACACAGGTGACTTCTGCACACAGGTTCACCTTTCAAAAATTGATCTTTGTTTGTTTTGTACACCAAGAGTAAACACTAATTTCACTACTGATTGACAGCTTACATAACTGTAAAACAGAGGACTGACTCTTTAGTTGGCCAACTTGTATACAGTAGGCTTGCAAACAGCTGTTCATGCTTCAAAAGCAATATCTGGATTGGATAGTTGCTCAACTTGCCGAGATCAAAAGACAGTCGGCTTATGTGAGAGGCCTGTGATGATTAGGGAATCAAAAGAATCTATATATGGCTATTTTTTGTCACACATGAACCAAAACTTCACCTGCCTTTACATAAAGCTTTAAATACTGAATGAACCCTGACCCTTAAGAAAAGGGATGTAACTCGTATTGCTTCTCAAAGATGAACTTTGTTCTCAAAATCAGCCATAATATCTTGTCCAGCTCACATTTCTGCAGCGACTACACATTTTCCACTATCCAGCAAACAAATTGCTTTGACCCTCTACTGTAAAGATAAAAACCACCATGCTTTGAACCCAAAATATTTACACCTCTGAGTTAGACTGACTGTGAGACCAGAGTAAGGTGAGTACAAGCTAGATATGAAATGTTTACACATCAATTCACATGATAAGCCTTTATCTAAACAATGCCTTGCTCATCAAACAAAAGTTTCATTTGGATACTTAGTGCAGTCAGTGTCGATATGCTCCGGTGACCTTTTAAGGCTGGGAGAATCCACTGTTGGTTAGGAAACACCTGTCTGCTGACCACAGAAGGCAGTGACCATTACACACAGGACATTTATACAGGAAATTTGCCACAGGGAAATTAGAGTGACCATTGTGACCAGATAACTGCTATGTACAGGTCACCGTTTGGATAGGTTTGACTCTATTCAAAAGTCGGGTTCAATTACAAATATCATAGAATCTGAGCTGTCATTGCGTGATGGCAGATGAGGATCTATGTTGTTTGTTCTACTGATTACTCCTAACAAACTGCATAGATCCAGATCTGCAGCACATTATGCGACAGCAGATCCAGGTCTATGCGGTTGGATCTGACTTGTACGTAAGTATATCTGGTAATATCAAGGTGGCCTGAATTGTACCTGCTTATTGGTTCAACGGATGCATGAGGGTGAGAGACAAGAGTCCTGCAGAGATGTCAACCCATGAGAATGTTTATCAGGAATCCTAGCAACAATTTTCCAGAGTAAGGCAGCCCATTACATATTCATTAAAAGTAACAAGCTTCAATAAAATCATGTGTTATGAACCTATACTTACCTGTATACCATCAATAACAATAAAGGTCCATTGAGAATTAATGGTATATCCATTTTTCCAATTCCAAAATACTGAATTCCTTCTACAATTTGGGCCAAAACAATAGCCATAAACATTAATTTTCTTCCCAATTATGCATCTTCCTTTGCTCTTCATCTCTCCCGACAGTCTAACTTATTTCTTCCATCTGCAGTCTGGTTGTTTTTCATTTAGAAACTATATTCTATGTACCAGTCTATCATATTGGCGCTGAAGTGCTGTTAATTCTGTGTCCACACTAAAAACTCCTGTTTAAAATCCAACTTTTTCTTATTTTCTGGAATTTCATCAATTTGGAATGTGAAAGTTTCACTAACAATTTCCACAAAATCTGGAATAGTTGGCATCTATGAGTTCTGCATGACCATAGACAGAGTAAAGTATAAATTGTACATACAGTAAAAACTGGTCTAGAATGTTAAGTGTGCAGGCCCATAGCCAAGTGGTCTAGAGTGTTAAGTGTGCAGGCCCATAGCCAAGTGGTCTAGAGTGTTAAGTGCACAGGCCCATAGCCAAGTTGTCTAGAGTGTTAAGTTGCAGGCCAATAGCCATGTGGTCTAGAGTGATCACCTCTAACACCTGAAGTCACCTGACTGAATCAACATGATATTAGCAATGTGGTTCTTGCCACATACCTTATGGAACTAAATGTGTGCTTGTATAACATTTATACCTCCACAGCAGACCAAAAAAATGCTGTAATGGCATGGAAATCAAATCAGGTTATCAACATGATAAAGTGTGTAAAATTTCTTGGTTCAAAGTTCAGTAGTTTTTGTACTATTCAGAGGTTGAAAAATATCTAAAAATCGACTTGTCCAGTGAGGCAAGTACTAACATTTTTACTCACACAGAATAAATGCTTACCAGCAGTTATAGAAATATAAAAACTGAAGTTGTTAACAATCTAAATTTGATTATGCAAAAGGCTGTTTTTTGGAATTTATTCTGTGACCCTTCTGCTCTCACTCTGGTAAGCATTTATTAGTACTGAACAGTCAGAGTGAAATGCTTGTATGAGCTTAATCAAAACAAAGGAAAAACAGACTTCAAGATGAAACTATGGACTTTCAATGAACCAAGTCAGTAATATTCTTGACAGAACATCCTTTTCATTAAAGAGAAACACTGGTCCGTCCTGAAACAGCACTGGGCAAGTGACTTGACAATTCACTTTCAAGTTGGGTGAGTGAATTTTCAACTCCTGCTATTGTGCTAAAACAGATACAGGATAGATGAGCAGACTTATGGACATATGGATGGACAGCATCAAAACAGTATGTCTCCTTCTACTATTGCAGTGAGGGCATCAAAACAGTATGTCTCCTTCTACTATTGCAGTGAGGGCATCAAAACAGTATGTCTCCTTCTACTATTGCAGTGAGGGCATCAAAACAGTATGTCTCCTTCTACTATTGCAGTGAGGGCATCAAAATAGTATGTCTCCTTCTACTATTGCAGTGAGGGCATCAAAACAGTATGTCTCCTTCTACTATTGCAGTGAGGGCATCAAAACAGTATGTCTCCTTCTACTATTGCAGTGAGGGCATCAAAACAGTATGTCTCCTTCTACTATTGCAGTGAGGGCATCAAAACAGTATGTCTCCTTCTACTATTGCAGTGACAGCATCAAAACTGAATTCCACAATCAACAAGTAAAAGAAAATGGAAGTTGGATTGGTTCGCATAGACCTGCATGGCTGCAGGTAAAAAGTCCATGAAATGACAAACAAGTTTGTCCAATTTCTCCAAATTCCCATTTACTACTATATTAACTGATACTTCTTAAAATGTTTATCATTCACAGGTGAAATTGTCCTCCATTTATATATATTTTGTCAGAAAATGATTTCAAAGAATTGTAAAGAAATGAATACTTCTTGGATACTGAAAGATCCATCTTGAGGAGGTCATTGAAAATATGAACCAAAAAATGTTGAACAGTCGATTACCCATAGTTATCAATACAAAGCATCATTAAACAATTCTTCATGAGTTAATGTGTTGTTTTTTTATTGAATCTTAAATTTTTTTAAAACGTACCTTTCTTAGACATTTACCACTGGATTTGCTTAAAAGGTTTAAAACATGGCATAATTAAATCAACATGCTGTTTAACTTCCATAACATCCTTAACAAGAGTCCCTCGAAAGGACTGACACCCTACTGAGCAAACAGAATTTCCAGGATTTCAAGATAAGACTATTTCTTCTTTTTGTTGAAACCATCTCTAATATTCTTCAGAGATAACAAGATTGTCAAATTAGCTCCTGTTGTTCACATATTGGATTTCAGCTTGCCACCATTTTCATTTAGGATGAAGTAGACATCATTAGAAGTCTTTTGATTAAAACCCCCCATGTCCTAACGATCATCCATTCAGGGGGAGTAGTGACAACAAGATTTTTAAGACAGTCATCATGGCAGCCATACTGGATGTACCACCAGCAACATTTATATTTAGGACTTGGTGAAAAACCCCTGTCAAAATGATCATCCATTCAGAGGGAGTAATGACAACAAGATTTTTTTAAGACAGTCATCACAGCAGCCATATTGGATGTACGACTGGCACCATTTTTATTTAGGACCAACTAGGTATCATTAGAAGTCTACTGGTGAAAAACTCCATGTTGATATAAGCATCTATGTGGTGTGGAGTAGAGATAACTATTTTCAATATATGACTTTCCAATCAAGAGGAGTAATGATAAGATTTTCAAGATGGCTGCTGTGGTGGCCATATTGGACATCAGATCGGCACCATTTTCATTTAGGACCAACTAGACATCATAAGAAGTCTTTTAGTGAAAACCTCATGTTGATATGACCATCCATTCAAGAGAAGTAGCGATAACAAGATTTTCAAAAGGGCCACCGTGGCAGTCATACAGGATGTCTGAGCAGCACCATTTACATTTCGGACCAACTAGACCATTGGATGAATGTTTGTGTAAAGTTTGAAGGCAATCCTCCAAGTAGTTTAGGAGGAGTAGCGATAACAAATCTTGTGCAAATGGACATACGGACAATGGACAACAGACCATCCCATAAGCTCTTCTGGTCATAGAAGCTCTTCTGGTCTATGACCAGTAGAGCTAAAAACGTCAATTACCACAGAAGTCTATGGGATTTTTTCCAGAATTGGACAAACTTAGATAAGTAGATAAGGGTTATTGTTACAGGATCCATATATGTATGTATGTATAGGTTTAATGGCACATCAGCACAATGCTGCATACTATATAGTGCCGATTAAAAGCAAAATTCTAAAAATATAAAGGTAAATTTTTTTTACATCTGTCGAAAGATAATCCTTCCAGATAAATGTAAATATTTACTGCTATAAGAAAAAGATAAAAAGTGTTAAATTTCTTTAAAGGTATATAAAATAAAAATAAAGTAAAAAGGTAAAATCCGAAAAATAAACACATTCTTATACACAAGTGCTTACTTCATTTGGAATGAAAAGGTTTTGGTGAATTTAAAGCTCACAGCACTGGTCATAAATTTAAATATCCTAAAATGACTGGACAAATATAGAAGTCTAAAAGTTAACATGAGTTGAATCTTCAGTATGAACTAGGGTAAAAACATTTTGGAGTGTTTTAATTTCAATAAATCAATTATCATTACATGTAAAAATTAAAATTCACTGATAACAGTTTTGTGTAATTGCCAATTAATTCCTGGAGGCCTAAGTCAAATTGTAATTCTAATCCTTCTTGAAAGTATTATTGTGGTTCCCTTAAATGATGAACAATAAGTCAAAATAAGAAACTGCATAACCAGAGGATAATAGGGCTTTAGCAATATGTAACTAAATCAATGATATAAACATGATCTTGTACCAGCTGCGACTCCAACAAGCAGCACACACATCCAGCCCGACCAGGCATCATGGGCCCCCTTCAGGAATTCCCAACATCCCTCATGCTTCTTCTTGACGATCTGTCGATGTCGTGTCCTATCCCGTGCAATGTCACGCAGCCAGTCAATGGTGTGGAAGTCATCATATTGACCTATGCCAGGGGGAAGGTCTTCAAGAGAGTCAACGAGATTGGAGGAACCTAAAATTACAATTAATAAGTCCTTAACTTCAGTAAGCCTTTTTGATACTTGGTATATCAAAGATAATAAACTCATGCAGTGCACATTATTCTTATCAACTTCAATTCAATAGTTAAGGTGCAGATAGAGGTCTGGGTCGGCAATACCAGTGTGCTGACTGGGTCTGTATCTCAATTAGCAGTTTCAAATGCTCACAAGCATCTCTTTCGATGACTACCATATATCTTGCACACATAAAAAAAAAATACCACAAAAGTTGAGCATTTTACACACCAGAATCTCCTCAGAATCCCAACCAAAACACAAAGGCCATGCATCACTCAGAGGTGGCATCCCAGAATCTATCATACACTATATTTCTCTCCATGCTTGCACAATCCCTGCTGATTGAAAATTATTCAAAAATCCCACTGTGATACAAAATTGCATTTATGTTACCACTGACCCTCTTAGGGACCCTGGTGGAGAGCAAGCTATAAAACCCATCTGACACTTCATAACTAAATAGGCCATTTTTGCTAGCTAATCATATCCTTCTGTATTCAAACTTGGGCATTTACATGAAAAAACGTAAAAAAATAATTTCAAAATCAATCCCACTGCACAAATGTTATGTTGACTGACTGCAAAATGATAATCTATAGATGTATCTTGTGCCTATTCTCCTTGCAAGTTGGGTCCATTTCAGTACTCTGGCTTAAGGGAGAATGAATATGTGCCTATTCTTCTTGAGAATAAGGTCCATTTCAGTACTCTGACTTAATTAAGGAAGAATGTACATGTGCCTATTCTCCTTGGGAGTAGGGTCCATTTCAGTACTCTGGCTCAATTAAGAGAGAATGTACATGGGCCTATTCCCACTGAGAGTAGGGTTCATTCAGTACTCTGGCTTAATTAAGGGAGAATGTACATGGGCCTGTTCTTCTTGAGAGTGGGGTCCATTTCAGAACTCTGGTTTAACTAAGGGGAATATATTGTTACAGCTCTAGGTCTTAAAATATATGTAACAGAAAGAAAGTGAAACCAACAATGTAAGTAATATCAACAAGCAATTTATTTCCCTATAATACAAAGCGAAATTCAAGAGATACTTACAATATTGTGAACCAAATTCCATATAATCCTAAATGTCCTAATCACAAGTCGAAAAATATAGAATGTTCCGAATGAGTTCCAATAGTCTTGAATGTCCTGATATAACACAATGATACGAACCAGAATGTCTTTGAACGAGTTCACAAAAATCCAAAGTAATGTTTTAATTCAAAAGTCAATGAGCACTTTAGTAATTCCAATGAATATATTAAGTAAATAATTCCTCTTAAATTATATCAGATTTCAACAGCACAAACTATAAAATCTGAACTCAAATGGATTCACACAGAGTGATCTAATGCAGAAATGAATTATTTGTTTACCAAATCCCTATTTATACACATTTTCACTTGACCTATATCAACAGGATATGAAGCAATAAAATGGGAAAAAACCCAGTCTAACTGTCAACAAGACTGGCTATTCACTAGAATCTAAAGTACTACTTACCTTCATGGACAAGATTTAAACACACATCATGGAATATATATACATCACAATATGGGCATATACCCCTTTGGAGTAGGGTCCTGAGGCTAAATGGACAATGCAAATGTGACTATTTTTCTTAAGAGTTGGGTCCATTTCAGTACACTGGCTCAGTTAAGGGAGAATGTTCATGGGTAAGTCAAGTACAGAGTTTCTGCCCAATTGTGTAGAAGAAAGGATAGATCTACACGGATAAATAAATATACAGACCTTCTGAATTATGACCAAGGTATACCACAATATGCCTAATGTTTGGGAATAAAATTGCTGAATCAGTAATATCAAACAGGCACTTACAAAATGCTACTGCTGTTTTACATTCCTAAACCATCCATTTTACATCCTGAAATGAAAACTTATTTTTCTAAAAAGAATTAATGTCATACGATCTAAAAAAAACAAACAATCAGTTTCACATAGTTCTATCCTACTCTTTGATTACACAAGACAGTTTTATTGACATTAATGAAAGAAACTACATGGATCAATGGAAACATACTGAGCTAGACACAGATCTTCAAACAAGGCAATGACAGCACAAATCAAGCCCATGGAACATATCTGCTATGACACAAATAAACCATACCATATCTCTTTGAGAAAAAATAAATGATTGCATTAATTTCATTTTAATAACACTCTTATCAGTAAATATTGAGTAAAAAACATCTTCTGTTAACAGGTAATTTACTGAATAAAATCAACTTTGATGAACTGGGAACTGAAAGTTAACCAGGAACTTTTTAATTGCAACATGTTGGTGTTTGATCCCATTCTATTCATGTTATTCAACTGGATACCATATTTATTTGATGATAAGCCCATGCTTGATGATAACCCCATGATTAATGATAAGCCCTTACTTGATGATGGGCCCATGCTTGATGATGACCCATGATCATGATAAGCCCATGCTTAATGATAAGCTCATAGTTGATGATTAGCCCACGCTTGATGATAAGACCATGCTTGATGATAAGCTCATGCCTGATGATTAGTCCATGCTGATGATAAGCCCATGCTTGATGATAAGCCCTTACTTGATGATAAGACCATGCTTGATGATAAGACCATGGTTGATGATAAGCCCTTGCTTGATGATAAGCTCATGGTTGATGATAAGCCCTTGCTTGATGATAAGCTCATGGTTGATGATAAGCACATGCTTGATGATAAGCCCATGCTTGATGATAAGCCCTTGCTTGATGATAAGCCCATGCCTGATGATAAGCCCTTGCTTGATAATAAGACCATGGTTGATGATAAGACCATGGTTGATGATAAGCCCTTGCTTGATGATAAGACCATGGTTGATGATAAGACCACAGTTGATGATAAGCTCATGCTTGATGATAAGCTCATGCTTGATGATAAGCTCATGGTTGATGATAAGCCCTTGCTTGATGATAAGCTCATGCTTGATGATAAGCTCATGGTTGATGATAAGCCCATGCTTGATGATAAGACCATGGTTGATGATAAGCCCTTGCTTGATGATAAGCTCATGGTTGATGATAAGCCCATGCTTGATGATAAACCCAAACTTAATGACAAACCCATGCTTCATGATTAGCCCATGTTTAATGGTAAGACCATTCCTGATGATAAACTCATACTTGATGATACATGTAAGTCCATGCTTGATGATAATTAAGCCTATACTTGATGATAAGCCCATGTTTGATGATAAGTCCGTGTTTGATGATAGGCCCATTCCCCATGCTTACACAATTTTGGCAATATTTACAAAGGATATCTTTACCCTACACTAAGCCCACCCCCTACTTTTTGAAAAAGATTGAAGACTGGCCCTAGTCTTATGATGGGATACTGTAAATGGTGTTAATTTTCTGGATCAAAAGCTTTGCAGTTTATCAGGAATTATAATTAACTATCTGTGCTTTACACGTCATTCATCCAAAAGCAGAAGCTAAATTAGGCTTCACAGTGACAAATTAATTTGGGATTGTTTTCCTTGAAGTTTCTTTTGAACTACAAATATTTGCAGCAGTGCAAAAACTATTAGTTCCAATGCAATATACAAAACTCCATGAGATCTTTAAAGATGGTCAATAATGAAAGTCTCCAACTGTTTACACAAAAGCAGCCTATGACAGATAATGTAAACAAAGTTACATGTTAAAAGACACAACTTAACAAGTTTACTGAAAAGTCTATCACAGTGGATGCTCCAGCTGTCCCATGCCAGACAATGTAAACTCCCAACAATTGACCTTCCTTATTAATAACAACACAGAACATAACACTGGGTCTTTCTCCAGTCCTCTTTCAGATGTTGAATCAACTTGAGCAAAACTTAACCTGACCTGAGCTTATGTACAAAACATCAGCCTCGATCTGTATCAAGTTTTGACATTAGGAACATTTACACCATTTGAGATTTTTCCATCTATTTAGCTGTCAAAGATATGTCTCAAAATAACTACAGTTGATGAAAATGAATTTAGTTAAACCTGCCCTAGTGGATGCTGCACACATAAAAAGGACACATGCTCATAAAGAACAATTAACACTTAAAAGTCCACTTCTTGTATTTACTTGTATACTAATACTCTGTTATGCATATATGCCTTCTCTCCAGGGTATTTTTCTTCTCTAGTGTTTTCCGTTTGGGTAAAGTGCACGAGCAGAAGGGGAAATACTATCCTGAAATAATTCCCTGTAGTTAGTCAATCAGAGCTCAAGAATTTATCATGTGATGTACTAAAACTCTATGCAGAAGACACCCGTCCACAAAGGACAAATTTTGTCATCCCTTATAGTCAGGTTTCACTGTAGAGAAACAACCAAATTGACTCTGTACCTGATTCTTCACACTGATAATCTGCCAGCTTATAAACATATTATGATGGACAATTAAACAAGACCAGGACCTGCATGTTGAGCCCGTAATCAATGCATTGCTGTAGAACATATTGACCATGACCCAAAGATCAAAAGGTTGAGTGAGCATGTCAAAGACTGAATTGTCTTAGCTTTATAATGCTTCATCCAGAGTATGAAGAAAATCCATTATGGGGTTTAGGAAATAAAGCAAAACAAAAAAAATTGCCAAACTTAATTATAATTTTTTATGACTGACCTTGACCCCAAAGTCTTATGGTCAAGTAAGCATGTCTCCTAAAGAAGGCACGGAAACAGACTACTTTGATTAATCCAAGCCCTGAAGGAATTGCTGGCCAATTACAAAGAGAGATGGACCGAGACGGTAGTTATTAATATGTTCAATATGTGTGATATGAGATATTGATCAATTCTCAACCTATGACATGCATCAAGAATGACTGACCATTACAATACATCTACCGACATAAAAGTTTGGTATGTATGTATGTATATATTGGGTTCACTGGCACATCAACACAATTCTGGTTATATGTACATTTTGAAAATTTATATAAATACAGGAAATCTTCCAGTAATTGTCAAAACAATCATACTATGAATAGACATTAAATTTTGCATGTGGAGTTCTTGCTACTGTGACTTCAAACTAAAATGATTTCACTATAATGTTCAATAGAAAGGATTAAATTGTTTGCAAAGATATTTAGAAAGCAATTTATATTTTTAAATTTTTTAAAAAACCCAACAGAAACAAAACAGCTGGTACACAATTTATACCAGACAGCAAATCTTGTATCACCAGCCCTAACGTCATGATTGCAAGTACTCTAAATCAAAATTTAAAAAATACAACATAGCACCTCGGAACTAAAATAGTGTATTGAGTGGACTATTTTGAATTAAACTGAAGCACACATTTTATATCCTCTGATAAAGGCAAAATTGTATTCCTATACAGAAACTTACACTGACTACATGTTTACCATGTCATAAATAATTGATGAGCACTTGAAGCTTTGCCAGATAATGGCAATTAAAAATTTTCTCTGCTCTGCAGGTAGCTGTCTTGATTCAGATAAAGAAGGTCATTTTTTTAATGTCAAAGTGTAAATACTGATGGGAACACACAACTGCAGTGTGTGATGGAACACATGATAGGCAGGCAAATAATTCAATCCTGACAGCCAGTGTGCTGCAAACAATAAATGGAAATATCACTAGTGCTGTACAATATGTACTCGCTTATAAGTCAAGTCCAACTGCAAACAATATAGACCCTGATCTGCCATTGCATAATGTGCTGGCAGATCAGGGTCTATGTTGTTTGTTCTACTGGTTACTCCAAACAAACTGCACATACTCAGATCTGCCAGTGCATTATGTGATGGCAGATCTGGGTCTGTGCAGTTTGCAGTTGGACTAAACTTATAAGCCATATATGGTAACTGAAATTATCCTCATTATCATGATCAATAAGAGGTTTGTCTCAAAGTGACAGAAAAATCTTTGTATCATCAAAAGTAGAACAATCCCTCCAATTACTAAGAGACTATTTTTATATTAATTTGTTTTAGACCCATGAAATGTACAAGAAATTGTGACTGGTGACTGGTTACATCCTCCAAACTAGAAACATGTCATTTTTGTTAAATTTAATTATATTTTGCCATTTGTCTCGACATTTTCCCACTTGACTGAATCTTTTTTCCTTTCCCTTTTGCTCTCATTTATAATAATGAAAAATAATTTTCTAGTGATAATTTGATCTGAAAACTTGATTAAAACTTAAAGAGCACTGTGAATGGTACATTATATGTCTGTCCCATGTTTAATAGTCCTCTGTGTAGATAACTGAAATTTTTGTGCAGAAACCATTTTTTCTTCTTCAAAGTGACTTTGATCTTTGACCTTTTGACCCCCAATTCGACAGACTTCTTCCTTACCATAAGTGCGAGCTATCCACAAAGTCTGGGCCAGGTATGTGAAGCAGAACTAATGTCATTGTGTGGAAACCGTTTTTCTCCTTTCAGTCTGTGACCTTGACTGCTGACCCAAAATCAATTGCCTTCTCCCTTACTCCAAGTGCAAACCATCCACAGTTTAGTTGAGGTATGTCATGTAGAACAAATGTTATTGTCCAGAAACCATTTTTATTCTTTCAATCACAGTGATCTTGACCTTTGACCTTTTGACTCCAAAATCAACAGGGTTCTTCCTTAAACCAAGTGCAAGCCATCCACAAAGTTTGGGAACCAAATATGATGGAGAACTCAAATTATTGTGAGGAAACAATTTTTCTTATTTTAGTCAGAGTGACCTTAATGGCTGACCTTTTGAGCCCGAAACTGATAGGGTTCTTCCTTACTCTATGTCCAAGCCATCCACAAAGTTTGGTAACTGCATATGGTGGAAAACTTGAGTTATTGTATGAAAACCATTTTTCTTCTTCCAGTCAAAGTGATCTTGTAGATGGTGGAGAACTTGACTTGTTGTGCGGAAATTTTTTTCCTTCTTTCAGTCGCAGTGACCTTGACTTTTGAACCCAAAATCAACAGTGTTCTTCCTTACCCCAAGAACAAACCATCCACAAAATCTGGTAACTGTAGATAGTGGACAACTCAAGATACTGTGTGGAAATGAAATTGGTAACTGATGGAAGGATGGACAAATGGACAACATCATAACATATAATGCTCTGCCTTATAGCAGGCATATAAAAAGACAGGATTTCTAATGTGTACAATTTAAGAACACAAAAACACTTATGTGATCCCTTTTTTATCCATTATTTTGGAAAAAGTGAAATCAAAATAATTCTCCAATGAATTAAACTCACTAATAAAATAATTTGTCTTCTAACCTCAGCATTCAGATTAGGCCAGCTAGCAGTAATTGTTACCCACTGTCTCTATTGCATAATTTCTTAATGCTCCTACCTTTAATATGTTATAGAACACATACATACAATAAACTGACTAAGGGCATTTAATCTTTTGTTTACTGAAAGAGTGTATAGACAGAAAGGAAAATTAATTCCCTAATGCCCCATTTTATTTTCATTTTAAGACAAATTAAAGTATTTTTAAAAATAAGGATACACTTACCAGCTATATACATTTAGCATAATATAGATGGATCTCAAAATATAAAGTGGGCCAATCATTTCATGATGTGAAATAAATGATGATAAATAAATGATACAAATCAAATTTTAGCCATGAAGACACTTCAAGAGCCCAGCTGTCCTCTAGCCATGTTGATAATTTTTTTTAAAAAAAGGAAGAAAGAATGAATGAATGAAAGTAAAAAAAGAAGGAAAGAGATCACAGACAAGAAGGTCAGAAACAGCTTTTAAATTAGTTGCTGTGGAAAAAAATTATTGCTGCAGACCACCACTGATATATCATTTTGTCTTAAACTTGCTGAGCAAACTGGAGATGGTCCTTCCCTCTTGCCAAGGAAGTCTATATGTACATGAAGCTTCAAGTAGTTGCGCTGAAGTTAACCCAAAAATGACTTTGTTGTTTAGAAAGATAGATCAGGCCATATCAAAGATAATATTCCCAAAATTACCATGCTAAATTGTGACTTTGAATACAACCCTTGACATTGTTTTTATGAATAAATTATTTTCATGAAATAAGGAATATAGTTTTCTTGAAGTATATCAGCACAATCTTAAGTAGAAAAATGATATACCAGTAGTGGTCTGCAGCAATGTACATGTAATCATCTACATTTGGCATTAAATTTGCAGTGTTACTGAAAAACTAACAAATTAACTCTCAGATGCATCCATCTCTGAAAGCTGTGGATTACAGGATGTCCCAGTTTCTTACCAAATGACCAAACTGAAGCATCATCCCAAAAGTCTCAAAGAGCTGATGAAATGATCACTGAAATTATAGTAGAACCATAAGGAATAAGAACCAAGTTATTAGTTAGTAAATACTTAAAACATATGTCTTACTTCACTTTCAAACTGGAAATGACATTCATGATCACTTACCAACTTCATCCATGAACCTGGTTCCCGCATTAACATGCGTTCAAGAACCACTTGTCCCGATAAGCAGGCTATCCACTATGTGTATACAGTACAATATACATGCTATCAACAGATCAGATTTATTTAAGGACATGATTTCCTGTTAGGGATGGGAGAAAGCTTTATTGAACCCAAATAGTGTGTATGCAAAATAGGTGCAGTAAATATTTTCAAATTACTTGCAGCTGGGTTCTGCAGCAAAAGGATTGCAAAGGGTAAATGTGGTTGTACCCACAGAGTCTTTACAAAATATTTACTGCAGGTATTTGCTAGATATCTGCAGCAAATGCTTTCTTGTCTTTACACATTCACCTTTGGAAACTGTTGGCAAAATAATTCCAGTATACTGTTCCAAATCTATAGACTGCAGAGCATGTGCATCAAATATTTGTAGAAAAGATTCAACAAAGCACCCAATTTACAAAGAGATGAAATATCATCAATAATTCCACAAAATATGCAATTTATGTCAAGATTAATTAGTCACTGGCCACAAAGTGAGTGCTCCTCTGGTTAACATTAGTGTAAAATTAAGCACATCCAAAGCCAGGAAGATAAGTCAACATGTAAGTATAAAAACTGTCTCGTCTATAATGACAACTGTGGCCCTGAATGTATGAGTTTAGGAATATCAGGCTGTATCATCTCTCACCACCTCAATAAAGCTGTGTTATACACACACTCTCTCTCTCTCTCTCTCTACAACACAGATGTAATATAACTATACATTCTAATTTAGATAAGGAACAAATCTAGAATTTAAAGGTAATAGAGATGGTTTCTTTAAAAAATGTATTAAAAAATGTTCTGTTATATCAAAACTTCATATTATAATTTAAGTAGCCATATAAATCTTATAACTTAGTGGATTAAACAGTAAAATTTGGAGTTATTCAAATGTAATACATGTCGAGTACCTATCTGAGTGGCAAAATAATTGATTCATGCATACACTACACTATTAGTCACCTGATTCATGCATACACTACACTATTAGTCACCTGAATCAGGCATACACTACATTATTAGTCACCTGATTCATGCATACACCACACTATTAGTCACCTGATTCATGCATACACTACACTATTAGTCACCTGATTAATGCATACACTACACTATTAGTCACCTGAATCATTGTACATTTACTGTGAATTTATTTATTTTTATGGGCATCAATTTGTATTGTTTTGTAAAAAAAATGACATTTTTGTTGGTACTTAAATTTGTGGACTGAGTAAGCTTGGTCCTATTGTTTGCAAAGAAGGATTACTGTTTGTGGATTGAGGCAGCTTGGTTCTGTTGTCTGGATTGAGGAAGCTTAGTCCTTTCGTTTGCAAAGAATGATTACTGTTTGTGGATTGATGAAGCTTGTTCCTGCTGTTTGCAAAGATGCATTACTGTTTGTGTATTGAGGAAGTTTGGTCCTGTTGCTTGGATTGAGGAAGCTTGGTCCTGTTGTTTGCAAAGAAGGATTACTGTTTGTGGATTGAGAAAGCTTGGTCCTGTTGTTTGCAAAGAAGGATTACTTTTTGAGGATTGAGGAAGCTTCTTCCTGTTGTTTGGATTGAGGAAGCTTCATCCTGTTGTTTACAAAAAAGGATTATTGTTTGAGGATTGAGGAAGCTTGGTCCTGTTGTTTGCAAAGACGGATTATTGCTCGTTGGGTCTTTAAATTTGTGGTTTGTAGTCATTACAAAAACCACAAAAATTGTTAATTCACAGTAATTCTCACCACCAACCAATTGTCTCTCCCTTTCAAAAATTACTCAGACACCCCTAAAATATTATGAATAAATTCTAATGCTTGTATCATTGTTAAAAAAACCAAGGTGAGGCCAGAGAGGGGGATGGGTGTGTGAAGGTCTATAGAAACAAATGATACTTTACATGTATTGACCTTTTTATAGAATAATAAAAATCATAGTGATTATCATCATCCAGATGCACTGACCTAGGTGTACTACTAAGACAATATCAACTACATGTGTACAAACTGCAGAACCTAGATTACAAGTTACTGGGAAACAGATGACAAGTCTAATTAACCCTAATCTTACAATATTCAATTAATATAATTAGCTTTAGCTTAAACATACCTTATTTGCCATTAAGTTCTAAACAAATTGGGTACAGATCCAATGAAAATGGTTAGAATCGATTGATAATTTCATTTCTCTTTCTCTAGCCGAATAGATTTACAATAAATCAATTCATCCAATGACTTTAATTAATCTGTCAATTTTGCTGTACTGTAAAGCTATGAACAGACTGGTTTTAATTGCACTGGCTTTGTTTTACTGGGACTATTAAACCAATCTAGTATCATATTAAGGCTGGTGTAATTGCATTATTTTTCCTTAGCTACAGCAGTTTTCATTTGTTTCCTATTCACTCAGTTGCATGCAACCAATAAAAATGACTTATCTTTTTAATAATTTAATAACTGTATATACTGGTACTTGCTTATAACTTGGGTCCAACTGCAAACTGCACGGCAAATCTAAGTCTTTTGCAGTTTGTTAGGAGTAATCAACAGAACAAGCATTATGCAATGGCAGATCAGGGTCTATGTTGTTTGCAGTTTGACCCGACTTATAAGTGGGTACAATATATGGTTCCTTGCACTGGAAGTATAATAAATTCCAATTGAGAAGGAATTTGTCACTGTATCCACAATGTTTGCTCCTGTAATCCAGACACATGTAATGGCAAAAAGCATGCAATCCAATAATAACATAAAAACTTGTAAAACTTTACCCAAGTAATCAATTATTGTCATTAGATATCAATTTTTGTAGTTTTGTAAAAATGACATTTGTGTTGTTACAGTACTTGAATCAATTGATTGGGGAACTGATCCTATTGTTTCCATAGAAAGTTTTTGTTGGATCTGTACATGCTTTGTAGCAACCATGAAATCAAGAAAACCAAATTAAAAAAGTTGAGGAAATAAACTTTAAACTGATATTTAAACATGAACAATTATCTGCACACCTAAGAAAACAAAACACTACCTTGAATAAATTAAAACAAAAACTGAATGATCAGGAATGAAGGAAGAAGCCTAAATCTCTGTGTTCCCAATGTTCTCCTGTCTAACACAAGCTAGATGGATGACACCATTCTAAAATTTGCAACAGAAGTTTGCTTTGGCCCTAACCCTTGATGATATTCATTGCTTTCACATTTTGAAAACCACTGTCCACTGTAACAGATATCAGATCATCAGATATCTTTCTTATCGGTTTTGAGCCAAAGTTTGAAAGCAAAGATAAATCTGATAGGTGCAAACAAAATCTTTGTCACACAAGACCTGACTAAGAAAAACCACAGTATCATTAAAGAACTGCAAAGTAACTGGAATCATAAAAAATATGCCAATTTTGGATGATTGATGGTTTTATTTATGATAAAACAGTTCAGTGGCAGTAACAACAGGGTCAGCAACCTAGGTCACAATTGGAATAGCATGCACAATACATTTTTACGTATTTCAATGCAATGTTTTGGCAATTTTTAAAGTATTTGTTTGCAAGTTTCAGTTAAGAATTACAAGCACCAACCACCCAGCATGTAACAGGATTCAGTTAAGACTATGCACAAAGTACCCAGCATGTGACAGGATTCAGTTACGATGATGCACAAAGTACCCAGTATGTAACATGTAAAGCATCATTATAATCGTACTTGTTTTCACAAACATTCACTGACATTTATAACTGTACTACTACTCACACTGTCAGCAAAGGCATCTTTTAATAATAATTAAAATATCCACATATCCCCTGGTACTTGCTAGGTATTTTGGTCATAGTCTCAACCAAGCCTTCCCAACAATTTAACAAGAGTCCCTTGAAGGGACTGATGCTCTACTTGTTGAAAAGAATTTCCTGAAATTCAAGATGACCCCATTCTTGTTTTAACTGTGGAGTGTTGAAAAAATCTCTGATATTCTTGAGGTATAATAATTTCAAATAAGCCACTGTGGCAGAAATAGTGAATTAAGATTGGCACCATTTTCATTTAGGACAAACTGGACACCATTAGAAGACTTTTGTTGAAAACCCCATGTTGATATGACCATCCATTCAGGGGAATTAGTGACAAGATTTTCAATATGTTCATTGTGGTAACCATATTTGAGGTCAGATCAGTACCATTTTCATTCAGGACCAACTAAATATCATAATAAGACTTCTGGTGAAAACCCCATGTCAATATGACTTTCCACTGAGGTGGAGTAGCAATAACAAGATGACATAAGAAGTCTTCAGGTGAAAACCCCATGCTGATGTGACTTTTCATTCAGAAGGAGTAGCAATAACAAGATTTTTAAAATGGCTGCTGTGGTGGTTACATGTACCGTATTTTGGTGTGTATAACGCGCACCCCGATTTTCTACCCAAAATGAGTGGAAAAAACGTAGTTCTGCCATATAACGTGCATGTGATATAATACATTTTAAAATCGTGACTACCGGTATTTCGCTCTGTTTTCATAGTGCAACAACAGTCGGTCATTTTGGATAGTGAATGAAAAAGTGGCAATATTGAAATTGTATCTTTCCGATTTTATGGTTGGCCCTTAAAAGGGCCCTTTAAAGGTTCGTCTAGTTGATGGAGTTCAATCTATTGCATCAAATCCCTTTTTTTTTTTAGTTCTTGTATAAAATGCGCACCCCCGACTTAAGATAATAAAATTAGGTGAAAAAACTGCGCGTTATACGCACCAAAATACAGTATATTGGATATCAGATTGGCACCAATTTCATTTAGGACCAACTGGACATCATAAGAAGTCAATCTTTTCGTGAAAATCCCCATGCTGACATCCATTCAGGTGAGTAGCAATAACATGATTTTGAAGATGGCCACTGTGGTGGCCATTGTGGATGCCTGAGCATCATCAATTTCATTTAGGACCAACTAGACATCATAAGAAGTTTCTGGTGAAAAACCCATGTTGGTATGACTATCCATTCAGAAGGTGTAGCAATAACAAGATTTTCAAAATGCTTGCCATGGTGGCAATATTGCAGATCAGAGTGGCACCATTTTCATTTAAAACCAACTAGACATCATAAGAAGTCTTTTTTAGTGAAACCCCCATGTCGATATTATTTCTGTTCAGGAGGAGAAGCAATAACAAGATTTTCAAGATGGCTGCCATGGTGGCCATATTGGATGTCAGATCAGCAATATTTTCATTTAGGACCAACTAGACATCATAAGAAGTCTTTTAGTGAAACCCCATGTTCATATGGCCATCCACTCAAGGGAAGAAGTGATAACAAGATTTTCAAGCTGGCTGCTGTGGTGGCCATATTGGATGCTCATGTGGAACCATCTTCATTAAGGTCGAACTAGACATCATAAGAAGTCTGTCAATATGACTATCCTTACAGAAGGGGTAGTGATAACAAGATTTTCAATATGGCTGTCATGGTGGCCATACTGGATGTCAGATTTGCAATCATGTCATTTAGTAGCAACCAGATATCATAAGAAGTCTTAGCAAAACCCCATATTCATATGACCATCCACTCAGGAGGAGTAGCGATCAGATTTTCAAGACAGCCATTGAGGCAGACAGCCATATTGGATGCCATATCAGCACCATTTTCATTTAGGACCAACTAGACATCATGAGAAGTCTTTTAGTGAAAAGCCCATGTTGATATTACCATCAATTCAGGAGGTGTAGCAATAACAAGATTTTCATGATGGCTGCTGTGGTCGCCATATTGGATGTCTGAGCAGTATCATTTTCATTTTGGATCATCAAGACCTTGGGAGGAATGAGTGTGTAAAGTTTCATTGCAATCCTCCAAGGATTTCAGAAGGAGAAGATATAACAAACTTGTGCTAATGGATGGACGACAGACAATGGGGCAACTATCAACAGGCCATTCCATAAGTCTCATTCTATGACCAGTAGAGCACAAAAAAGAAAAAATTTTTTTTTTACAAAACTTGCTTCAAAGGAGGTAAAAATGTATTCATGTGCTATCCTTGTTATTATATCAGGTGATGGCCCTGAACAAAGTCAAAATAGCTTCTAAATCTAACATCATCAAGCTTTGTTCAACCATTATGACTAAACTGTAAATGCAAGTATATTCCTTGAAAAATTTTCAAGTATAATACTTGTTGTGAATGTGACTTTATATTATACACTGACTATTGATCTTTTGGTCTTTTTTTCCAATTTAATTTAGTACATGACCTAGTACTAGCACAGTAGTATTTATGATTTCATTTCATTAGCTGCAGTAAATTAAATCTAAATGAAACCAATGCATTATACATGTACTCTTTAGACCCCGACTCCACAATTATCTTTTGGATTAATGTCGTTGCCAGCAAATAAACAAATTCACTCACTTTTCATTAGAATAAGTAGAAATAGATATACTCCAACAAACCCTGGACCCTCTTAATAATCCTAGTGTTGCATTACTATTTGGACACGGTCACATTTATGTTCCTATCATGTTCCTTTGTCAACTCACTTTACATCAATATAAGTGAAAATAGATTTATTCCAACAGTACTATTATACTACTCTTTTACGATCCTATTATTACATTACTAGTTGGACAGTCACATTCATGACCATGAAAATTCATCAACATAATGTATTGTTTGCTCATCCACTATGCATTTACAGAGAAAACTGTTAAGGTTTCTTTCTTTTTTGATACCTTTTCTTTTAAATTGAATATGCTGTAATATTTTCATGAATGTTTGGTGGGGATTAATTTCATTCTTTAAAAAAAAAAAAAATCATCAATTTTAGCACAAGTTGGTACATGTGTTTGTTCATTTGACTGTTTCTTCAGTTTTGCTTTGTCCTTCTTTCACTTAGCACAAAAAAGTTGAACAAGTATGCAATGTATCCAAATATCCATTATCACACTTTCAAGTACAAACTGGTTAATGTTTTTCCATTTTCTTTTAATTTATTTAATAATCAATGTTTGTTTCGTTTACCTTGTGCAGGGGAGCCATGGTAGCTCAGTTGCTAGACCATTGTACTCGTAATCCAAGGGTTGTGGGTTTGACACCAGCCTGGGTTGGCTGCCTTGGTGTGTCATTAGGAAAAGCACTTAGATCCCATTTCCTTGACATGATATAGCCAATAATGTCTTAAAAATACCGTTATAGTCAACAAAAACCAAAACCAAAAAATGAACCTTGCACAGAGTTGAAAGAACCGATATAAACATTAATTATTTATACACTGTACTTTAATATTTGATGTATACCTGCATAAGTGTACATTTATAATTATGCATAATAATGACTTTACTCTGGTAAGATGACATATATGCCCCTCTTTAATTTAAACTGATGTTCATGAAGCAGTAAATATGGTTTACAATATCAACATTTTTCTTCTTTTTCTACGCCTTCTTATCAAAACCCTTCTTCCTGTTGCTTGATGTGGTCAGTATTTGGATTTATTTAAAGTACTATGTATTAAAACAGTTCCCTGCAAACTCTTCATTTGCATTTTATTACCACCTTTTGCTACCCAATAGGTCACTCCTTAACTTGGTACAGAGTTTGCATTGGTCTGTTTCATCTGAAAACGCACCCAATACAAAAGATTTAACCATTTTTGGCTAAATTTCTTCACAACAGAAATCCTTTTAAATGTCCTCTATTTCATTTCCATGTGTCTCTGTAGTATATCAGACAAAGTTAACAATCCTTTTGCATGTGAACAAGTAATTTGTCTCATCCTTCTAGCACACCTTCAATTTATTTGAGACATTCATACAAACCCTGTATCAAATCAAAAACAATTGTCATTTCTTTTTGTAGTGCAGACTCTGCGATGAAAATTAATATGTATTATTTCAAAAACATTCTTTCCTCAACATCAATCTCGACCTACATGTATCAACTCTTTTGTTTGAAAATGAAACTTATAATACTGAACAGAATACCTCAATATAGAAAGACAAACAAAAATTCATTATAAAAACAAAGAGGTTCACTCAAACATGTTACTTTGAATGATCATTATTGCTTTTTATACTTCATACGCAACTGCTAATTCCATTTATTAGGATCTTCACAAACACCTGCTTATTGGTATGCATAATTTCTCTAAGATGCACTTACTCTAATAGTTATCTACTGTTGAAAAAATGGCAATAATAAATAATAAACAAATTTGTCTGAGACCACCAACTACCATCCTCTCTCCACTTTCTCTCTTCTGGGATACATGCCTCTTGCCTACATATTCACAACTATATAATTATAAGACTGGATACATGCCTCTTGCCTACATATTCACAACTATATAATTATAAGACTGGATACATGCCTCTTGCCTACATATTCACATCTATATAATTATAAGACTGGATACATGCCTATTGCCTACATACATGTATTCACATCTATATAATTATAAGACTGGATACATGCCTCTTGCCTACATACATGTATTCATATCTATATAATTATAAGACTGGATACATGCCTCTTGCCTACATATTCACAACTATATAATTATAAGACTGGATACATGCCTATTGCCTACATACATGTATTCACATCTATATAATTATAAGACTGAATACATGACTCTTGCCTACATATTCACATCTATATAATTATAAGACTGGATACATGCCTATTGCCTACATATTCACAACTATATAATTATAAGACTGAATACATGTCTCTTGCCTACATATTCACATCTATATAATTATAAGACTGAATACATGCCTCTTGCCTACATATTCACATCTATATAATTATAAGACTGGATACATGCCTATTGCCTAAATATTCACATCTATATAATTATAAGACTGGATACATGCCTATTGCCTACATATTCACAACTATATAAGTATAAGACTGGATACATGCCTATTGCCTAAATATTCACATCTATATAATTATAAGACTGGATACATGCCTATTGACTACATATTCACATCTATATAAATATAAGACTGGATACATGCCTCTTGCCTACATATTCACATCTATATAATGGAGAGGAACATATAAGTTGGATAACTTTTTTCCAATCTTTTTGCCATGTGCAACTTTTACCACTTATATCCAATGAATAATAGTAAATTTACATCAGTTGTTGGCTTTGACAACCAAGTAGTGCATACAGACAACAATCAGAGAGCAAAATAAAAAGCCATAAAGTATGCATCCAATTAGATTGAAAATATAGCTCAAATATACCAGAGTCATCAGAAATACCATTACCCTAAATGAAACCCAAGTCAAAATATAAAAATGCCATATTTATCCAATTAAAATCCCATGCTTGAAGAAAAATCCACCCCAAATTTTTGGGAAAATTTGTCCAAACATTTACTAAGGATTCCTTTATCTGATAATAAGCTGCCTTGTTACTTTTGACAAACACCCCTTGGTCTTATCATGAGAAAAATACTGAAGTACAATCAGAGCTTCAAAGAGAGAAATAAGTCAACCATCAATAACAGGATGACAAGCTAAGAATTTAACTTTTCCAGAGTATTTCTAATTGGGGAAAAATTATTAAATATCATCCTGATGGAAGCTTATTAGTATTATTGGTCTGAAACTTTTCTTTGTACAAACTGAAAACTGATCCAAGATGGCCTACCCATACTGTGATTCCATATTAGCCTGAAGAACTGGGTATGCATAACTAGAGTAACGTGAACGGTACATTATATGCCCTCATCATGTTTAATTGTCTTGTATGTAGACAATGGCAGGAAATGGCTGACTCTGGACAGTATTGATCAATGGATCTCAGTGACCTTGACCATGACTTTTAACCCTACAAGCAATAGGTTCCTTTTTTGCACAAAAAACATATCATTTGTGAAATTTGTTGAAAGATGGTGTTAAAACCAGCTGTCTTCTTTGAGTCACTGTAACATTGACCTCTGACCCCAAAATCAATGAGCTTCTTTCTTACCCTATGTGCACGACATCCACATGGTTGGTCAAGGTATGTGGTCAGGAATTAATGTTATTGTGGGAAATTACTTTTCTTTTTTCAGTCACAGTGACAATGACCTTTGACCTAAAAATCAATAGGTGTCTTTCTTACCCCAAGTGCAAACAATCCACATAGTTTGGTTAAGATAAATGGTCTAGAACTGAAGTTATTGCGCAAAATCTATTTTTCTTACTTCAGTCACAGTGAGCATTGACCTGTTAACCCCTGAAAGCAAAAGACTTCTTGATTGACCCAAGTGTAAGTTGTCGACAAAATCTGGTCAATGTCCATGATTTTACAGAAACCACCAAAAATGGACAGATATACAGACAGGTTGACAACATCATAATACTACACACTCCACTTTATGGTGGACATATAAAAAGTTGATCAATCCAGTGCTAATTACATGGAAAAACAGAACATACCAAAGCTTAAGGAAAAATATTGTGAAGGTAGCCATAGCCTGCTTTTTTCCTGCTAAATAAATACTTTATGGATGACAACTGGATCATCAGTCCTGGAGAAGCAATGCTGATGGAAAGGGTATTAAAAACAATGTAGCACCTTCTATTTCACAGATTTGAAACCTAAATTTTGTTCTCTTTTATAAATATTAATAAATTCATCAGCAATCACACAGAAAGATCAAAGCATATCTTTGTCAGTTCAAACAGTGATTTTGATACAAAGAGAGCAACAAAACCTCAAGGAGAAGTTCTGATGGGAACATGGAATATAATCAGTCTTCCTTTTCCTAAATTTCTCTCTGGCCTGAAGGACCAACAACATTAAAAGTTCCTTGTCCTTCAGAATACATCTATTTACTTTAAATCCTCCAGATTTGCTTTTCAATCAGTTTGTAATGTAATAAAAATGTTTCTATGCAAAGACATAGAGTCCTTGCTATATTTTGAGCTAGCCACAAGGACTTATTCAATTTTTTGTTGGCCTGACAAGAAAATTATCGATGTCAGACCTGTGAGCAGGCACTGATTTTGAATCTGAATGTGATGTTTTGGTGCTAACCTGTTCACTCTGTTCTTCTACAACCGATTCAATCCTGGGCCATAGCACATGAAAGAGGTGGGGATCTCCAAGTGCTCTCATTTCCTCCTATTCAAGACTACTTAATGCCACCATTTACAAATTTCATAAAATACTTCATATACACGTACCCTATATACCCACTTATAAGTCAAGTCCAACTGCAAACTGTACAGACTCATATCTGCTGTAGTATAATATGCTGGCAGATCTGGGTCTATGCAGTTTGTCAGTAGTAATCAGTAGAACAAACAACACAGACCCTTATCTGCTGGCATATCATGCAATGGCAGTTAAGGGTCTATGCTGTTTGCAGTTGGACTTGATTTATAAAAGAGTATATACGGTACCAAATCTGACATAATACTGCATATGCCCTAATAATGGCACATCCCTCATCATCAACACTTGCCTAAATATTATCTATTTCTAAGCATATGTATTGATCCAAACATGCCTTGTGCGAGGAAAGCAGATGCTAAAATCTGCCTAGACCATCATGACTTTCTTGGAGCTACATCTAGTACTGATACTGGAGTCATCCTAACAAGATTAGACTCAGACCTTATTAGAGTTCAAAGTTGGGCACAACAAAAAAAGATGGTAATAAATGAAGGTAAAACAAAATGTATGATTTTGGGGACATAACAAAAATTACATAAATTAGGGAACCCAAAATTATTTCTAACAATAAATAAGCATCAGTTAGAAAACATCAAAGATGAAAAGCTGTGTCTGTAGATAATACTTTACAATGAGATGACCATACTGACAAGATTTGTAAAACACTCTCAATGAAAATTGCCATACTCAGTAGAATCAAGAAATATTTACCTACAGAAACTCACATTCTATACTACAAATCATCAATTTTCCAAAAATGAATTAATGTTCAACTGTATGGGAAAACAGTGCCAAATCTCAGCTTGACAGGATTTATAAACTTCAGAAAAGGGCAGAATGGATTATTTTACAATATATGAAAGGATTTTCACAAGTCAGTTCTTGTATATAAATATCTACATGGAGCTGCACCACTGTATCTTCAGGATTTATTAAGGCCTTATTCAACACATTACCAGTTGAGATCAACATCACAAGGAAACCTTCATCCAACAAAACCAAGAACAGAGCAATTTAAGAAAAGCTTCCAATAATCTGGTACTATTCTGTGGAACATGCTCCACTGCATGTAAAATCTGCACAAAATATTACAGTATTTATCATGAGTATGTGTGATAATAGATTATAACAGAATGTAGCATTTATAATACTAAAGATATGTTAAAATAAACAGTAATTACTATTATCTTTTGTATATGTTACATTCTTCTTAAGAGGGCCTGAAGGTAAAATGAGTCACTCTCTATAAATAAAGTATTTATATTATTACCATTATTATTTTAGCCAACCACCACACATTCCTGCTGTCTCAATCCTACTTAATTCTGCTGGTTCAAAAGTCTAAAAAAAAACCCAGATCTTACGTGTGTTTTATATAGACCTTCCCTGTAGACAGTTCTTCCATATTTACCTCCCCCTGTCCGCTACGTGTCACTACACGCGTCCGCCATTAAGGTACTGATTACAAGTAATGAGTCTACACATGGTTTCATTGTTTACCTTTCTGATATGTAATCACAAACTAGAAGAATATATATTTGAAATAAATAACTGATTACAACCTCGGGATAAAAATGAACCAATAATAAAAAAAATACACAAGAAAAGTTAAAAAGTATAACAACAATGAAACTTTAAGGTAATCAATTCGCTAAATATTGTTTTCACAGTGATGCACTGTTAACCGTAATGCTTGTGCAAATATATGATATTTACAGTAAATATGTACAAATATAACTTCCACAGTACAGAGCGCTGGGTGATATCAGTAATGTAATGGCGGAATATCACGTGATACACTTATGGTTGCACCCATCAAAACCGTAATGGAAAGGTATATAGCACAATCATAACGGGAGAGAGAATGAACCTCCAAAGTGGAGATCTCTCAACACAGCCAAAAGGAGATAACTCTTCTAGTACTGACATATACATGATGTGACCTCATCAGTGTACGCTAATATGATCAGCTTTAACATCATAAAATGTACCCAAATGGTAACTGTCAAACTGCACAGAATGGATAATGTAGTATCATTTATTTTCATGGGTCCCAATTTTTATGGTTTTGTAAATAAAAGATATTTTCATGGGTACATAAATTCATGGTTTTGCCTGTCAAAATTTGCATACTGTAGGACTGGTATTTAATTTCATCGATTTACTTCTACAAATAACCAAAATAAAGAATACAAAAGAACAAAACTATGCTGACAACAAATGGCAGTCGTTTCAATGGTTAAAACAATACTACCACCTGTATGATGACAAATCAAACACCTATCCAGATCAATCACTTACACTCAACATCAAGGGAGCCGATGCAGCCAACAGCACTGAGCTAATCTTGTCCTTAAAGCAGTAACATATTGAATGTTGTAAACAAATGCAAGTAATAAATAAATGCAAGTAATGCATAACTTGGTTGTGTACAATCAAAATGAAGTAAACACCTAGATGACTCCAAAGAAAGATGGCTCCTGTATGTATCTCTATGTGGTCACACATACCAAATATTTTCTAATTGATAAGAAATGCTGCTGATAATGCTAATTAGGCACAGCAAGCATTGTAACATCCATATCATTGAGGCAATGGAAGTACTAAAAGTAAGACTGTTAATGACTACAATCAATAAAGTTGTACACAGTTTCCTATCTCTGTATGCTTTTTTATGTGTCTTGCATGAACAGGTGATCCACTCACTCACCTGGGTAAAATTGTGAATTCACTATTTTTTTAGGGTACCATTTTTAATGGATTTTTGTTGTTGCTACAAATCACAAATTTAAAAACACAAGACGCAATGATCTCTGTATAGAAATAATAGGACATGCTGTCCATTCAAATTCATGATTTTAAGTTCTAACAAAAATGTTATTTCTGCAAAACCATGAAAACTGATACCCATTAACATGTGTAATGTTCATCTTAAGGTTTATGTCCACACTTTCGTCATTAAACCATGTATCTGGGTCATACCACTTAAAATGAGCACATACTGTACACTGCAATTAATTCTAACAGCTAATAGTACCTACCTTAGATTATATTATGGCAATTATAAATCAGTAAAACTATTTAATAAACTGCCACTAGAACAAACAATTTTTTTTTGTTTCTAAAATGTCACTCAAAACTGACTCATTCCAAAATGTTTCAAAGCTATTTTGAAGCAACTACAATAATGTACAGAGAGGACACACACAAATGTCTTCACACCACAGTGGTCATGTATTCAAACCACAGTTCACTGATGTTACAGGTAAGAAACCTCAACCTTACAACTACATGTTTAAGGAGTCAATTAAAAAACTGATGTGAATGTTTTGGACTTTGTCAATGTTTGGTGAACTTTTAGAAACTAACAAAATGTAAATTGTTTGTTCTAGTGGCAGCCTACCAAGTTTGATCACACCTGGCTTAGCTGTTCTAAAATAGGAGTCAAAAAGAGGTACCCCAAACATAATGTTGATAGAGCATGTCCTAAGAAATATTCATACCAAGTTTGATCAAAATTGGTTCAGCTGTTCCTGAGAAGCTGAAAATAGGTTTTCTGTCTGGTTGCTATGGAAGACTCATGCTAGGGGAGCCACCCTACACAAAATATTGACAAAGCATGTCATAAAAAAAACAGTTCTAACAAGTCTGATCAAAACTGTCTCATTAATTCTAGAAGACAGAACATGTCCTATCAAACATTCCTACCAAGTTTGATCCAAATAGGCTCAGCCGCTCTAGATAAAATGTCGAAAATGTTTTCCACCTGGTTTTTTATGGAAGCCACACTATTGCAAGGTGAGCCACCTCAGACATAATTTTGATAAAGCATGCCATAACATACATTCCTATCAAGTTCAATCAAAACTGTTCAGCCATTTTGGAGAAGTTGAAAATAGCCCTTATAAAAATGCAATCCTAAATCAAGCTCACGCGAGCTTGTGATAACTCATAAAAAGCTCGCTATCAGCTCATTATGATCTTAATTGCAGCTTGTAGAAGCTCATATAAGAAATTTGGCAACATCCAAGTACAGTTGCTCATGCAATGTTGCTAGCAAACCCTGCAGATTAATTAAATATCATCTAGAAAACTGCAAATAGTTATGGTGAGAAATTTGCCACATAATGTAATATTTGTTGTCTATAAAATCATTAATTTGCATATTGAATCAATAATCTTTACATGTTTGGAAAGGTACTGAAATTCCCTGTCTTTTAGTTATTTTATTTTAGTTTAGTTTTTTAATGTTTTAATGTTTTAGTATATTAACCCTAGGGAATTATGCAGGAGCACTGCAGATGTTGTTATAAGTTTGCAAGTTTTTGACAATTTACACCGATATTGTACTTAATTGCATCTATTTGTTGGTACCTAATGAATTTATAATGCACAAGCTGATCAATGAATAGCCTTACCTATTTAATTTGAATATTGATATCTCTCATTAGTGAAAAGTTATAACTGATTAAAAGTTTGGTGGCTTTTTTTTTATACAAAAATCAACAATTTAATAGAAAGAATTCATATCCCAGTATTTTATTCAGTTTTAACACATATACAAACATGAATATGGTTTTTCAAAGTTCATAAAATCAATTGTAACAAACAAAAGTGAATTCATACATAAAATAAAAAAGCTGAATGTAGAAAGTAAAGCAACATGTCAACCAACCAAATCAATACCAAAGTACAATTTTAACTACCATCATGTATATGGAACAAAACTTATTATCCAGCACTGGATATAAATAAGAATATTTCAGTTGTTTAAATACTGTATTCTAGGAAACAAACCTCTCTGGTGAAATATAAAAATGTTAACATGTTAAACTGGTTAATGTTGTTCAAAAATGTTAAATTTTATGGTACTGCATTTGAAGTTTTGTTCAGTATATATAGTTCATGTCTTCAATTTTGATGTATATGTCTGGTCCAAATTTTCTACATGAATGCACATTTATCAGTTATATTCAACAAAACTGGGGGACATATAAACAAAAGCAGTGCCCTTGCCATCATTTAATTTGATATAAACACACAAGTCTTTGATTCCTATAATTGGAAATAACAGCAACATACTTTGATTTCAAAGGGACTATATTAACAGGATTTTCATTAATCACACCATTTTCAATTGAAACTTCAGTATTAATTCCCAATTCCTGTATGACTGCATAAAATTGTGGCTGAAACAAACAATCAATGGTACAATTGTGACACTGCGTATAAACTTCAATATATTTCTCAACATGGCCACATTTTCTTGATGCATCATTTTCATAGAACATAACAGTATACGAGTTTCGTTCTTCAACTGCAGTATACTGTAAATATTGAGACAGAATTTCATCTTTATACATTCTGTAGAAACAAAGCACTTTTTTTTTGTTCATTAATGCCAAGGACTGAAGCTAAAAGGTTAAGTTATTCATCTGAAAGTCTGTGCATTACTCGCAGCATTGTGTAAGCAACAGGACACTAACCAGTAAGATTCAGAACAGCAATTTGTCACAAGACATTAAAAGTTACTGTCCAGACACCACTTTGGAGGTGGACCTACAAGCTTCATCCTAGCAAAAATGTGACTGAAATTTCTGTGAAGTTTCTTGTGAAATTTCAGTACATCTCAGTGAAATGTCCTTATTTTACTGAAATGTTGGTATTTCATTAACTTTCAGTATATTTCACTGAAATGTCACCGATTTTGCCGACATTTCTGAAAATTTCAGTAAGATTCCCGTACAGAAAAATCTCACCAATTCACATGAGCTGCTCATAAGCTGCACATGAGAACCTTGTTAGAAATGTATGCAAATTGGGTAGACTTTGCAAACTCATGTGTGCTGTTTGTTAGATCTTGTGAGCCAAGGAAAAATTAACCAAAATTTCACATGTGCAGATTTCGCTTACATGAGAATTTGAATGTTCATATGAGAACGTATAACTTACAAAACATTCTTTTCCATTACATCTGAATATGTTTGAAAATAAAGTGGAGTCCTAATTTCTCATGTAAGTTATCACATGAGAAATTTGGACTTGGATTCTGATCAAACACTTATTTTAAATTTGCCCTAAGTAGGATTTTCTCATGTGAGTTTTCACATGAGCAACTTGGACTTAAATATTCTGTGCAAATGTTGAATGTTGAGCAGGGCATCCAGATTATTGTCAAATAGACATTTCTTTTGAATACAATATTACTCAAAGACAAGATTCTAATGTTTAAGAGTCCCATTTGCACAGCATATTCAATGTATTTTAAACAATGGTATCAAAAAAGTTAATTTTTAAACAATTTACAGTAGCAAATGTACAAGAAATAATTTGATGGTAAAGATGCCCTCAAATAAACAAAACACGAAGATTATCTTTTAATTTCCAGTATTTCCATTTTGTGATATTTAATATTATTACCAGATTTATACTACATTTTTGAATGTGTTAAATATCAAAACTTTTAATAATAATAGTAACAATAATAATAATAAACTCCATTATTCATAGAATTAATGGAAAGTAAATGAGTGTGATTTTATTTCTGTATTATACATTTCCACACAATATCAATGCTTAAATAATGAGTATTTTTTTACCAAAAAGGGGAGAAAAATCAATCATTATTTATAAAATTCCAATCTTCGGAATCTTTTGCTTTTTTCATCAAACATGTTATACCTGTGCGTGTTGTTATTACTGTAAGTTTAGTTGTGAACAGTATGAAATAATATCATTATTATTATTATTATTATTATTATTATCTGCTGCCAGAAGAAGAAAAAAACTGGCAGTTCTTTTATATTGAATAAAAACTTTAAAATGTATATAATTATTATTTTCTTTGAGGGAGGGAAAGAGAAAGCAAGAGTCACTCATCCCATACTGCCAGCATTCTATAAAGAATAATGCTTCACAAATATGTTTTTTTTTTAAAATCAAATAATAAAATCAGTTAAGATGAAATGTGGTTTTTCACGACAGAGATCTAATTCTGTATCAAGGCGGTAATGGTGGTTCTTTCCCTTGTTTACAGTCTGGAGACTGGTTTACTGATCACAAAATATGCACATAACTTATTTGAGGTACAGGACTACCATGGCAGCCTCATTCTCAAAGAGGGTCCATTTTGAAGTTTTGCTCGTTAATTCAGGAAATTTCATTGCAAGTAATACCAGTATATGTGCAGCAACTGATCATAGAACCTTAGAGATAACTGTTGCAATCAAAATTCACAGAGTTATCACATTGGTGAGATTATATTGCATTTTGAGGGTTTAGGGGACTACAATTTTCAGCCTTTTTAGAGTTGTTGCACCCATGATTTAATACATCAAATGAGATGACCTAGTAATCTTGCTCTACATAATCATTCAGACTATAATTTTGCAGATCATTATTATTTATTGCTGCACCTGCCAAACTGCAGTTCTAGATTGAATGTTGTCAGTTATCGACAATAAGATGATGAGATTAGTAAATTACTTGCAAGCTTGTTAATCTCATTTTCGTTTTTGTCAGGGAGTGTTTTTTTAAAATTTCACATATCAAATTCTACAATTTATCCTTATGCAGTGAACTTTAACTAAGCCATGTTGTATGCTTCTAATTTTTATATTTTTCATATTTTTAAAAAAAATGGCTGATTCTATTTCAAGGGTTTTAACGAATAAAACAAGTAATTTCATTGCCTTTTTTTAGAGATGTAAAGTACCAAATGTTTGACATATATATGATGTTGCAGCACTTTCAAACTGGATGGTAAAACTAAAATTTAGGATCTCTAAAGGAATTAGTCATGAATAATATTTAAAGATGTTCCTAAGTCTTGTGAAGTGATTTTGGAATGTTGAACTAAAAAATTTAATGCTTTTGCCAAATAGGTAAATTGTCATATTTTTTGACCAAGTTACATACATGTAGTACACGTTGATATAATCTAATCTGAAATCAGTGGATGTTACCTGAATCATACAAGAAGCAGGTGCATTATTTTATTCTGAAAGGATTTTTTTAAGAAAAGGTGGTTTAGTGTATTTCAAATGACTAACATTCTTGTTTTTCATCCAAAAGTGTATGATTTTAACAGATGGAGAGGGGGAACCTAACAATCTGACCCTCCCCCCCCCCAAATGGATTTCTATATGGAAGTGAAGTAAAATGTGTCTAAAGTCATGCAGAAAAAAATGTGTAGATTTTCCCACATATTCGAAAAAATGGCTGTGAGAGATTCCTGACACTGAAGAGCTTGTCTTTCTATGGATCAGCCTGAATTTCTGGAATCTTTCCTTTATGATTCATTGGACATGATCCAGATCATACACCCACTAAGTCTCTTTTATTTGCTATATGTGCAACAATTTTGCAAGGAAAGCATTATGCTTAATTTAAAAAAGACAGAATGTAACAGCTAATGAGATGAATTTTGTGTTCAGAGTGTTTTACAAAAGAAATGGAACAGAATATCAGTACATCATGGTACTCTATTGAGAGGTTTCATTTTTAAAAAACTTTTAAATGTTATGATAGAAACTACTGGTATATTGCATAAGTGTACAAAAGAATGTTTAACTTTGATAAATACTATTTCTAGCAATTATGATAAATACTGATTCAAACAATTATGAATATGTATTTATTCCTTCCACTTTGTTTCCTTTGATTTATTCATAGATTTAAGAAGTACCCAGTGAAACTGTATGATTAATAGCAAACAGAGCTTGACAGTATGAAAGTATTTTTGTTATCTTGTCATGGATGAGAATGGATTATGAACAGATGGTAAGTCTAGGTCTGTCTGTAATCTGCATACTGGAAATACTATCAATATGTCAACACACATAAAAGGGGACCATCTACCATTTACAGACCTAAAGAAGACGAAATGACCATCAAGTTGACATGTGTATTGATAATGTATCATATCGCAGGCTGTGTATCATGAATCATATTGATACACGGAATAGGTGTATCGTTTCACCCCTATTAGATGCTAAAACCCACTTTTTTGTTTTTTAATATTATCGTAAAAAAGTGGAAATAAAGTCTCATTTTCCATTTATAACAATTATTGTTATAATTACTTTGCTATAGATTGTTGGTTCATCAAATAGGCATTGACTTCACCAATTTCTAGAATTGGAACAACACATGGGGATATATCAAAACTTAGCACTGATGAGGAAAACAAAACTACTTTGGGGCATAGAAAAACCTTTTTGTTTTGGCTGTAAAATTTGAGATTTTTGTTTCTTTCATTTTTTTAATTCTTCGCAGTTGTTGACATTTCACTGTGTATTTATTCATGAAGCTCTCCATGGATTGCGAAGGTTGCTAAAGATCTGCCATTAAGTGCAACTAGCTAATCACAAGCTTGTCATGAGTTCATATTAAACTTGTTACAATTTCATTCTGAGATTGTGTAAAATTTTAGTGAGCTTCCTACTACCTGGTTGACAACACATCGTGAGCTTGTGTGTTCATTGCAAGCTTGCTGCGAGCTCACAAGTGCAAAGTTTTAGCTAGCTGGTTGAGTGTGGCGTGAGCTTGTATGCTAATTGCAAGCTTGCTGCGAGCTCATGTGTGCTATCACAAGCTCACGCGAACTTAATTTAGGAATGCATTTTTATAAAGGTATAACGAGCTTGGCTAGAAGCTCGTTGAAAGTGTGATGAGCATGATGCGAGCTTGCCGCGACTTCATAATTGTTCCAATTCTGGCTTCAACGTGCTATACAGCAAAGTCATGGGCTCACCCATGAAGTTTCAGCGAGCTTGTTACTGTCTTGAAATAAGCTCGTCATTTTTGTAGGGAAGGTTTTCAATGTGGTTGTTATTAAAGCCACACCATGGTTGAGGCAGCCCAAATACAATTTTGATAAAGCATGTCCAAAGAAAGATTTCTACCAAACTTTGATACAAACTGGCTCAACTGTTCTTGAGAAGAAGTTGAAAACAAATTTGTCAAGTTCAGGAAGCCACACCACTGCTAGGAAAGCCACCATGGAAACAATTGTGATAGAGCATGTCCTAAAAAAAATTCCTAAAAATTTCATGACAACTGCTAAGCCATTCTGAAAAAGAAATTGAAAATAGGTTTTCATTTTGATTGTTATAGAAGCCACCACATCATTGGTAGGGAACCACCCTGAACACAATTTTGGTAGAGCATGTCCTGAGGAACATTCCTACCAAGGTGATTAAACTGAACTATAGTGGATTTTATAAAAAACTAGCAATGTGGAAAGATGGAGACAGGGTTGCAGCTGCCATTGCAGCACCCAATGGCACCATCTCATTCCAGTTACTGGATAAAGCCTCCATTTTTACCGCAGAAGTTACATACTATAAAACCTTTGAACAAAACTGAAACCTCTCAAAAAATAAATATCATCATCTTTTCAAGTTCCTATTCCACACTGAAAGCCTTGCAAAATCTTAAAATTTGACAACCCATTTTAATGGATGACATGATCGATGACTGACAACAGTTGATGAATGATGCAAGCCAGATGCAGGACAAAACCATTGGCTCACTTGGACTTAGGGCCAGGTGAGATAAAAACAATGATAATATTTGAGAAGTCGACAGTTTTTCATATTTGTCCTTTCTAATCACCATTTTCTGATCAAATTTGCAGCAGAAATTCAACATGACATGAAAAATAAAATGAATTATTTAAAATTCCATTTACTAGATACTGCATCACTGTAAAGCCTTGGCAATACTTCACACTTTGTCTGTTGTTTTGATCTGTTACCTTTTTGAATCTCATAACTACAGAATATTCCATGCCCAATGGTAAATATATGTATGAATCAGGAGTAGTTATATCCATTGCTTGGGAGCCCGGGACAATTAAAACTTAATGCTGGGCAACCATTATTCCCAATGTGAAAGCCTAGTTTGGCAACCAAAAGTATTATTATACAGTAATTCCTTGAAGGGACTGATGCTCTACTGACTGAAAATAATTTCCAAAAATTCAAGACAGGACCATTTCTTCTTTTTAACTGCTGAGTGTTGAAAACCATCTCTGATATTCTTGAGCTACAAGATTTTCAAATTAGACACCATGGCAGCCATATCAGATGCAAGATCGGCACCATATTCATTTAGGACAAACTGGTCACCATAATAGAAGACTTATGTTCCTTGTGGCAGCCATATTTGAGTTCAGATTAGCACCATTTTCATTCAGGACCAACTAGATATCATATCTCATTTTCTGGTGAAAATCCCATGTCAATATGACTTTCCATTTAGGAGTAGCAGCAATATCAAGATTTTCTAGATGGCTGTTATGGTGGTCATACTGGATGTCAGATCAACACCAACAAGACAGCATCATAAAAGGAAATTGTTCAATTATGCTATATTAGTCAGAGTTAAAAAAAACTGGATAGCCTGACAACCAGGGCCCTTCTAAATCTAGATCACACCCCCCCCCCCCCATTCTAAATGAGTTGCCCATCAGGCCTGTAAGAAAAAGTATGTTATCTAATTTGCCTGAAAGAAATCATGACCCTGCCGATGAAATGTGGCATTTACATTTTGAAGTTCTTGAAAGTCACTGGTAAATTATTAATACTCAGCCCCCTGCTGGGGCTCCATTTGTACATCCCTTCATCTTATGAAGTTTGTCTGCTTAATTGTATTGAAAGCAATAAACTTTGTCTACAGAGTAAAGCATGTGACCTATGAATGGGGAACAATACTATTTCTCTTCTCTGTATTTCACTGGTTACCTGTAATTCTCTTTCACTTGTACAGTATGAAAAGTAATGAGCTGTTCCTTGCTCATGCTGATTTGGTAATGCATCACAGGTAAAATTTACATTATCGAGTGGTACATGTACCTGTACAATTGTTTGAAAATTAGGTGAAGCTATGGAATTAGTAATAATAACAAATATGATCTTGTCGGGCAAATGGATTTTAAGTCAGGACAAGTGATATTTTTAAAGCTACTTGCCTTGGGCCTGTGTCTGGAAAAAAATTTCTTAGAGTACTGTTAACTGATCTTAAATAGATATGTAAACTTGTATAACACTTTTCTATTAGCAAGACTCATGGTGACTTACATGTATTGTGTGCAATCAGAACTTTTTATATACAGTATGCGACAAAAGTTGTTGAATAATTTTGATTATGGCAATCTTTGGGCCAACTGAAGTAATTTAGCTGGCAACCAGAGAAATCTGCTGGATAATCATATTTTCAAAGCTGCTTGCCCAAGGGCAACCATGGATTTTTTAAAAAAAATTCTAACCCATGATGTATATATACATTAGGGTTTAACTGCATCTCAGCATAAAAATGGTTATATGGTGGCAATTAAGAGTAAAGTTATAAAAATTTAAAAATGAAGAACTGCACAAAAACTATAGCAAAAAATAAACTCTTCTAAATAAATGTACATGTACTACAATGTATTTTAAGTACTACAAGATAAAAGATAAGAATCATAATATTCTGTAAAATGTATAAAACAATCAAATGTAATAGCAAAAAATAGAAAATTCTTAAAATATATGGTCCTAATTTGTTAAATAAAATGCATTCCCTCAAAAAAAAGTCCCAAGTTTTTCTCTGGTGGTGGAGCATAATCAAACAGAGTCAGAAATGTAAGTGTAATCTATAAAATATCAATAGAGGGAAACAGAGAACCACTTCTGGAAGCTTTATATGATTCAACCCATGACTTGAAACAATTTAACCTATGACCCTGTGTGCTACAATGAAACTAATCTACACTCATAAGCAACACATAGGATGCAGTGACCTACTTTACGAACATGTAATTGTGGTATAGTTGCAAGTTGAAATTAACATTTTCCTGTACTTATAAAACACCAGATGCACACATTCATCACAAGACAAAAAGCCAACTTCCAAGACAACAAACTGGACAACACATTAAAAATATTCAACAGTAAGTACTGAAAATAATCACCTATTGCTGTTTCTCCATCTCCTTTCAAATAAGCTATTTCATCTAGTTAGACTTGCTTTGTTGTTTAACTAATGATTCACTATAACAATTAAATTAATTTGTCAATAGACTGGTTTTATTGCATTAGTTTTTTCACTATATTCATTTGTAATCTTCTTGCTTGTCCACTCAATTACATGCACCAAGTGAAATGAAATATCTTTTGAATAATTCATACACCTTGCTAAGAAACAAACTAATTAAATAAGGGAGACTTTTTGCTTCTATAGGCACAGTTTTGCCTTTGAAACCTATAGACACATTAATACAATCTGATTGTGTTATATAAACCTCCAAGAAAAATTACCAAAATGAAAATTCTCATTTCATAATCCAGAATGTAAAAATATATAAACTGAATAATGTGTTGCAATTCAAAGTCTGCTGAGCAAGTACTTGTCTTGTAACTTAATGTTACTTTGCAGTTATTTAGCCAATACTGTCACAATACTCATATAGTAAAAACTGCAATAATTCAATATAAAATAGTTTGACTACAGGTTGTCAACATTCCTGTTTAAAGCAGGCCCCATATTCTTGAAATGCAAACCCCAACTAATCATCTGAAAATCAAATATCTAATTGAAATTTAGCAGGAATGGAGAGAGGTCTGTGATTATAACCTAAGTAAATAAAATTTCAGAATGTCATTTTCTGAAGCTTGAGTTCTGTGTTCAAAACATTTGTGAAAAACAAGAGCACAGTGAATGGCACAATACATGTATATGCCTGCCCAATGTTTAATTGTCCTCTAGTACAGTATAGCTGACTGGGAGATTAGTGGCCAAGGGGTCACAATGATCTTGACCTTTAGTCAAGGTATGCATTCCTGAACTAAACCTAATGTGAAGAAACCATTATGTTCTTTTTATTAGACTTATTGTAACATGACTGTGACCTCTACCCTTTAGACTCCAGAATCTATTGGTTTCTTTATTACCTTAAGTGCAAGCCATCCTCAATGTCTTGTCAAGGAGCAGAACAAAAGTTATTCTGCAAAACCAATTTTTCTTTAAGATCACAATGACCTTGAATGTTGCCCTTTTTACCCCAAAGTCAATAGGGCTCTTCCATGCCTTAAGTGCAACCCTTCCACATATTTTGGTCAATGTACTAAAATTATTGTGCAAGAAACATTTTTCTTCTTTCAAAGTGACCCTGACCTTTGATCTTCTGACTCCACAGTTAATAGGTTTCTTACTTAACAAATGTGTTAGTCATTCACAAACTTAGGTGAAAGCACATGCTTGAGAACTGAACTTTTTCATGAAGAAACCATTTTTCTTCTTTCAGTCAGTGACAATGAACTTTGACCTTTTCACCACAATTAATAGGGTTCTTCCCTAATCCAAGTACAAGCCATCCACAAAGTCTAGTCCAAGTCTGTGATGTGGGACTAATGTTATTGTGCATAAAGCATTTATCTTTCAGTCACAGTGACCCTGACCTTTGTTTTTTTTAACCCTGAAATTGATAGGTTTCTTCCTTACCCCAAGTGCAAGCTACCCACAAAGTTTGGTCCAGGTATGTGATGTACAATTAATGTTATTGTGTAGAAATCATTTGTCTCCTTTCACTCACAGTGATAATGACGTTTGACATTTTGACCCCAAAATCTATAGGGTTCTTCCATACCCCATGGTGCAAAGCCATCCACAAAGTTTGGTCACTGTAGATCATGGACAACTTGACTTATTTGCAGAAACAAAATTGGTAATGGATGGATGGACAATATCATCACATAATATGCTCTGCTTTATGGCAGGTGTATAAAAACAGACTGGAAATGATACTCCAAACAAAAGCATATGCTGGAATCTAAACCTACTTTTCCCTTCATTGGTTCGGAAATGACATGTATATATTTCACAGTTAAAGTCTCATTCTTCAAAGAAGCATCAATATTACAGTGTTGACAATTTAAATTGATAGATATGCATTTTTAATGGACTGCAGCCCAGAACTATGGGAATGAATATATTCAAACTGAATCAAAAACTTCACTAGTATTTTTCTTTCATATCTATGGGAGTTTCTGAGAATGCAGAAGTTGCTGCTTCAATAACCTAAGTAGTGAAAATACACAGTACAATTTGATTTTCCCTGTGTGCAATCCATGCTCCAGTCCAACCAGAACTTGACACAATTACCATAAGAGATCTCTTAAAATTGCTCATGACTGGATCAAGAGATCATTAGAAAAGTCTGAAAACAGTAGCTAAGCAGATTAAATGGTTAACAGCTTTCAATTAGATTGAAGTGCAAGCTAAACATATCCACCACCAGTAATCCTCTGAATTAAACACACGTCAAAACACGCACTGTCAGACTAGAATTATGAAGAACAACTTAAAGCTTTCAAGAGAACAGTGAGAAGTTGGAAATTAAGCTGTGCATAACCATTCATTGATGGAAGCTAAATGGTCCAGAGCTAGGTTTGGTACTGATGCTTGTAAAATAGTATGATATTCACAATTAAAAAGGTTTAAAAGCCCTATACACCATATAGCTTTAAAAGCCCAGTACACCAAATAGTTTTAAAAGCCCTGTACACCAAATAGTTTTAAAAGCCCTGTACACCAAATAGTTTTAAAAGCCCTATACACCATATAGCTTTAAAAGCCCTGTACACCAAATAGTTTTAAAAGCCCTGTACACCAAATAGTTTTAAAAGCCCTGTACACCAAATAGTTTTAAAAGCCCTATACACCATATAGCTTCAAAAGCCCTATACACCATATAGCTTCAAAAGCCCTATACACCATATAGCTTTAAAAGCCCTGTACACCAAATAGTTTTAAAAGCCCTGTACACCAAATAGTTTTAAAAGCCCTATACACCATATAGCTTTAAAAGCCCTATACACCATATAGCTTTAAAAGCCCTGTACACCAAATAGTTTTAAAACCAAATAGTTTTAAAAGCCATGTACACCAAATAGCTTTAAAAGCCATGTACACCAAATAGCTTTAAAAGCCATGTACACCAAATAGCTTTAAAAGCCATGTACACCAAATAGCTTTAAAAGCCATGTACACCAAATAGCTTTAAAAGCCATGTACACCAAATACATGTAGCTTTTAAAGCCCTGTACACCAAATAGCTTTTCCATAATGTAATTCTGTATTAGCCTAATACAGGGCAGGAGAGGGAGTGAGACAAAAAAAAGGTTTTACAATCAATACCACGCAGAAAAAAACATGGTATGAAAACGTTTTTTCATGTTTTTTTAAATATAGGAGAAAACAACCTAAAATGCAGTTTGGGTTGACCTTTTTGTTTTGAATACCTGTACTTGGGATAAAATTTGGCTCAACAGTCCAGGAGGAGTCAATATAGCAGGTAATGTTTAGAATAAGATGAAATTCAAAGATTGGTTCATCATAACTGATCAACCATTGATTTTAGTTGGTTGGAGATATATTCTACATGTTTTAATGGACAGCATCATTTTTCCACATTTTGGTAATGGTTACATTGCTTAGATCCCATAAAGTCAAATTGTTTACTAGCACATTTGTGATCTGCCAAAATTGGATCACAATATGGCTCGCAAAGTGGCAACAAGCTCGGCCAATCTGATGCAATATTAGCTCATTAATATGCATGGATCTGGCTCATTCTTGAATCCATCCAAAATCTTGATGATATAAACCCATATTGCAAGTTTGATCAAAACTGGATCAGAAATATGGCTTCCAATGGCATAACAAGCTCAGCCAATCAGATGCAAGATCACCTTATTAGAATGCATGGATCTCACTCATTCCTAAACTAGTCCGAGATCTTAATGATATAAGCATATTTTGCAAGTTTGATCAGAATCAGATCAGAAATATGGCCTTCAGTAGAATAACGACTTCAGCCAATCCGATGCAAATCACCTCATTAATATGCATGGATCTCACTCATTATCAAATTCATCCGAGACTTTGATGATATAAAGTCGTATACCAATTTTGATAAAAACTTGATGAGAAATATGGACTCCAAAGTGGTAAGAAGCAATTGTTGACGGACAGACGCACAGTGGATGATGCATGACAGATGCTGGGTCATGCCAAAACCTCACTTGATCTTACAGCCAGGTGAGCTAAAAATAGTTCTTTCCAAGAAAATACAAGGTACTATTACTATATTTGAATCCGTATGCCTGCCAAATGTTTAAAAATTGAAAAATTTATTACTGCCAACCAAGCAATAAGAAAGGTATTCTCAAATCTCAACTCAAGTGAAGAAAATCTTGGTTGAGTGAAATTGGAGCCAGTTAATTCCTCCACTTCAGAAACTACTTGACCCAATCACCAGCAGAGTTCAGAATATGGTACTGCAAAGTAATATCTTCTTTTTAAAACTTTCTTTACAATCAACATAATGTAATATGTTATGAAAAATGGATGAAGTTTTTGACACTGTAAGGCCACATGTACCTAAAAGACACTAACTGATGTGATATAATGCTGATAATGAGCTCATTTATTAAGGTCCAGCAAAAGATCATATATATCACTATAAGCCTTACAACACATATAACTAGACTGCTAATGAGTACAATCAATAAAGTACAAAGTTTCCTTCCTAACCTAATATTAAGTCTTTATATTTGAGAAAATAACAAAGATTAAATTGCAAATGTCATTATGATTAAAAGGTTTATATGGTGCTGCAAATTTAATTGTTGATGCTGATTGACATATATATATATATCTTTAGTTCAATATCGATTATGTAATGCCGAAAAAAATCTAAATAAAGTGCCTTGCATAGGAAAACACCACAGTAGCTAGCCCGGCCTGACCCAAAATAACAATTAAAAAAAAAAATACTCTGATAACATTTTTGATGACAGATTGAGCAAACATAATGTGATTACTTTAATGATGTTTTATATGAGACACTGATTGCAGGAAAAACAAACATTTTGATTTTTTCTTGCTGGGTCAAATTTCTTGGAATGCTTTCTACATGTACTTATAAATAATGAAGATTTAAAATATAATTAGAAATCATTCATATGGAAATGAAGTAAATATCCTGGGTATAAGTTTGCAAGAACACCTTGTATTGGCTGTACTTAACTATTGGCCATTTCACTATAATCAGGCGTATGTAGTAGTGTCAGAACACATCCTATGTCAACTATCTCCCAAACTTTATATCATGTTGATTGTATGTATTTTAGTATAATCTGATAAAAATTATTTCTCAAGATAAATGTGTAACTGATATGCACAGTCTCTTGCTCATAATCAAAGTTATCCATTACTGTGAACTTGGATGAGAATTAATTACTGGGTTCACATGCAGATATGTCTACTATGCATGAATGCCTATACAACTGACTTTGTAGCATCATTTTTTGGTGATGGTCGAGATGGTATAGGGGTTGGTGCTTACAGGCAAGGCAATGGGTGCTGTAACCTGCGGATCTAGGTTCGAACCTCCATATAGTACAAATTAAAATTATCTGATCTCTATGATATTATTTATTCGTATTTAAATATTCTTTTAATGTTATCAAGCATTCTCCTGTATAATCCAGGGATAGCACTTTCCACTCTGTTTGGTGTATATTTGTAATTCTCTTTAACAACTTCTACATACCTTTATTTCTGTAGTAGGAATCCAGATGAGAATTAATTACTGGGTTGACATGCAGGCATGTCTGCTACGCACAAAAGCATATGTCACCGACTTTGTAGCATCATTTTTTGGTGATGTCTGCATGGTCGAGATGGTATAGGGGTTGGTGCTCACAGGCAAGACAATGGGTGCCATAACCCATGGATTCGAATCTCCAAAGAGTACGAAGTAAAATTCTCTAACCTGTATGATAATATTATTTATTCATATATATATATACTTACATGTACCATCATCCTCCTTCTGTTTTCCATCCAGGTCCTGATAGTTGTCTACTAAAGTATGATACATATCTTGGAGTTTTCCAAGAGGTAGCTTATCCATCTCAATAAACTCACGAAACATTGAAAACTAAGAATTCTACTTCCCAGTAACATTCATCTTTCCTCTAAGAATCCAGATTCCACACTCCCTTGCTCAGGATATCAATAGAGCAAATTATTTCCAATAATATGACAAAACCAGGGGCAAAATCCACTAAGATTTGCCAATAATAGCTAGCTGCTTTTACGCTTAACTAAACCCTCTCTATTTGGTCTGCGGGAAATGTTCAGGTGACTGCCTGGCTCCTACACAGTCTTATTGATTCTGCTGCTGTTATTAGAGGCTGTCTCCTTCACCATATCATTTGCTGCAAGTTAAGGAGATATTTCAATGACACATGTCCTTATGTAACACCATATTGTTAATCAAGCATTGCTTCGCACAAAGTGATGTAATGGCCTCTTCCCCAATCAGCAATTTATGTTCTGGACAGGCAAATCATAAATTGAATCAACATGGCTATTACAGGGCTTCATTTCCTTCTGGATGGTTGTGAATTTCCTTGTGAATGCAATAAGGATGGTTGTAATTTAGCAACCTGAACACAGACCACTAGCAATCAGACAGTACTCAATACTGGACATGCAATCAGCTGGCCACTTGGGCTTAGTATCTAAAATTACATGGTACAGTACATGATATGTAATTCCTACAATGATTGGGTCAGTTAGAGCTGATAAGACATATGTAATTTTGGGGATATCAGCTGTACCAGAACATTGGAATTCCATGTGCTGCTGGAATACAGGGTTCTTTCATTTTTTAAAATTTGTTCTTGTAGGTATATTTTACTTGATACATGTATATATTTATGTATGGATCCACAACTCCACACATATCTGCTGATACACTGGGGTTCTGTCAAAATGTAAATACGTGTATTTATATCAACAATGCATGGAATCATCCAGAAAAGGGTATTTTTTCATGCATGTGTATCAAATCCTTATGCACATGCAGAAGCATAGTATTTCAGATAGAATTATGCAAAATTTGCAAACATGAGACAGTGTATATATATATATATATATATATATATATATATATATATATATATATATATATATATATATATATATATATATATATATATATGTGTTTGTGTGTATGTCATTATACAAAGTACATGTACTTATTTAGGACATAGTTCTATGAAAATCAAATTGTAATATAATAGGAGTGAAATCTTGTTTACATACTGTTTTCAGCAGTGACAACTTGCCATATTTCAAAACAGTAGCTCATCAGATATGTGTGGATTTATACTTGGTGTAATTATTTGTGTAAAAATAATGATTACACATGATCTTCTGTGCTGCAGCACTTGGAAAAGACTTTAAATCATCAGGTTCAAACTCTTCCTTTATGTTCTGGCAAATGTTGTTATCCATGCTGGAGGACTCGAAAGACTTCATATCCTCAGGTACAAACTCTTCTTTCACGCTCTGCCAAATGTGTTATCCCTAATGGAGCACTCGAGAAAGATTTTATATCCTCAGGTTCAAAATCTTCCCTCATGCTATAGCAAACGTGTAGTATCCCTTTAACCACTGACAAATTTCAAATAGCCTATTGGTGGAGAAAGCTTTCAGAGATATAAAAAAAGATTATTTCATTTGCAGATTATGCTTTTCAGAATCATCTATACCAAATGAAGAACATTACCAGCTGTACATTTTCCATGGACAGATTTGACTGTCCATGAAAAAAGCATGGAAACACTTGAAAATGCATGGGAAAGGCTGGAACCTCTGGAACATGTCAATGTTATCAGCATGGAAAATATGATGTTGTCCATTGACAGCATCAACTTAGTTCATGAATTTGTCCATGGAACATGGGTGAGCAGCATGTAAATGGAGCAGAAAGTATGAATGTAGATTATTTTTGTTTCAAGGTTTTGACTACTTTTTATTCCGAGGCTGGAATAACCTGGAAAACAGTGATGCCATATACACATGCCTCAATTACAAATGGATACTCTAGACTATATTTGGAGTAAAAGCAAATACAGAAGTCATGAGACCTCAATTCAAATGTAACAGTGGAGGGAAAGTCAGACATTTTCTTTGCCAGCTATGCATTTTGTAATGAGACAGTTATGACAGAAAATAGCCATACTGTTTTAAAGGAAGGAATGTGGAAAGAGACAAGATGTACGGATACTACACAGTTACAGCTAGGTGATACATTCTGGTGAGTTTTATTCCTATTTTGTATTAGAAACTGACCATTTAATTTTCTAGGCTGGGCTTGGAATTTTTTTTCTAAAAAATGTCCAGCTGTCAAATAGTCTGAAGCAAATATTCTTGCTTTGATTTAAAAAAAAAAGAACTATTTATATTTATTATATTACTTGAGAAAAAAAGTTATCTTGAGGTAAAAGAATTTTTATATTTTCGTTTTGAAGGAAAACCCCAGGCCTCCCCACCAACACCATTAAATGGTCAGTCCCTTCCCATTATAACAATGTGTATTGTTTAGAAAACAACATTTAAAAATTTGCTAGAATCCGTGCCATTAACATAACTTATGCATGCCAATTACACAAAATGCAAAACATTTTAAGCTACAGTATTAATCAATTAAGTTCCAACTAAGAGGTCAATTTTGATGAAACACAGAAATCCAAGCTGAGTTACTTTTGCTATTATTGTAACTTTGAGCCAAATGTAAACATTTGAGTCTGAAATATTTTACAAGACTGGAAGCTGCATTTCAGTGACACTCAGTTCTGTCAACATGTGTATCTTATTTGCAAATGGCACTAAAGTACTTTTTGGTGACAAAGTTTGCAATGAAAAGGCTGAATGTCTATACTGCTAATGACTGTCATTAAAAGGCTGAATGTCTATACCGCTAATGACTGTCATGAAAAGGCTGAATGTCTATACTGCTAATGATTGTCATGAAAAGGCTGAATGTCTATACTGCTAATGACTGCCATGAAAAGGCTGAATGTCTATACTGCTAATGATTGTCATGAAAAGGCTGAATGTCTATACCGCTAATGACTGCCATGAAAAGGCTGAATGTCTATACTGCTAATGACTGTCATGAAAAGGCTGAATGTCTATGACTGCCATGAAAAGGCTGAATGTCTATACTGCTAATGACTGTCATGAAAAGGCTGAATGTCTATACTGCTAATGACTGTCATGAAAAGGCTGAATGTCTTTACTGCTAATGACTGCCATGAAAAGGCTGAATGTCTTTACTGCTAATGACTGCCATGAAAAGGCTGAATGTCTTTACTGCTAATGATTGTCATGAAAAGGCTGAATGTCTTTACTGCTAATGACTGCCATGAAAAGGCTGAATGTCTTTACTGCTAATGACCGCCATGAAAAGGCTGAATGTCTATACTGCTAATGACTGTCACGAAAAGGCTGAATGTCTATGACTGCCATGAAAAGGCTTAATGTCTATACTGCTAATGACTGTCACGAAAAGGCTGAATGTCTATGACTGCCATGAAAAGGCTGAATGTCTTTATTGCTAATGATTGTCATGAAAAGGCTGAATGTCTATACTGCTAATGACTGTCGAATGATGTTATACATGCCAGTATTGTTTGAAAGAAATTGACACTTGTAATACAATTATCCCTCTTTATAATACTGTCCATTGGCAACCATAGTGTACACAGCCTTATAGTGATACTGCCTTATAATGAAGTACATTATACATATAATTTCACTGCTACATAATTAAATGGGTTCCATTACCGTACCTGCCTAAAGTGTTATATTACTGACACTTTAAAATATTAGGTATTATTATGGCGCTGCATGGCATGTTGATATGTCTTTTATCAAATACTGACCTGTTCTTGACACCTCTAGAGGTACACTATCAGCATTTCACATGAATTGCAGTTACCAAAATTCTCTCTTGATAAGCCCATCGCTCAAATTTACAAAATTTTGCCAATTTGTTTATTACAGAAAAGGCATTGTCCAATTAATGATAAATCTACCCATTTTTTTCAACATATTTGTAGGTCTGGCCCAAACAGTTTATCATAAATATACTGAAAGGCAGTTGTGCATAATAAAATTTGTTCTGAAGAGTTATTTCCCCTCTTATGTCACTATTTGGTGACAAGGATATTAGAAGTTTGTTTTGAGTATCCAAGCAGCTATGAGACATTGGTTACCATCACTTGAGCTATTTTTGTTCATGGTGATCCAGGTTATGCCCCTGTAACCTGGCTGTACAATTTCCATGCTTTCCATGTAGATTCCGTGTTTTATCTATGGAAAAAGTCTGGAGTATTTGGACAATTTTCTAGCCTATTTCCATAAAAGAAATCCATGCAAATAAAAAGCTGGAAAATGTCTTTGTTGACCATAGATGGAGACAAGACATCTTTCATATTGTCTGTGAACATGTTGCACATTGTCCATAAAAAGCAAGAGGCTGTAAATAGGCTGGAAAATTTCAATGCACATGGCATGACCATAGAAAGCTGTGCCAATGCACACGGCATGCCCATAGAAAGCTGTGCCAATGTGTAGCCAAGATTTCTAGGGTTATCATGCAAGTTCATATATACTATCAGATACTTGTAGATATATCTGTACATAGATAAGATCGGGTATAAGTGCCTCACTGTTTTTTTCATTCAGAGAATTTTTAGACATCATGATTAAGAATGATGATTTCTTTTTATTGGTTGATTATAACCTTCAATCACTTAAGAATTCACCGATGTGCACTGATTCAAGATTAACAGTAGGTTGCTATCTAAGTTACTGGTACTTGTGTAACTTGTTCTACTTTTTTAAGATTTCAAATAAGTAAAATCTGATGCAATATATTTCTTGGATGGCATAATACTGTTGTCTTGTGTAAAAATGCATATCTGATAAACAAACTGTATCAAAATTCTTTAAGGATAAAAAAAACTATCTCAAAACCAACTGCTTAAACTCATAATTAAGCAATTATTTTTTTATGTTATTTTATGTCTTCTAAAATTGATCAGAAAGGTTACAGTGATGGTTTTTATGATCTGCAATACCTGGCTTCCTTGCTCAACCTTGAGAATGATCCCATGCAAACATTCAATATTTTGTTAAAAATCATTTTATAAGAAATTACAAGCACATGCAGTAAGGTAACAAATGAGTCTGACTTTAAAAAAAAAGAAGTTAATATGAAGTTGAAGATGAATGAACACTGTGCTTGTCAGCAGGCAGCAAAGCTTACCTGTAATTAAATGTGCAGTAACATTTTCTTTCATAAACAGAATAAGAAACACAGAGAATCTGCCATTTCTACATGCTTTTCACCTAACATCCATAATTATGCATACCAATCTAAGGTTTTATGACGTTAGAAGCAAGAGTGTTGATGATGTGGGGCTTACCCCAAAAAAATAGCATTGTCACAGGAGTGATCAAAATGGAAAAAAGTGACTTTTACAGTGAAACAAATTATTCCAGACTGAAATCTCTTGGGATCCAAACAAAATAATACATCTTGAGAGGTTTTTGGTTTACTGAGGTTCTCTATTTACATCTAAGAATGAGATGTGATAAGATGCCCACTCACATGCAAGTAAATGTTTATATGTTTTGACAGTACATCAATAGCAAATCAAATTTTAAAACATATATCAATAATAATTAGGATTTCACTGCAGCTTTTTATGTTATCTATATGTTGGGTTTAATTTTACTCTACATGGATTTAGGCTGTCTAAAGACCACTGACTAGTCACATGCTCTTTTTTAATTTTGGTTTTATGGGGTTCATTTTAGTTTAAAATTGACATCTGGGACCAATATTTTCTTTCCATTTTCAGAGTACATGGGTTCTGGTTTACCAAGTTAAAAGTTTGTTGAAATTGAAGACGGAAAAATTCAGGACTAGAAAGATGATTTGGGTTCAATGGGATTTTGGTTTACTGAGGTTTCAGCCTTGGGAGGTTTTTAGTTTTCCTGAGGATTCAGTTTTGTGATGTTTTGCGGTATCTTCCTAATAGCACACACTCACATACGAAGTTTCATTAAGCACACTGACATGAGTAAAGAAATATAGAGCTAACTGATGTCAATGCTGGGAGTGGCAAATGTTAATCAACTACTGCATAAAAAACATACCAATGAACTGTTAGTACCCAGTCTGATTTGTAACCCACTAGATATTTACCTGATTGCATTTTTACAGGATGAATTTGGTGACAGGGTAAAAGTTTGTCAATCCAAGTGGGTCACCTCAATGATTTTTTTTGGGGGGGATATATAACACATACAATTTTATATCTTTATAACTCCAAACTTTTCTGTCAATTTTCATTAAATTTTCGCAATTTATTATGTATTCTGTCAATCAACATGATTATTTTTAGAAAGAAAAACACAAATTTTAAATAAACAGCTATGTTAATTAGTGTGTGAGGCAGCGTTCTCGTCATAACTGAGAGATCAATTCAAAAATGTAATATAGTGACTGGAGTGTCACAGTGACTAAAATGTTTCTTTGGGAACAATGGTGCAGCAGCCTTAAAAATAAATACACATTACAGCAATCAGATATTAGGACTTCACAGGCAAGAGAGTATTGTACGTGGACATAAATCTGAGTTCCAGGTTCTTCTGCAGCAACTGACATTGTAAAAAAATGTACATCATTTAACTGTATATGTACGTTAGTAACATTATAATGTATTTATTCCTATTTAGTTGGAAAATTAAAGTTTTCTAAACATATAAAAAATGTTGGATATTAAATAGACTGGCTGACAAAGGGAGTAAAAACATTGGATTGTTAAAATTAAAAGTGACAAACTTACTAAAGGCTTCCATTATCAAACATTTTATACCATTCAAATATCATTGTTAAAAGTTTAAATCTTGTTACTATACGCATCTTATTCTTTTTATCAAGGATAAATTATTTAAATTGCTGGAAAGTTTAATAAATAACTCAGTTAAATCTCAGATGTCATACAATTTCCACAACATTTTCAAGTACAGTGGTACCCCTCCTGATAGGCACCACTTAAGACAGGCCACCATCTAATCAGATGCTACCTTGCCCAACACCAAAATAGTACATCATTACCATTTACAATATTATATTTTTACCATTTTGTTCCCCTCAAGTGAGACCACCTTCTTATAAAACCAACTTTTCAGTGCAGAAAGGGTGGCCTTTTAAGGCTTGGAGACCCCTGTATGCCAATTACTTTAGACATTTAAGGGACATTAAACTCTTGAAAAATCAGAGACTGTTCTGGCCCTAATTAGTATCTGGCCACAAAAAATACTGTGAATTCATTTATTTTTGTGGGTATAAATTTTCATGGTTATCAGAAAAATGGAATTATCATCAGTACCTAAATTTGTGGACTGGAGTGGGGGTCCATTTGTTTCCCCAAAATTAATACCAAGAACAAAATCCACCAAAAATTGATACCCCACAAAAATAAGCAATTCACAGTATCAAGGTGATTGACAGGGCAATGTGGTGAAAAATTCATGAAAATTTTGAAATTGGGGTCTAATCTAACACTGACAATTTACTATAGAAATCAACCCACCCCCTTCCCCATTTGAAAATTGAGGGGAATTTTTTGAACATGGAATGGATTTAATGAATAAATAAAGGTAGGGCTTAATAAATAACTCACACTTTTTGCTCATTCGTTGATGACTTTTTTAAAATCAGCATGAATCTCTCAGTTGCCAGTCCTAGATTACACCCCGGAAGTTGTCGATTTTTTAATGGTATATGTTACAGAGGGCATACTGCATAAGGTGACCCACTGGACTCTTGTCTTACCACCTGACCAAGCCAAAAAGGTCATGATTAGGCAAATGTTCACACCTAGCTCGATGATACGATTGATCAGTGGGCGACTGGGGTATCTGTTATGAATATGTTGCTTCAAAGTCACTGCATTTGGCCAAGGGGTCCATTTGCAGCCTTCTCATTATCTTTTGAAGCAGCCAACTCAAAATTAAAAGTACAAGGCTAAGTCAATGCAACAATATAACAAAAAAAAATGTTAAAGTGTTGTAAAAGTAGATGGCTACAGAGTTAAAATTTGTAAAAGTTGAAGATGTTTGCACTGGCAGCTAAGGAGATGGCTGCAGTTGTATGTGGAACTCATTTACAGCCACATACTAGACCAGGCATCAGCAACCTTTTAGAACTGCTGTGCCAGGTCCGCTCAATTGTATAGTGCTGAGTATAGTGCTGCATGCCATGTTGTAAGTCATATTCCAAAGACTTAGCACTTTCCAAAGAGTCTGCAAACTTCATATTTTTTTATACAAAAGATGCTCAAATTTGGTGTAAGATCTCATGGACTTTCATGCTGGCAAGATACAATTTTCATTGTCATAATAGACATGGTCAGTCTGAACAAAAATCACTATGCATAATAGTATTAATTCTTAAGCATAACGTGAACAATGCTGCCTTTTATATTTCCTTGTATTTCTCAACAAAAAAAAGAAACCTGAGATTACCGGTATTAATAAAAAGTATTTCATCTTTAAACTCTTTTTCTGAATTTCCCTTTCAGGCTAAAGGAAATTTATCTTTTGCTGAATTCCAACAACACTGGATTGCATGGACTTACATGGTAATTTCCACACAGAGTTGTGTACACTAATGAGCTTTCCTGGCAATATTTTTTCCAGTAATCATTGGGTTAGTTCCCCAGACAACCAGAGAATTTAATGCCTTTTATTATACTGCCCATTCCTACTCAAGAGATGCTGGAGAAAATGGCTCTGAAAGTGATCTCCATTACAATTAATTACATAGTGCCATGCACTGATTTATTGGATAATCTAAAAGCACATACATAGTATTTCTTTATGATAAGACCAGGGGGCCAGTATTAACATTTTTTAAAAAATCAGGCTTATTATTCGACAAAGATATCCTTCGTAAATATCTGCCACAACTTTTGTGAAATGGGGGTGGGGGTTATCATCAAGCATGGGATTATCATGGGATAAATACACTACCTTGCATCAAGATACTGTTATGGAGACAATCAACAGTATTCACCCATATATGTAATGACATGCAAATCTGGGTCTATTTTGTTTGTTCTACTGATTACTCCTAACAAACCGCATAGACCCATATCAACTGGCACAATATGTGATGACAGATCTGGGTCTGTGCAGTTTGTAGTTGGACCCGACTTATAAGCAAGTATATATCCCCATCTACAGTCACATAATGTCCCAGCAAATTTTGGTCTTGTAATTTCCAGCTGACAGCACTGACCATTATGCTGGCATACAAAGATCCCCCTCTTATAAGGGAATAGGTGGCCATATAAAAGGGATGGCCTCTCATGAGGGGAAGAAAGGTTAAAATGTAATTTTTTGGTCTTGGGTAAAGTGGCCTTATAATGAGGTAACCTCTCTTGAGAGAGGCTTATCAAGAGGAGGACCAATTCATCTGGGTCTGAGCAAAGCAGCTTGACCACCAAGTAGATTACACAAAGAAATATAATACATCAAGCTGCTGTTAGGAAGACAATCTAAGTGCTTCCCTTGTATGGAAACCATTTCTTGACCGCAAATTCAAGTGCACAAGGATGGCAAAGAAACAAAGGTCAAGTTCAATGACATGTAAAGTCAGTATGTATTACGTTATAAACTAGCTAATACAGCTAGATTTCACTTTTTTTTAAAACTGATACTGCACTCTGAAGATCTCGAGAGATCTTGTCTAAATGCAGTTAAAAGGAATTTACAGTCAGGAACACCCTTTTCACACAATTGTAAAATGTTTCAACAATCAAAAGTCTGCATAATCCAGCAAATGCCCCAAAAGCAAAATTCTGAAGCAGAGTGTAATAACTGCATGTATCTCTCAGTTTTCCTTCTGTATCCTCAGGTGGCACGGTGGCTCACTGGTTAGCATACTGAACTCACTACTGAAAGGGTGCAAGTTCGAATCTTACTACAGTATCAGCCTGGGTCAGCTACCGAGGTGTGTCCTTGGGCATGGCACTTTACTGCAACTGCCTTGGCACTAAATAACCTACTTGAGTTGTTGTGCCCTAAAACACCAAATCAAAATTAAATCCTTCTGTATTCAATGTCTTCAGCGGGATCTGATAGACTAGAGCCTAGTATATGGCTCGGAACAATGGGGAAAGATGGGGAAACAGCAACACATGTATGTAAACATTATCAGAGTTATACCCCACATTTCAAGTTTGTTCCTTGAATGGCAAATAGTGTGCCACACCTTATGACAAACAAATGCATGCACTGATGGTTTGGACATTCATTTTTTACTGTTAAAAAAGGAATAAAAATTCTGTATATTTTTTCAACTTACATATTTGTGTACATTTCAATGATAAATGGCTACTTTCTTCTGTTGGGGTTTTGCTACCATGATTAACCATGTATAATGAACTTGCTAATAGTGTTCCAGTTAAATTTTAAAAGGACAAGAGGCATGTAAAATTCTTGTAAAAGGCACTTAATTCTGCATCAATGTAGAGGCAACAAAACATAACCAGTTATAAAATATACCAATTTAAAAATGAAATTTACAGAACGTAACATTCCAAAATAAATGGAGAAACTTTTTGTTTTTACATTTGATGCTGCTGGGAGCAAGATATAAGATGGTTTCATGATTCATCCATCGCATTATGAACAAGCAACAGTTTACATCCCCTTTGTACTTTGAATAATCCCTAAAACTCTGAAGGTGTTCTGATATGAGTATTTTGAAAATGTTGTAATTTTTACATAAAATCTAGTGCAATTTTTACTTTAATGGAACTGTATATAGAGATTTTACATGATCAATCTTCTGCTACTTTGTCATTTGCACAAAGCCAATTTATTGTCAATCTCATCTGTACTACCTGCTTTGAAACAAATTATCACCCCAAACACATATACAGTGTAAGTTATTATTATTAGATGACTTATCTAAGCTTAAATATCACATTTTATTTATTCCAATCTCAATAAAAACACAAGTCCCTAGAAGGGACTGATGCTCTACTGGGCAAAAAGAATTTCCAGGAAATCAAGATAAGACCATTTCTTCCTTTTAACAATGTCTATCATTTTGAAAGATGAAAAGACATGGTTTCGCATCATTTCACTCATGCTGCAAGATGGTGGCCAGGTAAACAATAGTTTAGAAGTACTTTGTCAAAATCAGTGAATATCATATACTGTAATTATTCATTGATGTAGGATTTCTTCATCATGGATAGTGTTCATCTAAGTACATAAATGCTTTTGGTAAATCCTCATTCTGACTGATGCAGTTAAACATTGCATTATTTTTGAAAATACTTATCAGAGTCCTGCATACACATAAAATGGTGGCAAATCTAACAATATCAATACTGTAGAAAATTTTCAATGGATCCAGTCTATTTGAGTTCTCTGGATTCACCCAAGAGAATATTCATGATGTGGAAGTAAATTCATACATAAAGGTAATCCCAGATTTTATCCACATCCAAGAAAATCAAGACAGTATCCCTATCCATGTCAGGAACAACTCATCACTGAAGCAGATGAATTAACCTAGGACAAATTTCCAACTCTACAAATACTCATAGTAACATGGGTATGTGTCCAAAATCACTACTTCACACGAAAATAAAGTTAAATGTACTGTACTATGTCACCACAGCCATCCTCAGCTTGGCCCATAACCTCAACTCCTAACAGTGCCTCCCAAGCAAAGCCATAATTATTTAAAACTCGTTGGCTCAAGTATACACAAGCTACACAAAGCCTAATTACTTAACACCTCCCTTTCAAGGCAATCCTGAAAGTAGTTTAGGAGAAGTAGCGATAACAAATTTGTGCTAATGGATGGATGGACATCGGACAACAGATCTGCACCATTTTCATTTAGGACCAACTAAACATGATAAGGAGTCTTTTAGTGAAAACCTGATGTTGATATGCCCATCCATTCAGGAGGAGTAGCAATAACAAGATTTTTAAGATGTCTGCCATGGCGACAACATTCAACGTCAGAGTGGAACCACTTTCATTTAGAACACACTAGACATCATAAGAAGTCTTCTAGTGAAAACCGCATGTTGATATGACCGTCCATTCTGGCGGAGTAGCGATAAGATTTTCAAGATGGCTGCCATGGTGACCATACTGGATGTTAGATCTGCCCCATTTTCCTTTAGGACCAATTAGACATCAGAAGAAGTCTTTCAGTGAAAACCCCACATCAATATAACTTTCTGTTCAGGAGGAGTAGCGATAACAAACTTTTCAAGATGGCTGCCATGGCAACCATATTTAACTTCTGATTCGCACCATATTCATTTAGGACCAAGTAGACATCATAAGATGTCTTTTATTGAAAACCCCATTCATATGACCATCCATTCAAGAGGAGTAGCAATAACAAGATTTTCAAGATGGCTGATTATGGTGGCCATACTGGACCCCAGATCAGCACCATTTTCATTTTGGACTAACCAGACATCATAAGAAGTCTTTCAGTGAAAACCCCATGTTGATATGATCATCCACTCAGGAGGAATAGCGGTAACAAGATTTTCAAGATGGCTGCCATGGTGGCCATATTGTATGTCAGATCAGCACCATTTTCATTTAGGACCAACTAGACATCATAAGAAGTCTTTTAGTCAAAAGCCCATGTTGATATTACCATCCATTCAGGAGGAGTAGCAATAACAAGATTTTCAAGATGGCCACTGTGGTGGCTATACTGGATGTCTGAGCAGCACCATTTTCATCTGGGACCAACTACATTATGGGATGAATGTGTGTGTAAAGTTTCATGGCAATCCTCCAAGTAGTTTCGAAGGAGTAGCGATAACAAACTTGTGCTAACAGATGGATGACGACAGACAGATGATGGACAACAGACCATCCCATAAGCTCCTCTGGTCTATGACCAGTAGAGCTAAAAATCATTTTTGTGAGCAAAGTTTCTTTTCCTTATGTTCAGAAGTCACAAACATAGCACACCATATTGGCACATACTAAATGTTTAGTCTGAACTGCATACACACTGAGCATCATGATACATAGACATCATGTTGATCCAGAAGGGGTATGGTACTAGACACAACATTGGCCATCAATCCTAGAGCAGCTCAAAGGTCACAAATAGGGGCAGGGCACACCGAGTTTGGGACAGGGAACTATGCCCCTCTGTAGCTGCCTAGCTCAAACACCAACTAAAAGTAGACCCTGATCTGCCAATGCTTTACACAAATAGTATATCTGGGTCTGTGATGTTTGTTTGAAATTAGAAGTAGACTCTAATCTGCCATTTGCTTTACTCAACAGTAGATCAGTGTCTATGCTGCTTGCTTTAAATCAGAAGCAGACCCAGATCTGCCAATGCTTTACTTAACAGTAGATCAGTTTCTAAGTTATTTGTTTTAAATCACAAGTAGACTCTGATCTGCCAATGCTTACAGAACAGTATATCAGGGTCTTTGCTGTTTGTTTGAAATGAGAAGTAGACTCTGATCTACCAATGCTTACACAACAGTTATCAGTGTCTATGCTGTTTGTCTGAAGTCAGAAGTAGATCCTGATCTACCAGTGCTTTTATAAAACATAGATCAGTGTCTATCATTATGCTGTTTTTTTTAAATCAGAAGTAGACCCTGATCTGCCAATGCTTTACATAACAGTTGACCAGCAGCTATGCTGTTTGCAGCTGTGTGATTATGAACATGTATATATGGTAAAATCTCCAGCTCTGCAGAGTTTTAAGACAATGAAGCCTGGAACTCTGATTAAGATAAATCATTGCTGGATCAATTTGCTTTTTGCAATGACCCTAAATCATTTACTTAAGAGTACCAAAGAATCCTGTCTTCCTAAATATTCTTAAATCTTTTGATTCTATGTTTTCATCATGTGCACAGTCAAATCAATCTGGAATCCAAAATGACACTGCTTTTGAGGTCACTGACCCAAGCTTTGCAAAAGCTTTACAAGTAAAAATCAACTGCAGTTTCAGTCAGTATAAATAGCCAAATTTTGATCTGAATTTGAGGGGGAAAGCATCAGAAAATTTGCATACATATAACCTGTTATATCATGCGACAGGTTTGTTCAGGACACTGGGACAAAACATTAATATTTATAGACATTCTGGAATCTGTAATTATTTTGTCTTCTAGGGCTTTATTGGAATGAATAACAGCCATGCAATCTGTGCTGCTGGAATACGGATAGCAACCGTATTTATATAATGATAAGCCCACCCCCATTTTAACACAATTTTGGTAAATATTTACAAAGGATCTCTTCATTTGACAATAAGTCTACCCCAAACTTTTATGAGGCTGGCCCCCTGGTCTTATTATGGAAAAAATATGGTATATAAGATATCAAGACACATAATAAAGATAAGATATCCAGAATCCAAGAGTATTGATATTATATTACAAAACTGGACCTCTTCTTTCCATATGTCATAAAATAGAAGAATCTATGGGGATTCTCTAGATGTATATTCCCATTTCATCCAATCCATAAATGACTAATGGACAGCCTCACCTACCAATAAACTAGAGAGATATTGAACTTATTCAAAGGGGAATACTTTCTTATACATATACACTGCAGGTTAGCATTGTGTACCTGATTGTAGTTAGAAGGGGGAAAACGGTTTGGTTTGGTTTGGTGTTTTCAAAAATACAGTCAAAAGCTGTTATATCATGCTAAACTTTATTATGACTTTGACTCTATCAATGCTATTTAACTTTCTATTTCTATTTTGTTGTAGCTTATTCATTTTATTTTATTTCATTTTTAAATGGCAATCCTCACACCGCAGCTTGAATATTCATTAGATATTATTTCAGGATTTTTTTCTGTGATTTTCATTTTCCTGATCAGTGTTCCAAACTAGTATTCTTATCCATAAATATACCAGTTGCTTCCACTTAAGGTTTTCCTTGTTTGCTAACAGGATGTGATTTCATCTACAGGCAGTTGGGTAATGGTTCTATTAATATCTGCAATAAACATTCACCTTTTGGCATGATATATTTTGAATCAGTCATTGTTGAATTAGACTACAGCACTGTTTTCTACAATTTCTGCTCTTCATTGATAAAATGGAGCTCTTTATGGTAAATGAAAAGTGAACACTGTTATTTTAGTAGACAAGGAAATCACAGAAAACAGTTTTATATTCTGACTCAACAAAGACTGATTCAAATTATATAATGCTGGAAATATAAATATTTACTGCAGCAAATGATAAATCCTTGGTCCATGTGCCTGTGACTTCAACGGGAGCTACTGTGCATTCTACGTGATTAATTGTGAAATAAAACCTGTTCATTGCTTTTTTGCTCTTGCCAAAGGCAGTAATAAGCTCGACAGGTACCAACACAAGACTGATATTGAAATGGGTTAAAATCATAAAATTATGATGTGTACAGTGAAGACAGGGGTTTTAATACCCTTCTAATACATGACCCATTCAACACATACCATATATACTTGCTTTTAAGTCGAGTCCAACTTCAAACAACATAGACCTTGATCTGCTGCTGCATAATCATAGATGCTGCCAGGATTTTATCTAAAGGGGGCAGCTCACCCTTGTCACAAAAATAAGGAAGGAAGTAGTGGGAAGAGAAAAAAAAGGGGGGGGGGGGGGAACGGCCATAGTTCAATATTTACCTAACACTAAAAATTTCTGTCTCTCTTCCTCTAGTTATATAAGCATTAATCTGTTGATTGCTTCTGAGCTTAGTCTGTTCCATATCTGTGTATAAATATTGTTCTGTGCTGAGAGCTTCCTATCACAGTCTGCCGTCTGAACAGGCACATGCATTAGCTAGCTTAGCCAGCCTGAACAAGTTGGGAAACTGTTCTTTATGGCTGTTAGGTACAATTTTCCACAGTTCATAGGTACTGTCTCTTGGATATTTCCACTCCAAAATAAGTTTTTTCACTAACATGAGCTCTGCCAAAGTTTCACTTTCTTGAATCAGTGCTTTGCTTGCCAGATTTTCTATGTTCCATAATGCTGTATTAGGGTCCATCAATGCCATAATCTGCTTGTTCAGACAGGAGTATTTAAATCAATTTATCTTAACCCTTAGAGTGCTATATAGTTTTGTAGCACAAGATTCTTCAGGGCTGAATTATTTGAGAAAAGAAATGAAAATTGCACTCTACTTTTAAATTGCCTGTATTTTAATTAGGGTTTGGTATTCTGCCTTTTCTACATTTAATTTCGAAATACCACTGAATAAGAGTTGACTGGCATGCAGTCTGTTGTATGTCCATCCAGCATGTATATTTAACATCATTTTTGGGTTCAAAATCATTCACTGGTACTTCCAATAGCACTTTCACAGCTCAAATAATCTGATATACTTCAAAACTTTAAAAATCATTGTCATCATTGCTATCATGATCCAGTATTTGCAGAACAAAATTGTCATCTGAAGATGAACCTTGTTGGAAGTCATCCATTTTGGGTTTTCTAGGTCACCGATATTTTAAACAAACATTTGTAAAACTTCCTTGATGAATGCAAGGTTAAAGCTACAACAGATTGCTTGTTCCAGGGCTGAATATGCCAATCAAATTTAGTTTAAAAACCATTCATGTCAAGCCAAAGTATCCAGATGTGTAAACAGTTGTCTACCTGAAAAAAGACATGTTGTGACAAGTGTTACAAGACCTTTACCAGCGGCGCAACCTATGTAGCGACAAGCACTTCAGGTGTTAACAGTGAAATAAAAATTGTATACTGCTCAGAGTACATTTTTATATGCGTGATTTTAAACTAATTTGTGGGAGCTTTCGCACATCACTGCTCCCCCAAGTGTGCAAATTCATACTAATTTTGCACAATTTGAGCACTCACATGCTCTGGCAGCATCTCTGTATAATGCACCGGCAGATCAGGGTATATGTTGCTTGTTCCACTGATTACTCAAAACAAACTGCATAGACCCAGATCTGCTGCCACATTATGTGACAGCAAATCTGGGTCTGTGCAGTTTGCATTTTGGCTTGACTTGTAAGTGAAATCAGATGGTATATTTTCATGATCTTGACCCATTTCAGTATCATGCTTATATCAGGTGCCGGTGTAGTAGAAGGATCTTCAACGAACTGTCTTCACGTAATATTTTGTTCATTTTGACCCATTTCAATACTAAACCAGCATCTAATAACTGTGATCATATCAAACAACATCCCAAAGCAGGATATTCCATCATAGGACATTAACTAATGAAGAAGTGTTTTAAAATAACATTATACATACACCTCTTTTGTCATGGATGCAATTTGGGAAATTTTTATGATTTTTTTAAAATCCCGGTCGTGTCAGGGAGCTTGGTAGTTCAGAATCATGTTTTTAATGTTACATAAGTGAACCAAACTAACTTCAGGTCTTCAGTTAAATCTGGATAAATGCATAAAGTCAAACTTCCAAACTTAAAAAACTCCAAATGATGTTTATATTATTGTTTGTTGAAGTTTTTGGCTAAATTTGATTTCTTTGACGTCGAAGGCAAAAAAAGGCATTACTACATGCTTCAAGTAATTATTGTTTGACTTACCGAAGTTTTACTTTACTATAAAATGGTGAAGCAATGCAAATAGAAATGTATGGCCATATGCACTTAATCCTTTCAGCATGATGGACAAGGGACCATCTGAGTGTTGAAATGAATAACCTCCTAAACCATTAGCACTGTGAAGCCAGTGTTACATTCTGATTTCTACCATCTAGTTTTCAAGACAATCCATGGTAAATGTACTTTCAGTTCAACATAAATCTGCTACAAATTAAGGCTCACACATTTCTTAACAAAAGAATTGTCCTTCAGTCTTGCCTTGTATCAATGCATTATAGTAATCATAATGGGCCTCTGCAGAATTGCAGTTCTATCCAAAGATGTAAATGATCATAAAGAAGCAAGGAGCAATATGCCAATATCTCCATGAAATTTTATTGATACATTGTAATAATATAGCCTTATGCAAAGTGAGTCTCTATGTTCTGTTGGCTAAACAATCAAACTGGTAATGTTCACATTTCGATGAATAAAAAGCTTTGCCAAGGAATAAATTTCAGACTGTTCAATTTTGAAAGGAATCCAAGTGCAACAAGGTTCAATAGTCCTCACTGGTTAATGATGATCGCTTGTGAAATGTTGTGTTATTAAACTTTTTTAATAACTGATATTTGTATGCAACTCAGAGTCAATTAAATTTTTTTAAGTTACTGTCCATTTTCTCATACTACTCTTAGTTGAATGTCTATCCCAAGTAAGGTCATTACATAGAAAAGTATGTCTATCCCAAGTAAGGTCATTACATAGAAAAGTATGTCTATCCCAAGTAAGGTCATTACATAGTATGTCTATCCCAAGTAAGGTCATTACATAGAAAAGTATGTCTATCCCAAGTAAGGTCATTACATAGAAAAGTATGTCTTTCCCAAGTAACGTCATTACATAGAAAAGTATGTCTGCCCCAAGTAAGGTCATTACATAGAAAAGTATGTCTATCCCAAGTAAGGTCATCATACAGAAAAGTATGTCTATCCCAAGTAAGGTCATTACATAGAAAAGCATGTCTATTCCAAGTAAGGTCATTACATAGAAAAGTATGTCTATCCCAAGTAAGGTCATTACACAGAAAAGTATGTCTATCCCAAGTAAGGTCATCACACAGAAAAGTATGTCTATCCCAAGTAAGGTCATTACATAGAAAAGCATGTCTATTCCAAGTAAGGTCATTACATAGAAAAGTATGTCTATCCCAAGTAAGGTCATTACACAGAAAAGTATGTCTATCCCAAGTAAGGTCATTACACAGAAAAGTATGTCTATGCCAAGTAAGGTCATTACACAGAAAAGTATGTCTATCCCAAGTAAGGTCATTACACAGAAAAGTATGTCTATCCCAAGTAAGGTCATTACATAGTATGTCTATGCCAAGTAAGGTCATTACACAGAAAAGTATGTCTATCCCAAGTAAGGTCATTACACAGAAAAGTATGTGAAAAAGTACTCGGTCACCAACTGACCATAAAATAATAGCTGAATGAATATTTTAAAATTCATAAAATTTGCACATGCTGAAGATCACAGACTCATATCAAATGCACAAATAAAAAGTGTTTGATGGTGAGTGAATTTTTTAAATATGACACAATTATCAAGAGGACAGTGGTTTTCCACAACAGAAATCCTGCACAGCTGATTTACAGCAGGTTATAAATTGCCAATTGCCCATGATTTCCTAAAGTCTCATATACTTTTTGCTGACTTTATAATTTTCTTTCACAAAATTGTTATTGCAGTTATTAAAATTGTATATGCATTGTTATTTTTAATTATCTAATATGAGACAAATGCTGTAACACCGTCATTTTATGTCCAATCTCTCCCAGAGTTCATAGTGTTATGATACAATTAGGTAACAAGTGAGAACACGTTCATAATGTCATAGTATAATGATCACTTTATGTAAGCAGTGAAATACTTATGCATTTTATTTTTTACAAAAGCGAATATCATTACACTGTTTCAAATTTAATCCCAGGTTCAACACTAATGCTTCTCACCCAACAACATGAGTATAGTAAATTGTTTAAGGACTACTAACAGCCAAAATGTGGATAGTCCTTCTGTCTAGAGAAAAATTGATGTCTGATTCAATAGAGAATGACACACACACACACACCAGCCTCATATCCCCAAGGCATCAATTGGTGATCTGATTGTCAATGCCATCTTTGTTATTATCATTTTTTTTATCTGTTTTAATTCCAAGACTGGTGCAAACAAAATGTCTATCGGGTTCACAAACGTCAATGTTATGTATGCACCTCCATATGCAGGAAATTATAACACTACTCAAACCAAACCATACAGCCCAATGTGCCAATGTCTTAAAGTCATTTTTGTACGTACAACAGAATTTTAAAGGGTTTGAAAGACTATGTCTTACACTAAGCAGAGGTGTTCCAACTGATGAATATGTCTTGTCACTGAACGGGAGCTGCAAGCTGATTGGGAAAATATAGAGATTTTTGTACTGTCTGCCTCTCCCAGAAAAAAAGAAGAAATAAATGAAAGAAATTACCAACACTTTTACTAAGTTTTGCTTACCCTGTTCCATAAACACTCAATTATGATGTGAAAGAAACAAGTAAATTTAACACCTATCAGTCAAGTAGCAACATCCTAAATATACAATAAACTGTTGTAATCTTGTTCATGGGAATTTTCCAGTATCACAACCGGAAGCAAAACAAAAAACACTGATATCCATACATGTATACAGAAAGACACAATTTATTCAGAAGCATACAGAAACACAATACTGATAGTGTGGCATGGATTTGGATCACTGAGTGAACCAGTCTAATGGTGTGATTATTTATATTCCACAGTACCCAGATGTACCATGCCAATTACCCACAACAACAGCAGTCGAAATGTTGAAGTACGTCATGGTTCATACAGTCCCTGAGAAATTTTGTTTAAGGTCTTTTCAATGAGTTTTCAAGGACTTCCAAAGTTTTCAGCAAGTATTTTTTTTCATGGAAATTCCACTTTTTTCATACATTACTTTGTTTATCACTGCATGAATATGTTTAAAAGTATAAGAAAAAACATGACTAATCAGTGCACCACTACAGCAATGGGATGTTACTCCATCTGATAAACTACCTGTGTCACATGTCATTGAGGGATCATAGCCAGTTATCTTCCCAATAGGTGGAGCCACAGAAAAACCAGGTCCAAATATTTGGTCCCTCTTCGGATTGTATCATTCACCAGAACAAATTTTAAATCTTGTATTATCCCAAAGAATGCAAGATTCATAATACATGTATCAATAAAAACAAATAATGTTATTTTTGGGGTTTTTTTTAGTTAATAAAAACAGTATATCTTATTAATTTTGGACTCCTTCTGTTCAAACTTTAGCACCAACCTAGTATATATCAAAATGTAATGCTATTGACTTCATTTTCTCATCTGCAATTTTTATTAAGGATAGGAAAGTCCCAGATTCCTCCTTATCCTCTCTCTCTGTTCTATATAACCTGGAAAGTGTTGAAGGGCTGTTAAACCAACTCAAAATAAAATTCAGTAAGAGCATACATGTATGGGCTAAATATCAAATCAATAAACCCATTATAAATAAGAAGACATAGTCTTCATAATAAAGATAATAATACTGACAGTCTTAATTCAACATTATTTTAAGAATCTCAATTAAAGTTGTGCCTTCTGTAACAAAATAAAATTCAATAATCAATAAGTAAAAACAATCTGTACAGAGTAGACATCTTTTTTATTATTTAAAGTCCTTATGAAATTACTAATTCTTAGGTCAAATTTGTAAAATACTGTTTGTTTATCTCGTCATAAAATAACTTATATTTGAACAGGCAACACACAAATTTATTGGGATCAGAAACAAAAATTAAAAGTCCTAATATCAAATCTGACAATGCACAAACTGTGTTTATTCTGAATATTTATAGCATTAAAAAATATTCTCTACAATAAAACTAATCATTCAATACAGTTTTACAGTTGGTCTAGTTGTCAACAAAAAAAAATGTGAATGCTTGTCATTTTACACAAAGTATATTTAAGAAATCACGACTTCTTCATTTGAATATGTAGTAAATAGCAAACAATCACTCTATCACTTTTATTAATGTCTGATACATTATGTTTGATACATTAGAGACAAAAAAACTGTAAAAAATAAGAAAAAAACATCTAATTGAAAATGAATAGTTTCATGAAAATTAAGGCATGTATAAAGACTAAATTGCCCCACTCACTAAATATCTAAAGAATTCTTCACAGCAAATATTTTAATGGTATGTGGATTATATAATTTTATGGATATGCATCTGTTAAAAAGTTAATTACTGAAAAGAAAAAAAAGATAACTTAGGTCCCCATTTTATTTTTAAAAAAACTCTGAGCGATGATAATGTCCATGAGCCGTAAGATTGAGACATTTTTCAAGCAAGATGAAGACGCTACTGATTCTTTGTTTGTTTGTAAAGCAGTAGGTAAACTGTTGGACCACTTTGTTCCTTGATGCCAAATTACTGAATTAAAGGGACGCTACTGACTATGATCTATCTTTGATCCACCCAATGTTGCATTCCCTCAGAAAAATTCAAGGAGTTTTCAAGGCAGTCCATCAAATTCAAGGATTTTTCAAGGCTGTATCAACCATGTGCTTGTAGAATTAGGTAGTGATATTAAATAGGTTCTATTAACTGGTTCCAAGAACTATTTACATTTTAGAATTTACACAGATTTTATCTGGCATGGTGATTTGGTGAATTTTGTTGAGTTTTGAATGTAAACCATTGAATTTCTTTTATAATTTTGCTCCTTGGGAATCTTTTATTTGTTGCTGACAATTAATTCAGGAAATAATGGTTATAAAACAGCAGCAATAAAATCATCAGAAACTGGTCTCAAAATGCAGGAAAATGCATCTCAGAACATCCAGAATTTTAATATGTTGAGAAGAAATAGGGTTATGACCCTGGATGCCACTAACACATAATCTTGCTCTGCTCATTTACATAAGGACTTATGGATATGCTTAAGGACTACTAAATATTAATTTTCAGCAGTCTTTACGTATTAGGGTTTAATGGCATGTCAGCACAACACTGACTACATAGTGCCGATCAGTAGTCACTAAGCCAATACCTATATTTGCTTAGTGTCTACCACTGTAATCCATATCTAAACTCATACATCATATTATACCTCTAAAACATTATAACACATAAACCATAAATGTCTGAACAACTATTTCAGTAAATAATAGATATAGATATATGTTGTAAAACATGTATGCCCCCACCACAAACCAAAAAGTCTAAGTGTATAAAGTTAAAAAATGTTAAAATTTTTTTAAAATTGCTATTATAATATCATGAAAATGTAATCAGATTATCTACATATGCATACAAACACACCTACCAAATTTTGTTGGTCTACCTGAAGTGGTTTTTACTTAATGGTTCTAACATGGTTTTTATCCAAATAAGTCTATGTTCAAAAAGCTAAAAAAATATGTACTTTTTATTTTATTTTATTAAAAACCTACATATCTAACAATATCATCTACATATGATACAAATAATCCTACTACATTTAATTTGTCTACCTCAAGTGTTTTTTGCTTAATCATACTAACAAGGTCTATGGCAAAAATGTTTACAAATATGCTACCAAAATTTAATTTGTTGATAGAGTGGATTTTGTACAATCTTGCTAACAAGCTTCTCAGAACAGATTGACAGATGGATGGACAGAATGACATGACCAAATCAAGATGTTCGTTCTGCATGCAGTGGGGAAGATAATAATAACAAGAGTACCATAAATGGTACATTATACACCCACCCACCCTATGTTTTAGCAGTCCTCTATGCAGGCACTAGTAGGATATCACTGGTCTGAAAGACTTTAACCTTTGGTCAAGGTAGGTGGTCTTGAACTAAACTTACTGTGTGTAAACCATTATTTTCTTATTAGACTTACCATGTCCATGAACTTTGACCTTTAGACCACACAATCTAATGGTTTCTTCAGTATCCTAAGCACAAGCCATCCACAAAGTTTAGTCAAGTAACTTACTCTAGAATAAACATTATTGTGCATAACCCTTTTTTTCTGAGCCACAATTTTCTTGACCTTTCACCTTTCAGTCCCCAATTCAATAGGCCCCTTCTATACCTTAAGTGCAAGCCCTCCACACACTTTGGTCAATGTACATGGTGTAGAACTAAAATGATGTAATATGTTTATAGGGTCCTCCCTCTCTCTCTCTCTTAATAATCAAAAAGAATCATGGTCTAACATAATATAACTGGAACATGTTGAGCAGCTAAACCTGAAAATTTTTGGTCTTCTCTCTATGGATACACTGAAAATAAGGCATACAGTACAATTTTGAGGAAATAAAAGTTTGTTTTTAAAAAACGTATAACAATGCACAGCTTTCAAGATTAAAAGTCATAGTCTTATTCAGATCTGAAATACCAGTGTATGGGAGGCAACTCTGCTGGTAATACTGATAAAAATAATAATTATCCATCAATTTATTGGTTATGACCCTTCCTAAAAAGAAAGGTATATCTAATGTATTGCTCTTATATCTCAATGTATGTATTTTTTTATATCTCTGATACCAATTAACACTGTATTAGACTTCTGGGTCACAAAGAGAAGGCACATGATTGGCTAAAGCACAGTTTTAAAAAGTTGACCACAGTTTTAAGGATTTTATAAATCTGAGAGGCCTGGGGCCTGGATAGAAGAGTGGTAACACACACAACTCCGCAGTCCTTAGTTTGATTCCCAGCTCAATGATGTATATTGGGGTAAAGTGGCCACCCAAGCAAGGTCAGTGGTTTTCATCAGCTTCTCCATAATTCTCCACCACAAAGACCACACAATGCTTACATCTGAGCCATTGAGAGTGGTAATGCAAGTTGTGAGAACTTCATCGATGTACAATGAAGTTACAACTTTTAACTTCTGAGTTAGTTACATACAACATTAACAATGAGAAGAATTTATATTATAAAAGCAAAGTATTAACAGTACAGATGTATTAGTGGGTTCATTTAATAATACATTAAACAGGGTCAAGGTGATGAATATAACTCATGAGATACTGATAATCATACTCTTTTTTTATGACCATAAACAAATACCAATATCCCTCTAAATACATATAAACTTAATTATAAATGTTTCACATCTTTTCTTGTCTTTATCTCTTAAAAGAGAATCGATTTTTACAAAATCATGAAACATTTGGAGAAAATTTTGAAGAAATTATTGAAGAAATTACCAATGATGAGCATTTTATATTGAAATGATTTTGTTTTGCTTCAAGTGCTACACAGAAGCATTCAAACTGTATCAAGGGAGGTAATCACTGACTAATCATTTGCTCTCAGGTTCAGAATTTGAGTTACATTCCTTTACATATTTTGACTGGCCTTTCTAGTAAAAAAGGCCAGAAGAACTAAATATAGAAAATGCCTTATTAGGAACACAAACTATTCTTAGTAACAGACAGTTGACGGTATGCCATAGGCTTTAAGGGATGAAATCCTTCCAAACCAAAAAGGAGATGGATTTGAGATGAATAGTTATAACAAGAAACCATCACGGCATAACAAGTGGTTTACATGACATAACATAAACTTACTGTACAATTTTTCTCTGTCCAAATCCTGGAATTGGGTTCCAATACCCAGCCTTGTGTCAGTTTCCACAGCATCAATCATATCTTCATCTGTGCTGGACCCAGAAAGTTGACTGGCTGTCAGACCATTAATGGCTGACTCAGTGTTGTAATTGGTCTGTGCAGATCCACGACTTGCAGTGGCCATTGGCCGATAGTCCATCAACAGTAACTCTGTCTCAGGGATGGACTGGTCATCGTCCATAAAGTACATTTGTAAATCGCATGGCAGAAAGAATGGATGAAAAATATATGTACAAAACTGCTGGAGGTGAGGCTGTCAGCACTGAAAGAGATACAGAAAGAAAAAGTGAATACTGTATAAAATTAATACTACATTACATACAATTAAAGTGTACATGTAACTGTATTTAAGTAAATATAGAAATAATTTAACTAAGACTACCGGTATATTCAATAAATGCACAAATAACTTATATGTCTGAATTTCCTAGACAATGAAAATATATTTTAACCAGAATTTAACATAATTTCTTACAGCTCAGAATGATTGTTAATTTAGAGTCAGGAAATTAAGGCATTGCAGAATGGCTTTCAAAACTGTACCTCATTTGTGATTATGAATTTTTTTTTAAGGACAAATACCTTATTGAATATAATACTAGGCAAATCAGATGCCTTGAAAAAAAGAAATAAAAGGCTTAAATTTGAAACACCAGGAAACATTAGCAGAAAATATTTATCAGAGCTTGATAATTTCAGCACGTTGTACAAAGTTGCATAATCTGATACGTATTTTTTTTGGGGGGGGGGGGTGTTACGGAATCATACCTTTTTACCTTTTTATAATGATTTAATTTACTAATTTATGATCTCTGTTTTTAGTCTGAATAGGGGTTAGCATATCAGTATAGATACGACTAATGCTCGATCAATAAGTGGTCACATGATCAATTGCGCGCGAAAGGAGCTTTTAGCTGTGTACTTGGAAATCAACATTGAAAGGTCACATTCCATTCTGAATCAATATTATGTTTACTCTTTAAGATTTTAGTACACTAGACCTTTGGGTAAATGATGCGTAACCTAGTTCCTGATTGGTTCTTAGAGGGTTGTGTTATTTTGAAATACCATATTATTAAAGACGGAGAAAGGATATTCCCTTTTAATTCTGCGCACTTAGTAAAGATATATAGGGAATAATCTTGGGAATTATCATTCTTTGCAATTGCTTGATTGAAGAGAGGTTATTGAAATTATTCAGTTCAGTGTGGAATTTATTTAATTAGTAATTCATCTGAATTACTATACAGCTCCGTGGAATTATCGGACATTATTCTAAAACTTGTGAGATTCCAGACTTGCAAGGATTATTTTGGATTTTATCAGAACTAATCAACTTCAACACAGTACAGGTTATTTTCATTCGGAATACCACATCCGGATTATTTGGATTAACATCAGGAAGTGAACTTTAAAACAATTTAGGACTTTTTAGGATATTCTATACAGTAAGTTATTTTAATTCTTTCACTTTGATTGTTTGTTGAACTATTTTAATTCTTTTAATATTTTAGGAAATTAAAGATTTGCATTTTAATCTTGAAAGCTTGTTTGTGTCTTTTATTCTGTTACATTACCCCTAGAGTCGTAACAGGGGGGTAAAACTAATTTTAATTATGCAATACTTACCTGTGGCTATTGTTTAGCTATTCTATTTCGTACCAAAAATCAAAGTCCATTCAATGTGAATACATCCTCCCACAGAGTGGAGAAAAAGGTTAGTATGACCTTTGAACTCCAGCCTGTGCATCGCTTAGGGTTGCCTGAACAGTCATCTTTTTCAGAGATGACGATTACGTAAGACATCAGAGCGGAGTGGGAGGAGGGCATTCGACAATAGCGACATGTAAGTATTGCATAATTAAAATTAGTTTTACCCTCCCACAAAAACTACATTTTAATAGCAGCAATTACTTATCCTATGGCTATTGTTTAGCTGAATTTGTCAGTTAGGGGAGTAGGCTGATGCTCTAGTTAAACTGATCAAAAACAGAGAAAATGGAATGTACTCACCGTAGAGGGAGAGGTCCATCTTATAGAAGGCTGGTGTCTCTCTAAGCCACATGTTGTGCTGCAACAATGGGCCCCAGAGAATGTAGTGGAGCTACTGAAGGTAACTGATTTTTAGCCAGAAGTCCCGGTTGGCAAAGGACGGAAAGAGAATCGTAATTCCCATTAAACCAGAGACAGCCAGTGTCAATAGACAAGGCATGAATCTCGCTTCGTCGTCTCGCAGACGCCAGAGCGAGTAGGAACACAGTCTTGAGTGTGAGGTCCTCAAAAGAGGCTTTGCTCAATGGTTCACAGGGGTTTTTGGTTAAAGACCACAAAACACACGAAAGATTCCATCTGGGTGTAAGAAAGCGGGAGACGGGTCTCTGGAGCTCAAAGTACTTAATAAGATCGGCAAGGTATGAATCTGAACCGTTTGCCGTGCACTGAGAGAATTTAAGTGTGTTGGGGATGGCAGATAGATAACCCTTGATAGTTGATACTGAACATCTTTTGGTCTTGAAAAGGAACAAACGGAAATCAGCAACAGAAGTTACCTGAGAGGCTGATAGGATCAACGTGTTTCCTACTGCACCAATCACAGAAGATTCTCCACCTGGCATCACAGACTTTGGATGTAGAAGCTTTCCTGGCCTGGATGATGCAACTGGCAACTCTGCTGAAAACTTGTTCTGGCGGAGAGATCGAGATGAGCCAAGCGTAAAGGTGGAGAATGTGTGGGCTGTTGTGGAGAAGGGATCGCCTGTGTTGAGACAGGAGATCCCTCCGGTAAGGTAGGGACCTGGGTCGATCAATCAACAGGTCTAGCAGATCATTGAACCATGATCACTGGGGCGACAGTGGGGCGATGAGAATGATATTCGCAGTGGAAGTTCGGATTTTTGCAGAACCTGAGATAGCAGGTGGGATGGGAAGGCATATGCAAATAGCCGATCCCACCAGAAGCTGAATGCGTCCACTTCCCATGCTCTCTGGCCTGGAAGCGGAGATACATAAAAGGGAAGTCTGTTGTTGAGCCTGGTCGCAAACAGGTCCACTAGGGGTCTTCCCCAGAGTGTGAACAGGGACTCTGTTACGGAACGGTGAAGAGACCATTCCGTGAGGACGGCTCGACCTGTCCTGGACAGGCTGTCCACTAATACGTTCTTCTAGCCCAGAATGTGGCAAACTCAGATTGTGATGTCCTCTGAATCTGCCCACTGGAGGAGGTTCCAGTGGGGGTTGGGTGCATGCATTGGGACCCCAGCCAGGAATCTGTTCCGATTCATCCACCAGCGCAAGTGGTGGTGAAAGTACCATCCTAGTGGGATTGTTGTTGATAGAGAATCTCTGTGTGGTTTCCATGTTGCGAAGAGGAGGAACTGTAGAGGGTGCATATGGAGATGTCCTAAAGGAACCAAGTCAACAGCAGCATTCAAGGTTCCCAATAGGGATAAATAAGGGCGAGCAAATAATTATGTTTTTGCTCGAAGCACCTCTAGAAGAGCCAGGATTCGATCTACCTGATCCAGTGGAACCCACACCAAGTTCTGGTTCATGAGGACATTCATCCCCATGTAAACAAAGTCCTGTGATGGAATGAGTTCCGACTTGTCGAGGTTTGGTAAAAGACCCAACTGAGTTACAGCAGACCAAGAACGGAACAGATCCCGAATGGCAGAACCCGGAATTGAAAAACTTCATGGTCTAAGCAAAACCAGAGATATTTGCGGTGTTTGCTGAAGGTCAATGGAGACTGCCCAATCGGACGGACAAAGTGCGTTCCGGATCGAAGAGGTTGTCTCCATCTTGAACGGTTCCTCGAGAAGAACTGGTAGAGTGGGAAGAGATCGATTATGATCTGAATTTCCCACTTTTCTTGGTGACCAGGAAGATTTGGGAGTAGAAGGCAGAAGACTGATCGTTCAGGACCCTCTTGACTGCCCCTTTCTGCGGAAGGGTGTGCACCTCTTCCCTCAAGTTCATCCGATTGGACTGGGGAAAGATAATGGGGGTCCTTGATAGCGGGGATTGTTCTCAACTCTGGAGTTGATAACCCTCGTTCACAATGGAGAATACGACGTTCAGGAGGGGGATGTGTGGCAGGAGAGGGGTTGAATCCCTAGGGCTGTTCACCCCTTCTTCCTGTGGGAAAGGAAGGAGGATTATAGAACTTCCTCTTTTGGGGTCTGCAGCGGACCTTGGTGCCATGGACCCAACTGACAAGGAAAAGGTCTAGTTTGAGGTTGCATATTGGACTGGGGTTGTGTCCGCTTGAAGAACTTGGCTGATGGCCTGAGGGCGATTCACATTAACATGCTTCCTGGCCGATTGTGATGGGCCTGGAGTGGATGTAAAGGATCGATCGGGAGGGACGAACCACCCTCGACATTGCCGAGCTATGTTTTTGCCTAGCCAAAACCTCTGTGAGAATTCCTCAATCATTGGGGAATGAGGGAGAAGCAAGAGGTCTGGTTGTGTTTGCTCCCCGTAGATCTTTTCCATAACGGAAAGGATCTTTTTGGATTGTGTGCTACATGGTTTGGAGCACAATTCCGGGAGTAAGAGGTGGTAAACCTTATCAAAGGACCAGACCTCTTCCAACTGCGAGGAAGGGTCTGAGAGGTGTCAGTGCCGCTGCTTCTGTCTCGAACTCATTCGAGTCAACGTGAATAGAGAGGGCATCATCATCATCTAGAGTCGGAGAGTGGGTGGGCATCGCTATGTCCCTTGATGGTGGAGGAGGCATAGGAGCAGTCTGCACCACAGCCCGTAGTTCAGTGCGAGTTCCAGTGGGAAGGCCAGACCACCTGTCTACCCTGGATGATGCAACACCTCTAGCCTTCCGCGTTGAGGCCACCTGGTGATGAGGTGATGGCGGGACATGACCCGCAGCATCAACTCGACTGTGAGGGCAAGGTCCAGTAGCCCACAGGGGCATAGTGGACCAAGGGCCTTCAGGTAGAGGGCCCCACATCCTGTAAGGATTCATTGGGATAATGGGGGGGAGGGTCCGTACCCTGTCCCCATACTTTGAGGCCGACAAGTGATAATAGGAGAAGACATCATCTTCAACTGATATATCACTCAGGAGGGTGCGGTGTTGATACCAACCGGAAGTGATGGGAGCGGTGCATCACCTCCTGAGTGGGAGGGAGCAACATGCTACCATGGGCACAAGATGTGTTTCTATTCCTCGACCTTTCTAAAGGGAGGGAGCAATTCGCTGTCGCACTGCTCTACCTAATGGGAGGATGTAATCCACTGTTGTGGTGCTCCACCTCCCTAACGGGAGGGTGCAACCCGCTGTTGCAGCGCTCTACTTCCCTAACAGGAGGGCGCAACCCGCTGTTGGAGTGCTCCACCTCCCTAACAGGAGGGCGCAACCCGCTGTTGCAGCGCTCTACTTCACTAATGGGAGGGAGCAATCCATTGTTGCAGTGCTCCACCTCCCTAACGGGAGGGCGCAACCCGCTGTTGCAGTGCTCTACATTCCTAATGGGAGGGAATGACCCGCTGTCGCAGTGCTCCACCTCCCTAACAGGAGGGAGCAACCTGCTATCTGAGGCATACACGCTGTTTTGAACGTGAGAAGTGTTCGTCTTCTCCTCCCTGTGGGGGGAGGTGAACGACTCCTTGAAAGTCCAGTCCCTCCTACTGGAAGGCCTCACAGGCTGCCAAAGAAGTTGGTCCCAAATGATGAGACCTAAGAGAGAATCCAGAAAAATCTGAAGATAAGTACATCTGGAATCAACTAGATTCGATGTGCCAGAAGGCCATAAATTGCCAAGTGTGCAACTTTTGATTTTTTAAATTTTTTTTTTGTGCACTTGGAGCACTTGTCCAGTCTGGGTGAGTGTCACAAGAGCCCTTTTAGTGGCCACACTTCCCCACAGACTGTCCTGACATTATTCTGAAAAAGAGAAGTAATGACAATATTTAATAAATGTCACGCTAAACTCACCTTGTTGTGTCACGCTAAACTCACCTGGTTGTATGCACTGCGTACCGTGTACACCACTGTGTATGCACTACATGTAAGTACACTGTACATGTATACATGAGGTAAATGATAGATTTGACCTCGTAGAAAAAACCTGTTCTTTTCCTGTCGAAAAGTAAGATATTACACGCTGTGAATTTTATTAGAGAAACAAACAGACACATATGCAATGACCACGCAATTCGTGGTGTGGACATTAATAATATACGCTGAAAATTTACCGATAATTGTCACTTTTTGAAGAAGAGCGAGGAATACGCTGTCCTCTATGTTAGGCAGGACCTGTTATTTTTTTTCAAAACACAGGGACTTACCCATGCATCGGTTGTATATCAGTAAAGTAAGGGAGTGTTCCCACCGTAACTGGTTTAATCCTTTGTTTTAACAGACGCCACAATTATGTACACAAATATCCACAATGCAACACGCGCGCACCTTGCGCCGCCATTTTGCTTCCCTAACAAACCTTTGTCAACATCACATACATTCAAGAAAAAAAAAATCTCAGATTTAATCGTCGATAAGGATATTTACTTCATCGACATAATACATAGATTATACTTGAAACAAAGTGCCCATACAGCATGAAAGATAAATGAAAGCTGGAAGTTCCCTGGTTTATGTCGGAAGATGGAATAATTAAGTTGAACCGCAATCATGCATATTTTTATCAAATACTAATGCAGTCATTTCTAACAAACAGACAATATTGTTATTTTTTTAGAATGATATCCCCAAGACCGACATCTTGAAAGAGTATTTCCGAACAATGAGCTTTGGGATGCATACAAATTTTATAGCACGTGTATTATGCCAGAACTTTTATGTAAATACTTGTTGCGAAAACAAGTGTCTGTGTGGCAGACACACAGCTGACAAACCAATTTTAATTAGTACGGTCAAATATTGTATTTGTGGTGGAGATGATGATGGACGGAAGATGATATTAAGGTAAAGTGAGAACTGTTCAAATAAGTGGTTTCATCTTAAGTGTATTAAAATTAAATGTGTGTCTAACGGAACATGGCTTTGTGTCGAATATCAAAACCGAGTATTCTTAAAGTGCTTTAAAAAATATGAAATTATATATTAACACTTGACTTTTTAACTTGAATTTGAACAATGATTGATTTCAGCCAGTGCATTTGTTGACCAGATTATGTTTGACTTTCACAACTACTTTCTTGTATAAGGAAGTTTAAAACTGATTACCCTAATAATTAGTGCTTTCATATGGTAGTATAAATACAATTAATCATAGCAACAGACAAGGCGAACACTACTGCAAGTCTTGGCAAAAACAACAAAATCGATTATAGTAAACAAACCAAAAAGAAAAGTACATTTATTTCAATTGCCTTCATAATGTTTTGAGGAGAACACTGTGTTGTTAGGTGCCAGTTCGCGTGGCTAGGGAATCAAAATGGCAGACATAGAAGTGCGCGCATTTTGATGACATCACGTGAAAACAATGGATATGCGAGGTAGCCTAGGAGGCCCCTTAAAGAACTAAGTTCTAAAAAGGGGGAAAGGTTACCATATGGAATAAAATACAGAATCGATAGTGCAACACCGAGACTTAATTGTGAACTGCAGGATGGAGACCGCTAATGCGATAAGTTGCTACAGGCACAATTTCTCTGGTGATGTTTCAGGCATACATCTACAGAGTATGGTGTCCGTGAAAAAGATGACCGTTCAGGCAAGTCTAAGCGATGCACAGACTGGAGTTCAAAGGTCATACTAACCTTTTTCTCCACTCTGTGGGAGGATGTATTCACATCGAACGGACGGTGATTTTCGGCACGAAATAGAATAGCTAAACAATAGCAACAGGATAAGTAATTCTTGCTATTAAAATTTTGATGATCAATGTTCCAAAGAGGTAATCAGGATATTTCCTCTATTGGAAAATTGTAAGATAGACAAAAATAACCACAAAAATGAATGACAAATGATACAGAAATTTCAATACACAAATGAAATAAAACCTTCTGTATAAATTTTGCAAGCAGTCAATTTAGCATAACAAAAGAACAGATCTTTATCCTAAACCCCACTACTGTCATACCCTGCATACAAACTCACTTAAAAATATCAATGTACTTGGTGTGTGTGTGTGTGTGTGTGTGTTTGTGCTGAAAGGAGAGGCAATTTAGCTCTTAAATAACTTATAATATCAAAACAATGGAAGACAGCTGACAGTAATTCCAATAACTTGCAAATACTTTGGTCTGTTTGTAAATAAACCTCAGTTACCTCTGACAGTATGTTTTGGCTTGGTGTTTTACAGTAACAGCAACATGTGAAGGTTATCTGGTGCCAAAACATGTAAAGTTCCAGACTCCAGATATTTCAAAATAGGAGGGCAAAATTGATAATAATTAAATGGTAATAAAATCAAGAGATCCAAGTGGGCCTGACATCACTCAACTGGCTGACATCTGCCAAATAGCTAAATACAAGAGAAGTTGACCATTAAATCTGGGTCAGTAGGATGGTTTCTATAGAAATTTCATCCAATGCTGTTGAGTGCATATGTTATGAAACAAATTGTTGCAAGGTTTCACTATTTTTTCTATCTTCACCTATACTTGCAGATATATCAAATTTTGTCCAATACTGATATGCGTTTATACTGTGCTGCCCTTCAAAGTTATTGATATTCTGTTTAGCACTTTTAAAAATAAAGCTGCTAAAATGTTTTATAGTCTTAGTAATGGCACCCATATTTGATGGCATATCAGTATCATCTGAAAGACCTTCAAGCTAGGATGCTTTCTATAAAATTTGTAACAATTCTGTTGTGCGGCTTTGCAGACGTTTTTGTCCAAAGTTTTTTGGTCATATTTGAAGGTGGATCAGCACCACTTGTATCAGTTTTAATGGTCTTTATGCCAGGATGCTTTCTGTCAAATTTAGTCAAATTCTATAAAGGGACGTTTGAGAAGTACAGGAGTAGTTTAAATGTATTGTATGTTTAGTAATGGCAACCATATCTTATGGCATATAAGCATCATCTATAAAATCTTGAAAGCCCTGCATTCCAGGATGCTTTCTGTCAAATTGTCAAAATCTGTTGAGCTTTTTTGAGACATTTTAAAAAAAAATTCTATATTTAGTAGCAGCTGCCTGCTTTCATGGCAGCGTGGCACCATTTGTACAAACCTGAAAGCCCCTTATCCCAGGATACTTTCTGTAAAATTTGGTCAAATATTGTTCTAATAGCCAAATGCAAGCACAGGTGGCCGAGAAATCTGAGTCAAGAGGATGCTTTCTGTAGAAATTTCTTCCAATGATGCTGATTGCATATATTATGAAAACAATTATTTATTGGGTGTCTCTATTTCTTTGTATCTTCATCCATATTTGAAACAACATCAGCATCATTTATCCAATACTGAAAGTCCTTTATGTCAGGATGCTTCCTGTCAAAATGGGTCGTATTCTGTTTATCAGTGGGGGTTTTTTTTACATTAAGTTTATCAGGTACATGTTTTTCTATTTCTAGTAATAGCAGCAATATCGGATGGCAGATTAGCATCGTTTGCATAATTTTGAAAGGCTTTTCAAACCAGGATGCTTTCCCTCAATTATATTTGGCCAAATTCTGTTGAGCAGTTTTTGAGAAGAAGTTATTCCAATTTTTCTATTTTTAATAACAGCAGTCGTATCTGACAGCAGATTGCATCATCTGTACCAACTTAAAAGATCATGACAGGATACTTTCAAACAATTCTGCCAAGCGATTTTTGGAGAAGTCATTTAACTCACTTTCTATTTATATAGCCAGGACTGTTCTGATGTGCTGCTAAACGCTATACATACTTTGAAACAGTCACCATATCTGATGGCAAATCAGCAGCATTTGCGCAAACCTGAAAGCCCTTCAAGCCATAATGTTTTCTGTAAAATTTGGTGAAATTCTGTTTAGCAATTTCATAGAAGAGGTCATTCAAAGGCTGTTCTTTTTTTGGTAATGGTGGGCATATTTACAAACAGATTGGTATCATTTATATAGATTGAAAACCTATCATGCCAGGATGCTTTCTGTCAAATTTGTTCAAATTCTGTTGAGCAGATTTTGTGAAGTTATTTAAAAGATTTTCTGTTTTAAGTCACCGTGGCCATCTTTGATGGCGAGTTCTCATCATTTGGTCAAATTCTGTTAAGCAGTTTTTGAGAAGAATTTGTTTAACGTTTCTGTTTTTACTTTTTAGTGACTGTAAGTATATTTGATGGCAGATTGGCATCACTTGTAAAAAGTTGTAAATACCCTGAAGCCCGGTTAAGTCTGTCAAGTGATTCTTGAAGAAAAGAAAAGGAGTTTTAAGGTTTTTCCATTTTTAAAAATGGTGACTATACCTGATGGTGGATTGGCAATTTTTTTTTTACAAAACTGAAAGTCCTTTATGCCAGATACTTTCTGCCAAATTTTGGCTGAATCTGCAAAGTAATTTTTGAAAAGAAGTTAGAATTAGAAGAATCTTGAGCAATTTGTTCACATAAATATATCCCCACCTCTCCAGCATCCCACCCCTACTGCATGAAAGAGACGAATCTATAGTCAAAAGGGCCATGACTCATCTGAAAACAGTGTGACTAGAATGATTGATGAACATGCATATCTTCTGATGATGTACTAAACTTCACAGCAGTCCAAACAAAACTGCAAGACAAGCTGTGTTAACAAGATTCTATCATACACTGCCTGTAGTCAGCTGCTGGACAAAAAGGGCAATAACTGTAAAAAAAACTACTTGTGACAGCACAGTGATTTGTCAATAATGCACATCTTTAGAAGAAAGGTATAACATATACAAAGTTAGTACTTCAAGTTCAAATGAGGAATTACTCAAACAAAAATCGCCAGAGCAAATTTGTTTATTTGCACATCTTCAGATGATGACCATAATATGTACCAAGTTCCACATAAAAGACTGCAGGACAAGTTTTGTTCACAAGATATGTCATAAACCACAGATGCAAGGCAAAAAAGGGCAATAACTCTAACCAAAATTGTGGGAGGACAGTAATTTGTTCATATGCGCATCTTCAAATGATGATGATAACATGCACAAAGTTTTCAGGGTGATGCATTGAAAGCTACAAGACTAGTTGTGTTCACAAGATTCTGTCATACACTACATCAGGCTATGAGACAAAAAGGGCAATAACTCCAATGAAAATCACAGGCGCACAGTGATTTGCAGATACTATAACTTCATCTAATGATGGTAAGGTATCTGCAGTCATAAAATTCTGTCATAACACTGCATTAAGCTACAAGATAAAAAGGGCAATAATACAAACAAAACTGGAAACTAAAGGATTTGTTGATATGCATGTCTTCTGGTGATGACCATAATATTTATCACGTTTCAGTGCAATCCATGAAAAACTGCAGGACATGTTGCACTACAAAAATTATGTCTTACACTGCATTATGGTAAGCAACAAGATAAAAAAAGTAAACTAACTCTAACAACAAAAGTCCCTCAAAGGTAATGATACCATTTTCATTTAAGACCAAGGAGACATCATAAGAAGTATTTTGGTAAAACACAATGCATATATGACCATCCATTCAGGAGTGCCAATAACTAGATTTTCAAGATGTCCATTATGATGGCCATATTGGATTAAAATCTGAACCATTTTAATTTAGGATGAACTAGATATAACATTAAGTCTTTCAGTAAAAAACCCATTTTGATACGACCATCCATTCAGGAAAGTAGTAATAACAAGATTTTCAAGATGCTAGTGCTTCAATATAATAATTGTTTGAATGCAATGACAAACCATGCCAATTCCCTGCTAGTGCTTCAATATAATTGTTTTGAATGCAATGTAAAACAATGTTAAATCTAAAATAATTGGGTCAGGAATCTTTTGTTCTAACCAAAATCAGATCTCACTTTAAGGGTTAATGGAAGCCTGCAGCATCATTTATGTAAAAAATAAAATGATAGAGATTAAAAAGTAAAACCTAACTTTTCTGTCATGTTTAATTTTACATATACAATATTTCTGGCTTCACAGTGGCTTTAGCATACCCTCCTGTGCTGACATTTTAAGCAAGTTGGTATTCAGGTTGTGTACAGTTGAACCCACTTATTATACAAACTGACAAATGTATGACTTTTACAAAATACCATCAATACTTGCTTTTAAATCAGGTCCAACTACAAACAACATATACCCTGATCTGCCATTGTACAATGCACCAGCAGATCAGGGTTTCTGTTGTATGTTCTGACTAGTCCTAATAAACTGCAAAGACCCAGAACTGCCAGTGCATGATGTGATGGCAGATCTTAGTCTGTGCAGTTTGCAGTTTGATCCAACTTATACACAAGTATATATGGCAATCAATTTGTTTCTTTTTTCTAGCTGTAATAAAATTGTATTTCAACAAAGCAATTCACTGGTCAAGAGACATTTCTTGTAAATGGGTTCATATTTGTTACATATACCCAACAATATAAATTGTTTAAAATATTAAGAAGAATATTTGGAAGAAAGTATACTTACAATTCCAAAAAATGTCTATGTAACATTCGGAAAACTACATGTGGATATTCATTTTCAAAAGGTTTTGTAACAAACTGATCCCTTAATGCCATCATAAAGACAAAGCTTCATGATCATGCAATGTATAAAGGAAAGTTTCATGTAAGTTCAAGAATGAAACAAACTACTGAAAATATCTAATTAAATCTTTTAAAGCAGAAAAAGTGTTACACTAAAACCAAACACATTAATTTAATTTTTCATCAAGTATACACAATGTTTGATTCCATTATATATTTTTGTTTTATCTCAAGTAGCATATATGAATGGTGAAATAGGTTTGAAAGCATGCAGAAATTTCATGAAAACGTATCTAAAGGATACACTGTATCTGAGTGGTGTAGTTTGGTTTCCGAACATGTGGAAAGTTTTATGAACAAGTGTCTTAAAGGATACAAATACCCTTTATCCAAGTGGTGTAGTCACATTTCAGTACATGTGGAAAGTTTCATGAACAGGAGTTTTTTGGGTACAAATACCCTCTATCCAAGTAGTGTACTTACGTTTGGGAACATGTGGAAAGTTTCATGAACAAGAGTTTATTGGGTACAAATACCCTGTATCTAAGTGGTGTATTTGCATTTCAGAACATATGAAAAATTTCATGAACAAGAGTTAATTATTCGGTACAAATACCCTGTATCTGAGTAGTGTAGTTACGTTTTAGAACACGTGGAAAGTTTCATGAACAAGAGTTTATTGGGTACAAATACCCTGTATCGGAGTGGTGTAGTTACGTTTCAGAACATATGAAAAGTTTCATGAACAAGAGTTTATTCGGTACAAATACCCTCTATCTAAGTGATGTAGTTACGCTTCAGAACATGTGGAAAGTTTCATGAACAAGAGTTTATATGGTCTTTGACCAGAAGAACTAAAATATCAGTGATACCAAACTGGTACATGTAGCTTGAGCTTCTGGACCACAGAGAGCCAGCATTAATGTTTCTCTTCAATAGTCAAAAAAGTGCATCTATAAAAGCTTCCCATATATAAAATACAAAATCAGGACTTTCTAAAAAATGGCACAAAAGGTAATTTAAACTCTAGAAAGGGTAAGTAACCATGAATTAAAGCAGGAGTAAGAATGTTATAATAGGACTAACTGTGCTCTGGCCAGGATTTCTTTAGTAAGGATTTCACCTATCAGTTGGAGAAAAGGGGTCATTTTCTAATTTTCAGAAATCATTATGAATATATGGTCTTTTCTGTAGGATGACTTTAATCAACTCATGGTTAGATTTGTTCAAATTTGTATTTAAAAGTTTATTCAGTAGAAAAAGGGTCACCAGAATTGCCACTAGACCCACTTCAACCACTAAGACATCTGTTAAATGCCTGTGACACTACAAACAACATTGTCATATTGTCAGTTTTCATTAGTTCTAGTAAGGTCATCTGTGATGGCTATCAGTCAAAAACACTTAATAATGATACTAGCACATGTTCCAGTCATAAACTTGCAACTATCTTTAAATGAGTACTTTGTATCATACATATGCATAAAGCAATCAGCAGGATTATGAGACTGGTTCTAGCTTTCACTGATGTGCATTTTGCAAACTTGTGATGGTAAATATAACTGACACAATGAACTAATCTTTCCAGCAATATAATTTTTTGCTCAATTGCCCATGGATTATTACTACTGTAACAGAAGTTCTGAAAAATACCAACAATCATCGCTGTGAGTTTTAGATTGCTGTGTAGAAATGATGATACTACAAATTACATACATTTTATTATGCATCAATATGACCCTTTGCGTGTAAAGTGTACATGTGCAACCTATGATCCAAAGGCCGCATCGGCCTTTGCCCAGTTTTATGCGGTTATATTTACATCATATGGGTACATTCAAACACCTCAATCCGGCCTGCACAGTGGAAGAAGTTGCACATGCTTGGTATAAAGATATTGCAACAAAATAGCATGAATGGTGCAAGGGTGCAGCCTGGCCTGAACACTGGAGTAGAACAACATGCTTGTTAGGATACATGAAGCTTATGGTTAATACATGGACAAATAATTAGCAAACTGTCCTGGACAAGTTAAGGTACATTTAAAAACATATGAATATCCTCAATTATTTGAACAAAAATTAATACATGAATTCATGAACAAAATGGACTTGGTGGTGAGCAGGAGTGCACAACATATCCGCACCATAGACATTCTGTGGCATATGTCAGAATTTTAAGCAATTTTTAATAAATCCAAGAAAGCAGAAATAAAATTTTGATAAGCAACAGAATTTTATCTCAAGATGCAGCCTAACTACAAATCTGATGGTAAAAGACACAAAGTTATCAGACTAAAATCATACACAAGAGTTCGAGTCCATGTTATGTGAAACCCGTACAGTAAGTCAAAGCAACCCAGATTTGATGTGTGATACACCTTCATCCTAAATTCGCTACAAGTTTGGTGGTGAAGGGTGAACGATAGGCCCAAGTGGGCCTAATATCGCTCACCTACAGTAGCTTACATAACTTAACAGCTGACAATTTCACTAAGCAGGTTTATGTAGTATTGTAAGAACCGAGTGGTCTAAGGCGCTTGCCTTTTCAGATCACTTACACATCTCACCTCTGCATGAGTTCGAGTCTCTGCTTGACCAAAATGGTTATGTGAGAAAGCTTGCCAGTAGCTTCCTGTGTGTTGGTGGTTCTTCCCAGGTTCTTCATCCACCAAATATTCTGGCTACCATGTATAGCCTACCATGTGCCGAAAAACTGCATTAACCACACAAAACCAAACCAATCCATATGCAGCTGAGTTGAATCTGCTCTGGTATATAAATCTCCTTAAACATCGGTTGTACATGTAGCCCAAACGTTACAATATCTGTATTAGATGACTACACTGTCAGAAAAAAGTAATGCCCACCAAAATATTGCCTCAAAGATAGAATGCAGAAATGTGCACATTCAGTCACCTAGAATTTACAAGTGAACAATTGCAGACATTTTCTTAACTTTCTCTTTCAATATTCATGAACAGTTCATATATAAGGAAGTCAGTTCACATTAATGCCTATGCAGAAATAACATGAGGGGAATAACTTTTTCCCCAACAGTATAGTCAGCTGCTTGGTTCTTGCATCAAACAGCAGAGGTCATATCAAAAGTTACTCCCAAGTGCAACTGGTCACTGCAGACAGAAACATTTTAGGAAATTGTTGTTTGTCCTGGCAAGTGTACGAAGGTATTACTTTGGCACATACATATTTTAATCCCTCCCCCTCGACTATACTAAGTAGTCAGGGATCAATGCACATGAGGGCTAGTTTATCATTACACTTGGGACATTGTGGCTTCCACTGGTGACTTAAATGTGGTAACTGGCTGTTGGGTGAATACGTTTTAGCCAGACACCACGTGCTCGCTATCAAGAGACTTGTGTTCTGCGTATATCTTTAAAATGGTTAGTCATTGTACCAGTGCTACCACAAGTGTAGAAAATCTCCGTAGAGCATAGGTTACATTTAGCTTCTGTTTTCTTCCTGCATCAACAATTGTGAAATATTTCCAAACTGGAGATCACTTTCCATGCTTACTTTCAGACATTTTACAAAGGTACATCATTTATCATGCACTTTATTTATCATTTAAACTAAAGTCTGGTTTTGTAAATGTTTATAGGGCTATCATGAAATGATTGCATTTACACAAGTTAATGTGACACCCTTACTATACATAAATGAAAAACAAAAGTAATTGCTTAACATTTCAACCTTTTAAATATGAATTTCATAAGATTTTACCAGATGAATGACTATGAAAGTTTCTATCCTAGGTCAGGCTGATAGTGGTCGAACGGTTTCTGGCAGGACATCTGTGACAGGCTCTAATAGGAACTTGGCATGGGAATAACAGCATTATTTTTTAGTTCTTTACAGCAGGAATGGACAAATTGTTGGAACTTGATGACACAGATTTATTACAGAGAATGTTACTCATTTCTTTTTGTATGTCAAGTGAGGCTAAGGCATAGCTGTTCATGCTTGCTCAGTTGTAACCAGGAAAACTCAAGGAAAACGTAGTTCCAACCTCGTTTGAAAGTATGGTGATAGGGAATCAGAAAACATCAGTATCATTTTCCTACTTCAAGGAAATGACAGTAAAATTGTGGCTCTTTCTCCTGTAAAAAACTGATAGTTATATAATAAAAAGATATATTCCAAGTTTTATCAAAATCCTGACTGGTCAGAAGCTAAGCCAAATCTGATGCAAGATTACCTTATCAATATGTGTGGATCTCACTTTTTATCAAACCCATTCAAGATCTTGATGATGTAAGCCCATGTTGTAAGTTTTATCAGAATCAGATCAGAAATGTGGCTTTCAGAGGGGTAAGAAGCTCAGCAAATCAGATGCAATATCACGTAATTATTATGCATGAATCTTGCTCATTATCAAACTTGTCAGAGATCTAGAAGGGTAACAAGCTCAGTCAATCAGATTCAAGATCACCTAATTAGTATGTGGATCTCGCTCATTACTGAACCCATTGGAGATCTTAACAATATAAATATATATTCCAAGTTTGATCAAAATCGTATCAGAAATATGGCCTCCAGAGTGTTAACAGGGTTAACCAATCAGATGCAACATCACCTCATCAATATGAATGGATCTTGCTCATTGTCGAACTCATCTGAGATTTTGATGATATAAACCCATATTCTAAGTATGATTGAAATCAGATGGTCAGGTGAGCTAAAAACTGCTGCAATAATGGTCAGAACATGATTTTTATGCAATGTTGAATGAATCCTGGAAAATAGGTCACATTGACCCACTTTTTATGAAAAATAAACCTTTATCCCAAGATGCACCTACAGAGCAAATTGGTGGCAATAGGTAACAAGGTACTTTAATTAGAGCCCACACATGATTATGAATAAATGTTCAATAAATCATGGAAAGTAGATCAAAGTAAACTAGTTTAAATTTTAATGTGCCACACATTGCTACTCGGTGTAAATTGTGTTTTTAATAGGCAGAACATATTGGAACTTAAACCAAACCAAAATTTTCAAAGCAATTTTTAATAAAACCTGGAATGTAGGTTACAATTATATAATTTTGGTGCACAATTTATGTTCACCCAAAGATAAAACTATGGTTAAAGTCTGAAGTGTAGTAGTAAAGAGTAACAGACTATACATGTAGGATGGATGAACAGAAGCAGAAGTGACACATTTGTCTTTTTAAAGTATAACTTTTTTCAGAAAATGTATTAAGTTAAACAGTGAAGCATTGTTTGCTATAAATCTTCAATGTGACAGTACATTTTATTTTTTTTAATTTCTATTTTGCACGAAATTATGTGAAATATATCCATGACAAAGAAAACCTTAAGGATAATTATTTTAATTCTCAGTTTGTTAAAGATTTATACTTTCTTCATAATATGAAGGAAAATCAATTAACATCAAAAGTTTCATTAAAAAAAATCATTTAAATAAACTAGCTTATATACAAGTATGACATGAACACTTTTATTATCCCATGGGAATATTATTGATATACTGCATGTACTAAAGAAAACCTTAAGGATAATTATTTTAATTCTCAGTTTGTTAAAGATTTATACTTTCTTCATAATATGAAGGAAAATCAATTAACATCAAAAGTTTCATTAAAAAAAATCATTTAAATAAACTAGCTTATATACAAGTATGACATGAACACTTTTATTATCCCATGGGAATATTATTGATATACTGCATGTACTTGCAGTAACACAGTTTGATCCCTGTATCAACTATTTATCAAACTAATCTCAGTAAAACGAATATGCACCATGCTAAATCAATGTATAAAAGAAAATAAAACCTGAGAAGAATACAACGGGAATGACCGGCTGCCACATGAGCATAAAGCAAGGGCAAATATATACTTTGCAGAAACAAACATATAACATGAACATGACATTCCACCTGCATGGGGTACATAATTACGTCTTTCACTAGGACCACGACAACTACATGCTATGTTATGCGAGAGCAAATGAGTCCTTTGTTACATTTTAGTGCAAGATGCATTAGTATCCAGATAACTGTATGTCATAGTGAGAGATGTACCACTGATGCTTCACTCAAATACATGATACAACAGGGAGGATGGAGTTATTGCCCTTACCTGGTAAAGATGCTACCTTCACCTCAGCAGTATGTAAACAAAAAAAGGTTACTCTATGTAAGTATAGTTTTCACAAAATGTGTTCCTATTTTAAGTCTAAAAGATAAATTCCAAATTTAGAAAGCTCATATCAAGACTGACATTGGCACATCACAGATAAGTGTCGGTACCTGTCACATAACATCAGAAATATTATGCATGTTTAATTAGTCTAATTTGCCAACTGCCTATACATTATTACACATTAAACAATTCACATGGATAATATGCAACTGTTCTGTATGTAATCTGTATTTGACAGGGCCATGTGCAGCTAAAGTTGAAATGGTATGAACAATTAATGCCAGTCAAATTATCAAAGTGAATGCAGGTAACTGTCATTCATTCACCATGTGTTTCCAAATGTTAGGCTGATACAATGTTTAAACTAAAGCATTTGAATACTCTTGTGAATGGATGTAAATTGCCTGCCTTCACTTAAACATTATGACTGAGTCAGGGATTGATTGTTAACACCTTTTAACATTGGCTATATTTATATGTTTTAATGAATAGGATGGTACAACTTTTGGAAATAATTTCATCAGGACATACTGATGAAGAAAGAAGTGGTATGGGACTAAGTTATATATAAGTCAGAATTTGATATATCCCTGGGGAAAATGCCCAATAAATTCAAATAAATTTTGCTGAATTTGTCAAAAGTCTGCAAACTGAAGACACTTGCACAGTCTAACAATTATATAATTATATTTGCTCTGGGCCTCCAGGTGCCTATTCATATGTGTGATAAAACAATTAGCAAGGTGTTAACACATTTAGTTGTAATAGGTAATTGACTTGTGTACATAATAATCCTCTCAATGTCTTATTTCAAGAAACAAATTAAGTGGAATTCGTCCACCACCCACATCGTGAGGTCACAAAAGTTTGCAATAATTAAATCTGACTATGACCTTTGAGACAGAGCTGTAAAGTTACTGGACAGATATGGAAAGTAACCAAGTTTCATGGCCCTATCTCCAAGAGCATTAAAAATAAAATGTAGAAAAGGGACAACAAAAATTAACAGTGACTTTGATGTTGAAGATAAATCACAGTGATACATAAAATGCATTCAAAATGAGAAGAAAAAAAGTACCATGGTTCATTTCTGTACCTCAATAAAAGTTTTATGATACAAAGCAGAAATAAAAGAAAGCTCAAAATATTGACCAATGACCTTGAACATGCAATGAATCACATCTTCTAGTGATAATATATAAATATTCCAATCTTCATCTATTTTTTTTAAACAGCTCCCAAGTTAGAAAGCACAAGGGCAAATGTGACTCAATTCTATAAGATTGACCCGAGACCTTGACCTTGATGATAGGACTCCATTGTGGTACATGACACACCTTTTAGTGATGATACAGTGAAACCCCACTATGACATGAATTTGGATATAACAAAATCATGGCATGGCTACTGAAATTTTACAATATTTTCACCAATTTCTTAACATACAACAAAATTTTAGTGCCAAAATAACAAGAGTTTAATTTAATAATCTGGTTAAATGTGTTGTGTTCTTAAAGACAAAAATGTCTTATCAATGCATCTTTATTTATATGAATAAAGATGTTAAAAGTTTCTGACTGCGGATGTTCATTTCAACTGTGTCACATAGTCAATCGCAGTACTCTGATCTGAGTTTATTTATGAAAGATGTCAGCTCTTTAGAAAATGTATAATTGTTATTCTAATTATTATTGAACCATCAACAATAGAATTATGAGGTCTTCTTTGTGTTTGTCTTCAGTACATTATGTGTACAATCTTTGCTTAATCCAGAGTAAACAATAACCAACAGATGTTTACTCAATCAATCGGCATACACAACCGAGCACCAAACAATGCGGTGGTCAAAAAAGGTTCGTCACCTGAATTTAAAAATCAAATTATTTACCTACCCAATTAGGTAACTGTTTATCATCAGCATCAACCTCATAGCTTAATATTGTTGAAATTGTCAAGAACTGCTTTGTAAAAACATAAAAAAACAAAACCTGCCATCATGCACACATGGCTTAGCCATGTTGTCATACAATCATCACATAATCAACTGATAAGTGAATCACATCATCCATTCCCCACATCCACACAAAATTACTCCATTTGTTCATTAACAATTATTCATGCTGCAGTCGAAAGAATTACATACAGCATTCAGATTTATATGGAATCTAGCAGAAAAAATTCCAGCAGTATGAAATTTATACAGATACAGCTTAATGACCTCAAAACATACACGTGTATATAAATGTATAATGAACCGTAAATGTTCTTTATCTTTCTTTACATTATTTTTGAATTATATTTTTGGCACTGAATTCAGACACATCATTATCTATGCTGAAATTACTAACCCATATGCTTCTTTGTGCATATTTTCTACGGAATTATTATGGATTCACTGTTATGGATGTAATAAGATCAGCAAGTGAGTACATATATTGATACTTTAACTATTCATGCACTGCTAAAAAAATATGGATAGCCCGAAACTCCAATAAATCTACATCTAAGTTGCCAAAGAAAACCTTTAGCATGCTGATGAATGCAGCACAGAACATGACATTAAATATGTAATCACTGTGTTTTCATTATTTCTCATTTAATATGCATAAAGATTTTAACTGTACCATTCATGCACAAGCTTTGCACCCACTCCTACATTTGTAGACCCCAGTGGATATGCATGCATCGTTTTTCTTAGTTAACTGTTTCTTAGTTAACTTGTCAGGCTCTTTGCACTATATGTTACATAGCATGGTGGCATTCTGTGGATCCAGACCATCATGTTATAGCAAGGTTTCACTGTAGATAGTTATAACAAGTTTCATTCTTTTATCTCAGATGGCTCTAAATGCCCTCTGTGTGAAAATTCTAGAGAAATCACTGCATTTTCCATATTTACAACCCACACCCAATCATATCCATGGTTTGAAGTCTCTATTTTATATTTTATATCGTGCATGTGAACTTTATTACACATATATGCCTAAATGGATGCATGCATGCAAGTAACCATCTGCATAATCATATGGTACCCATGATGTGTTAGTTGACGAGTGTAGGGAATACCCATTCACATGCACATTAAATGTAATGGAACTTAAAATGTTAATGTCTTCTAAATAAACTGCATTTTTCTCCACCAATCTTTCTAAGTATACAACAAAGAAATATGTAATGCACAAGAATGGTATAAAAGACCTGGCAATAGCATTGATTGTCACTTATTTTCTGACTACCTCAAAAATATAAAACAAAATGTTAAGTTTCATTGCATCATCCAAAGAATCATGTACAAAGATATGAAATGCGTATTACATAAGATAACAAAAAATTGCGTAATTCATAAAAGTTTCAGGCTTTTAAATATGATCGAGTATTTTCAAATGCCATGTTCATGCAAATAATATAGATTATTAACTATTCAACTAAGTTATAGTTATTTCTATCTAAAGAAGATAAATTATTTTAAATAATTAGGAATGTTCTTATTCACGTAATTAAACTAAATATCTATAATAAAATTTAAAAATTTAAAATAATAATAATAATAATTGAAAATTGGCACCCTTTATTGTTTTCTGTAAGGTTTCCACGATAGTTACATATTGCTGGCATCTGGCTAAAGATCTGCCATTATTAACCTGAAGATCGACTTAATTCAAACAAAAACACTTTCAAATTGTAAAAGGTATAAAGCCATTGTCACAACATTGTGAACGACAGGAAAAAGAGGAGGATACAGGGTATTGTTCGTTAATTGCCCAGCAAATTCCCTATCTTAGAAACTCATTTCCACTCAAATTTCTGATAAAGTTAAATATTTTACATTTAGCTAGATCTGACCTTTGTTTATAATTCTCTGCATTACCTTTTGTTTGTATGCTAACTTTAATTACTGGCCTGTTTGTGGCTCTTTATTACTGCATGTTAATCGTCATACCGGAAAGAATATATTATGCCAGCACTACTTCTGTTCTTATTCACAAAGAACACTCGTCAAGGGCAGTAACACTTAAAGTATGACAACCCGTTCAAATTGTCGGAAATTGTCGTGTTGCTGTCGATCAAAGTTACACCAAGCTTGCTGCATAGAATTTCAAAGGCATTATTGAATAGGCTGAAATATTTTTCTCGATGATTGAAAAAAAAGATAAATAAATATTTTCAAAAATCATCTACAAGGCACACACTTTCAATTATTTAAAGATTTCTTCTAACATACAGTAAGCCTCAAAGCCAACAAATTTTTCTCCGCTTATTTTGTCTGTTTATTGACTTTACAGGTGGCTGGCTGTAATTCTTTCTCTCTATTTTTCTTTTATTGAATTGTTATTATTTAAAAAAACAACTCTAAACATACAAACATGCATACATACAGTATTTACTTATCTTTCTTTCTACTAAACTTAATATAACAATGTTTAAAGGAGCATACAACTAAAACTAATATATTACATTATGATGATAGGAATGAAAAGATTAAAATAGATATAATTATTTGATATTAAATATTGTAAGCCATATAACTTTAACCTTATTAAATTTCTCAATTACATTGAATTTATCATGTTGGTAATGTAAAATTCTGGCAAGTATCCAACGGATGCATAATTATTATATCATTTTTGGCGAAAATAATTTTTCTAATATAGCTTCCTTGCTAAATTTGTAAATAGTTTATGACTTACACTATGTTACAAGAAGTGCGTACAAAGTTGACATTGTAAGTAGTATAGGGTGACACTTAGCGACAAGATTGGGAATCCTATATTAAATCATGTCTTTGCCGCCATCCTTGTGGCACTCTGGCGTCAAGATGGGTAATCCTATGTTAAATCAGGTTTTATTCAGCCATCTTGTGGGTTTATAGCGTCAAGATGGGAAATTCTATGTTTACAAGTGTCCATAGGTTTAACATGATGGGTCCGTTTGGTGGGAAATGTAACATTGATTATACGTGATGTTCTAAATTGCACATGTTTCTGTATTTTCTTTAAAAAATTTTTATCGCCGTTTATATCGATAAATTGTTTTCTTCATATAATTTCCTTTGGTCAGTTCGCAAACACAATGTCAAAACTCTCTCTCTCTCTCTCTCTCTCTCTCTCTCTCTCTCTCTCTCTCTCTCTCTCTCTCTCTCTCTCTCTCTCTCTCCATGAAATTGTCATTTACAGTTCAACTTGTTAAACTGATCATGTCGCAATTACACACACTGTGACTGGAAAAATATAAATGATATTTACAGAAAAGTTATTCCAAGTCTGCAACAAATGTCCTAGAGATTACAACGTGCTGCCAACTTTGCTCTACGTCGTTTGCTTTCCGTCGTCCATCTGGCCTCAGTCCTTAGATTAAAAACAATGTTTTTTTTTTTATTTACAAACTTTTCTGGGTACATGTAAGTTTCTGCTTATTCAGTGCGTCAAAAGGCCAATGTCTCAAGGGCGCTGGTCGCAATGACCAAACAATAAATGTCTTCGTTATATTTCCGTATCAATTAGCAATTACAAACCATGTTTTTTTGATAATCTGAAAAATACTTCTTTTGATTTTACAAGTTTACCATTTTTATTTATTTGACCTCTATTATACAAAAAAGTTCTCACAACTTATATTAAGCCCTCTCGACGACTCAGATTTTCTTGGCACGAACACAACGAAAAGGTCACAAGATGCAGACATTGATTCATGGGACGACTTTTCAGTTGTGACTTAGTTTGACGTAAGTGGATGAAGTGTAGAATTAAAAGTTGTCTCAGAATATATATATATATATATATATATATATATATATATATATATATATATATATATATATATATATATATATATATATATATATATATATATTGTAAGGGTGCAAATTTATGTCGATCCACAAAGAGCACATTAGCTTTGGGCAAGAGAACAATTAATTAGATTTATGGGGACAGGTGCGTATTAAATCGCTATACTGCAATGATTTTAAGGTCTGTGTCGTGAGAGGAACTGATTCTTAATTAAGCATTCGTTTATTTAACAGTCAGACAGACTGGACGGAAAAGGTTAACTTCGATCTTTGTATCGAAAATGTCAGAGTTGAGATTGTCCAGAATCAGTTATTTGGAAATCTAGAGGGTCAGTCTGACCGCATATTTTGGCGCCTATTTATAAAAGGCGGTAGATATATTTAATCCTGATTGGCTACGCTAAATAGGGGGCGTGTTTCCCACACGAAATTTCATGGTTTTAATATACCCCATCGCAAAATTTAGTCAGTCTACTTTTTTTCTGCAAGAGAAAAATATAGGGGGCTCCGAGATTGAATTTAGAAGAAGTTCTCTCGCAAAAATAATTATCCAAGGGACCGGATGTCTGGAAAGTCGACGGACACAATTCTGGCGGTAGAAGCGAGCAAGGCTTGAAAGCACAAGGTATTTGCATCAATCTCTTGTAATTCGTTGATACCAATATAATTATTTGCTTGAATTTATTTGTTTAAATTCGTAGATCAATTTTCTTGATATGAGTATAACTGTGTTTGAGTTCATTTATCTGAATTCGTACAATGATCTTCTGTATATAAGTTTGACGAATTGTTTGAATTTGTCGTCTTGATTGTTATAGGAATCAGGTATTCTAAGAATTTCGTGCATTACTTTAGTTGATATGAGTTACGAGAATCAGTGTGAATTCACCGATCTTAGATGATTTCACGTATGATAAAGACTTGAGTGTGTATTGACTGAAATTAACGTTGTTAAGCCATGAAGTGAGATTTCATGTATGCTAAAGACTTCGCTGAAAATAACGTAGTTAAGCCATGTAATGAATTTCATTCATTCATTTGTGTAATTGTGACGAGAACGGAACTGTTATGTCTCGTGTGATGTTAATGTGAGTCAGTGATAAAATCGCCGTTAGGAAGTACATTAATCTTATGAAAGTAGGTTTGTTTATGATCTGCCATGTTTGGCTTGACCCGATAGCCTTTGGTATCTGTTTGAATTCCGATAGGACGATATCTGATGTAACGAGAGTGGAGTAAGGGTCTATTCCCAGTAGGATATCTGACAGAAGATTTAGGTTCCTTCTCTGGTTATTTTGAAAGGGGAAATAGCTCCACTGACGTACGTATCCACCTACCCAGTTTGCCTTGTACAATTTCATAACCTGCTTATTTCCGGTTCACTCCAACTTCACTGTTGCTGTTCTCTTTGTGCTGTCGCTTTGTTTTCTTCTCCTCACCCTCTCAGGTCTCGCCTCTTTCGGCCCTCAACTTTGTGTGGGTAGGTGGATACGTAGATACGTAGGTACGTGGATACGTAGGTGCGTGGATACGTCAGTTGAGCTATTTCCCCTTTCAAAATAAACAGAGAAGCAACCTAAATCTTCTGTCAGATATCCTACTGCTAATAGACCCTTACTCCACTCTCGTTACACACACACACACACACACATATATATATATATATATATATATATATATATATATATATATATTATATATATATATATATTATATATATATATATATATATATATATATATAACGACTCAAACGTAACCTGAACTGACACACAGTTCGAAGCTAGGGAACAGTGTGTGTGTGTGTGGTGCAAACGAGTAGAAGTATCACGTGTAAACTACAGATAAATTGTTATGATCGAGTGTACGTAGATGATGTCGACTTGCATGATAGTTTAAAGAGTTGAGAAAGTATCTCCTCACGCTTTTGTCGTTGAAAATAAAAATGGGTTTCACGTACAGGCATGTTTAAGAGTTTTTTTATTGCATTTTGTGTGTGTGTGTGTGTGTGTGGGGGGGGGAAAATGTGATTTTGACGTTCAGTTATTGAAGTCACCCAGTATTTTATTCAATAAAGTATTAAATTGCATTGAATTACGCGTACAACAAGGGAGTTAACTATCCAGTCTCAATGTTTTCGAATTTTCAAGTCATCTCCCTTTATTAGGTTCCCTTTGAAGCAAAACAGAAAATATTTTCTATCTTCTTGTACATGTTTATTTATGCATTCCAACACTACAAATTTAGCACATACACGAAAGTCTCTTTTCAAAGAGATAAAATGTAAATATTGAAGTGATTGGTTCAAACCAAAGGCCCAGAGTAAGTAATATTATTTGAGGACGTTCCAATTTATATATGTGCAAAACTGACGCAGCTACGTAAGTTGTTCATTCAAAAAAAAAAAAAAAAAAGCCCAAACTGTGATGTTGGGATGTACAAGTGACGTACAAATTGACCAAAGTTAGGAAATAACTTACTACGAGAATAATCAAGAAAAACTTGCACTTTCTTTTCAGGCCCTACTTCTGTTTATTATTAACAATATTTAATCTCTTAATTCTTATCTTTTAAGATTTTTTATAACATTCAAAACAAAATCTGCATTTTAGCCCTAAAAATTTACAATAAAATAGTGACATATTTTCTACCCTTTGTAAATGATCTGCCAAACCTCTTTATCTTTGAATTTAAAAGAAGTATTGAAGAACACGAAATTATTTTTGTTTTTTGCTCGTAAGCTGTTACAGTATAATTGTTATTTTGTTTTTATTATGATAAGTTTGACTAAAATCATTGATAATGTATAACGAGTCATAACATTCCAGTTTAAAAGGGGCTTTTTCCCCCATTTTATTCACCAGCCAAATATGCCAAGCTACGAGATACAGGAAAAAGTCAATTATCTGAAATCCAGTGATACGTAACTTCGATTATAAGAACAAACAGGATTTTCCAAGGATATACGATTATTCTCTAGAGTATACAGATTTCTCCTCACCAGAAATTACAAGTATCTGGACGAAATTTATACGTCATGAAGAATCCATGTGTGTGTCTATGTCTGTAGCAGTAGAAATTTCATAATTATTGAATGTCTAATGATTACTGTTGCTAATTCTTTGTTGTTCTACAGTACGTCATCCTTAAAAGGATCAATGTCGATCTGATATACAGGAAAAAGCAAAATGGATGGAGATGTGTTCAAAGATACCTCAGATTTTCCTTCCCTGACAGGTCTCTTTCCTTCTTTGAGCTTTGCATTGTATCAAAAAGAGGAAAGAAATATGGCCCTGGATGAATGCTTTGTGGACAGAATATAGTGAATCGGTTCTCCCATGTCTCGAGTTTCCTTCTCTAAAATTTCTATGGTTCTGCAAGACTCGATATTTGACAATATTGCCAAAATGATAAACAATTAAATTTTAGTCAAGGAAAAGAATTTAAATATAATTTCTCTTTGGAACGAAGAACAAAACACAAGTACAGTAAGAAAAAGCGTACGTGTATAGTAAAACAAACCCATGAGCATACTTACAAAAATGATGCATAATTACATTTGTAATTTTTCCTTACTGTCAATTTTAACTTATGATCTTAACCTACATAATTGGAAATTTATTAAATAGCATTACAACTGAGAATCTGAGAATCTAAGAGTCTGTGATTTTAATGCAACTTGAGCAATGGATCAACTATAAAATGGAGAACGGGGGTGGTGGATATTGGATCACTGAATACCCGGAAACCCCCTCAAATATTGCATGTGTCTGATCTTTGTATATTAACGTCCGACAGTTTTAATTCAGACACACGTGTCAGCAGAGATACATTTTCGCATTACCATAAAATCTGATTGCACACAAAGACATCTGACCCAAGTCTGTATATCAGATATCCTTATGTTGCCGTTTTCCTCCAGTCCGATAAACATCTCCAAAACTTGAAATGGCATTGTCTATAATGGTAGTACTATAGTACCTTTAAAATTATAAAATAATAAGTATAGTTTTTCAATTAACCGTCTGCAAATTTGATGAGCTGGAAGGTTGGTCATTTGAAGGAGATTCACAGGTCAATCATAGAGTGAAATGTTCTAATAATGGTCAGAAAATTAGTACTTCTCGGAAATGGAGCAATGTGACCGGCAAAAACGAATAAAAGCAACATAAAACCTCCCACTTAATTTTCATGGCTTCAAAGATAAGACATCCAACCTATGCTACAGAAGTAGAATTATCTTGAGGTGGGCACATACGTGAAAGACGGACAATTACATGACAGTGCAAGGCTCAAGTTTCAATCGTTATATGATCTGTCACAGGTGCTCGTCTTGATATCATATCTCAGAGACTTCAGTCCTCAGTTTTAATAAATATCTCAAATCTTCTTTTTCAAATTGAGATTGTTCAATATCATTCTTATTGCTCTCGTTGCAATAGTAAATTTTTCACTGAACATTCAGCAGGTATCATAAAATTAAATGTTTTCATGAAACCTTTGAAGCAAAAATTAAAATATGCCCAGCTGTACACGTTTAAACTCTAAAAGGAATTTTTTGTTTGTTTATAATTAACAGTATTTTTGCTTCTAAAAATCCCAGCACGTCCAGCTGCTGTATAAGCATGATCATGTAGAATCTCACATGGGAAGAAATTTGGAGAAGTTAGAGAAACTGGGCAAGGTCCGGCTTTCATGAAATTTGTCAACCGGATTATTTCTAGACTCAATTTCGTGATTCCACAAAATTTGTATGATATAAATCTGAAGACAGTTTCCTATATAATGACTTACAATGACTAACCAGTTTCAAACTACATGTCTGATGCAATTTTTCATTTGCATATTTTAAAATCTGCTCCACGACAAGGCGCAGGGTATATTAATTTTCGGAAGGTATTTCAGCCATTTTTTCGCTGAAATACCTTCCGAAAATTAATATACCCTGCGCCTTGTCGTAATCCATAAGTAAAAGCAAACATCATTATTTAAAGTGGCAAACTGATACACCGGTGAAATACTAAATTACTGTCTCATATTGGTGTAGGCGTGGCTTTGCGATCTTTTTGTTACAGCAGTTTCAGTTGTCTGAGAAAGTGTCAATCGCATACCGGTGCAGAATTAAATTGTTACGTGCATATTTGTACACACTAATAGGGCCTCTGTGCTGGCATGTAGACTTACGAGTCCACGTGCTGTTAATCTAGGTTGCATTCAGAAATTTCAAAAAGACTTATATAGCATAATTCTTAGTAGGATTAAACTCACAGTATCTGCATCAAGAGATTTTTTAGCAAGAACTTTAATCGCGAGGCATTAGACATTAAATTCAAACAAACGTGCAATTATGCTAACCTGTAACTCTGTCTGTAAGGAAATGTGCCTATGATCACTAGAGAATAAAAAGTGTTAGTCTAAGTGGTGTTACTAAATAAAATTCAATACCTGCTCAACAATTATAAACATATTCCTGTCTTAAATAGATTACCTGATCTACTTATCCCAACTCCTTAATTATTTGTATGATTCTTTCATTTCTAACCAAACAATAAATTAAATCTGGTGAGGCCTTGAAGCATTTTGGAAATCTATTGCTTGTAAGGATAGAAATTTAGATATGTTTTACGTAAGAGGGACTGGAAGTTGTTTATCTTCCCCAATTCTTCTGCATATTATATGTAACTGGAACTGGCCTCTCCGTCATAAAACTTTACTCGGCATTTTGAGTAAGAAATATTACTCCAGATTTTAAAGTCATACTCGAAATTAATAAATCCAGCCTTTTCATTGGTCAGAATATTTTCAAGTAAGATCTGGAGTCGAGTAAAATTTTATGACGGAGGGGCTTAGAACTTCAAAAGCTCTGCACCAGTTGCCGCACGGAAACGGTTATCGCACGATACTTATTCTTCAATCTCTGCAGGATATTTTTAAGTGGTAAGGAAACAATTACCAAGTAAAGTATATTTTGTCCCTGGAACTAACAAAAATGCTACAAAGAATCAAGAATAAGTAACGATCGTGCGGTAACTGGTTATGTGTAGCAACTGGTGCTGACCCTCTACATAGAAATTTTCACAATCAGTTGGGGTTGGTCAATATTGACGAAAAACCTCAAAAACAACATTTTTGATACAATGAAAACGTCAAAGAAAAAATGATTTATTTTTCATATCGTCATGGAATATAAGGGTCATTACATTCCATATTAGGCTTGTTATACTTCTAGTCAGCAATGCCTTATATGGAATGTGATGACCTCTATGGCCCATCTGAACTATCACGCACGACCTGGCAGTAGCCAAAGATAATATTAAATGAGAAATAAGAATGCCTAGAAATTACTATAAGATGTATAAGTTAGGTGGGGGAAAAAAAAGACAATTTGGATTACAATGACAGAAGTCTGGAGTGACGATAAAAACCCAGGCCAAGTACGGATGTCGTGCTTTGCTCACTGTCTAAAGACGACAAGAAATTTCACATGCAGTCTGCTATAAGAGCTCAAAGACAACCAATCCATCTAGATGAACATGACATCACAAGTCTCTGGCAACGAAAAATGTTAATTTTACATGTTTAAAAAACAAGAAAGGGATAGATCTTGACCGTGAGTGACATGTGCTGACATTAATCTAAAGCAATGGTGAATAAAGGAAAATAATACACTTCGGGAATCAAAACAAAGACAGAAAGCTAAGATAAAAAAAAAAAAAAAAAAAAAAAAAAAAAAAAAAAAAAAAAATCAGTACTCTTGGAACAGATGGCTAGTATTGCAAATCTTATCTCTCCTAAAATCTCTTATGGATATAGGCATACACTTTATATTCCGCAAACGACATTCATTTGGCCTCTACATGTCAATAGAGTGTATATGATACACTTGTACACGACACTTCTAAATCACCACCATCGGGTAAAACAACGAGAACACCACGAACACACTTACAAATTTCTAAATTATCAATATCGAGTGTAAGGATAAGAGAACACCACGAGCACGCTTGCAAATTTAAAATAGTACAATCTTTATCCATGCACAAGAAATAATCACGCTGATAAAATGTATATCTGCTCTAGTACAGATGGTGAGCTATCAAAGAGAGTTGAAATAAATTGAAAAGTGTTTATATCGGAGTAATTATAAATAGATCAAATTTGTTTGTACTCTCCAATTTGAATGTTAAATTATGCTCGAAATTACTGAAAGTTAACTTCTTGAACATGACATTCCACCTGCATGGAGTATATAATTACACTTTCACTAAGACTGTGATAACTGCAACTTTACAAGGATATGGACAAGTGCAAGCACAAGTCCCTACTAGACGACTTATGTACTAGTATGCTATTTTATAAGAGAGCAAATGAGTCCTGTTTTACAATTTAGTGCAAGATGCAGTCGTTTCTAAATATGCTTCACTCAAATACATGATACAACAGGGAGGATTAGTTATTGCCCTTACCTGGGAAAGACGCTACCTTCACCTCAACGGTATGTCAATAAAAAAGGCTACTCCACGTAAGTATAGTTTTCACAAAATGTGTTCCTATTTTATGTCTAAAAAATTAATTCCAAATCTGGAAAGTTCATATCAAAACTGACATTGGTACATCACAAATAAGTGTCCGTGTCTGTCACATACCATCAGAAATATTATGCATGTTTAATTAGTCTAATTTGCCAACAACCTATTGTTATGTATATAGAATCTATAATGAGTGCCTAAACTTTTGTTCTATGACTGTACTTTAAAATATAGTTAAATAGTAAGTCGCACTTTAAGTTTGGTTTACTGGCATTTGAGTTCAAGGCCAGTCTTGTTGACAATTATTTATAACAATTTTGGGGATTTTCCACTAAATCGACACATGTTCCCTTGCATTGTGGGTTATTAGAATATGTATATAAATGCAGACTTGATACGCATTATAATCATTCCAGTTTTAAATCCTGTGTTAAAACATTCCTGCTTTTTATGATCAGTCTGTTTGGAATCATTAGACCGTTTTGAATCATTTTATGATTAGAGTTTTAGTTGTGCCGTAATGCTGTAATGCTGTAGACATAATTCGAAAGGAATTATTTATTTGAACATTCATTGGAATAACCACAAAGTGCTCATTAACCTTTGGATTTAAATATATGACTTTTGGATATTTGTGGACATTCTCAAAGATAATCTGGATTACATTATTGGGGTACATCGCAGCATTCAAGACGACCCATTCATTCGGAACATTCTATAACTTTTGACTTGTGTTAGGACATTTAGGATTATTTGAAATTTAATTCACTAATTGTAAGTGTCTTTTGAATTTTCATTTTAATTACAGAGAAATAAATTGTTTGTTGATTTTACATACATTGTTGGTTTAACTTTCTTTCCGTTACATTATTTTAAGACTTAGAGTCGTAACACTATGCATTGTCACACACTAAACAATTCACATGGATAATATGCAACTGTTCTGTACGTAATCTGTGTTTGACAGGGCCATGTGCAGGTAAAGTTGAAATGGTATGAACAAGTAATTGCCAATCAAATTATCAAAGTGAATTCAGGTAACTGTCATTCATTCAAAATATGTTTCCAAAATGTTTGGCTGATGCAATGTTTAAACTAAAGCATGTGAACACTTGATGAATGGATGTCAATTGCCTGCCTTCACTTAAATATTATGAGTCAGGCATTGATTGCTAACACCTTTTAACATTGGCTATATTTATATGTTTTAATGAATAGGATGGTACAACTTTTGGAAATAATGTTATCAGGACATCCTGACGAAGAAAAGAAGTGGTATGGGACTAAGTTATATATGTCAGAATGTGATATATCCCCGGGGAAAATGCCGCATAAATACAAATAAATTTTATCTGAATTTGTCAAAAGTCTGCAAACTGAAGACACTTGCACAGTCTAACAATTATATAGTTATATTTGCTCTGGGCCTCCAGGTGCCTATTCATATTGTTACGACTCTATGGTCCAAGAAAAATATAACAGAAAGAAAGTGAAATGAACAAATCAATTTGGAATGATTTCTCACAACTGGTCCACTAAACACACACACACACACACACACACACACACACACACACACACACACATATATATATATATATATATATATATATATATATATATATATATATATATATATATATATATATATATATATAAAAGATAGGTCACATGAGAGAATGTTCTAGAATATTATATGTGTATGTGACTCTTAACACACAACTCTAAGGGAAATTCTAGTTTTATCTGTAAACAAAATCAACCTTGACCTCAAATTGAATCAACAACTTGTTTAACAAAACCATCCTTGAACTCAAATACTAAGTAAACAACTTAATTCAAGGACAATAGCTAAACATGTAAACATTATACTTAACATTAAGGTTTAAGCAAATATTAAAGTCAAGAAACATATATAATTTCCTAAAATATTTATAGTATTATATAAACATCATACATAACAGTTTTTGTGATAAAACAATTAGCAAGGTGTTAATGCATTTAGATGTAATAGGTAACTGACTTGTGTACATAATAATCCTCTCAATGTCTTATTTCAAGAAGCAAATTAAATGAAATGTGTCCTCCGTCTACATCGCGAGGTCAAAAAAGTTAGCAATAATGAAATCTGACTATGACCTTTAAACAGAGCTGTAAATTTACTGGACAGACATGGAAAGTAACCAAGTTTCATGGCCCTATCTCAAAGGGCATTAAAGGCAAAAAGCAGAAAAAGGATAACAAAAATGAACAGTGACTTTGACCTTGAAGATAAATCACAGTGATATATGATACACGAAATGCATTCAAACTGAAAAGCAAAAGTGTACTATGGTTCATTTCTGTACCTCAAAAAAGTTTTGTGATGCAAAGTAGAAACAAAAGAAAGCTTCAAATATTGACCCATGACATGACCTTGAGGTTAAGACCTCAAACCTGCAATGCAACACATCTACTAGTGATAATATATAAATATTCCAATCTTCATCTATTTTTGTTAAACAGCTCTTAAGTTAGAAAGCACAAGGGCAAATGGTACTGAAACCTACAAGATTAACGCGAGACCTTGACCTTGAAGATACGACACCAATGTGATACACTACACACATTATACTTATGATACAGTGAAACCCCGCTATAACATTAATTTGAATATAACAAAATCATGGCATGGCTCCTGAAATTTTACAATAATTTCACCAATTTCTTGAAGTACTACAGAATTTTAGTGCCGAAAGAAACAAGAGTTTCATTTAATAATATTGGCTAAATGTATTGTATTATTGAAGACAAAAATGTCTTATCACTGCGTCTTTATTTATATGAACAAAGATGTTAACAGTTTCTAATTGTACTGTTCATTTCAATTATTTCAAATAGTCAATCTTAGTTTATTTTTGAAAGACGTCAGCTCTTTAACAAGCGGAAATTGTTATTCTAATTATTCTTGAACCATCAACAATAGAGCCATTAGGTCTTCTTTGTATTTGTCATCACTGCATCCCGTGTATTAATCTAGAATAAGCAATAGCCAACAGATGTTTGCTCAATCAACTAGCATTCACAACCAAGAACCAAACAATACGGTGCTCAGAAAAGGTTCCTATCCTGAATTTATAAATCAATTAATTTCCCTACCTAATTGGGTAATTGCTAATCATCCTCATCATTCTCACGGCTTAAAATTGCTGAAATTGTCAAGCCTTGATGTATAAAGACATAACACACAAAATCTGTATTCAGATTTGTACGGAATCTAGCATATAAAATTCTAGCGGCATGAAATTTATACCGATACCGCTTAATGACCTCAAAACATACACATGTATATATACTGAACCGTAAATGTTCTTTATCTTTCTTTACTTTTTGGGGGGATTATTTTGTGACATTGAATTCATACACAGCACTATCTATGCTGAAATTACTAACTCGTATGCTTCTGTGTGCACATTATCTACATAAATATTATGGATTAACTGTTCTGGATGCGATCTGGTCGGCCCGTGAGTACATATATTGATACTTTAACTATTCAAGCACAGCTAAAAAAAATATTGGATAGCCCGACGCCCCTATAAAAACATGACATGCTATAAATGTGAGTACCAACGCATGGTTCTCTGCTTAAAACCAAATATTAAATATGTAATCACTCTGTTTTCATTTTTTCTCGTTTAATATGCATTGATTTAAGATCGTAGCTGTGCCATTGCTGCACAAACTTTATGCCCACTCCTATAACACCCCTACATGTGTCGACCCTAGAGGATATGCATGCACCTTTTTATTTAGTTAACTGACTTGTCGTGCTCTTTGCACGATACGTTACATAGCACGGTGGCAATCTGTGGACCCACACCATCGTGTTATAGCAGAGTTTTACTGTATATAGTTATAACAAATTTCATTCCTTTATCTCAGCGTGAAAAGTTTAGAGAAAGCAGTGCATTTTCCATATTTACAACCCACACCCAATCATATCCATGGTTTGAAGTCTCTATTTTTTATTTTACATCATGCATGTGAACTTTATTACACATACATACATAAATGCATGCATGCATGCAAGTAACCATCAGCATAATCATATGGTACCCATGATGTGTCAGTTGATGAGTGTAGGGAATACCCATTCACATGCACATTAAATGTAAACATATAGCATATTATGGCTGAAATTGTTAATGTCAACAATAAAAACTGCATTTTGCTCTGCCAATCTCGATTGTCACTTATTTTTTCACCTGGAAAATTTAAAACAAAATACAACTTCTTTATTGAAAATGCCAAGTTCCATTGCATCATCCAAAGATTCATGTACATAAAGATATTAAATGTGTATTATATAAAATAGCAAGAAAATAGCGTAATTCAGCAAAGTTTTAGGCTTTTAAATATGATCACGTCTTATATATTTTCAAATGCCATGTTCATGCAAATAATACAGAATAGTAACTATTTAAGTACGTTATAGTTCTTTATATTTAAAGAAGATACATTATTTTCAATTAGTATGAACGTTCTCATTCAAGCAATAAAACTAAATATCTAAACAAATTTGAAAATTGGTACAATTTTTTGTTTTCCACGATAGGTACAGCCATTAATAATTTGATAATCGACTTAACTCAAAACAAAAAATTTTCAGTTTTAAAAGGTATAAAGCCATTGTCACAACATTGTGAACGACAGGAAAAGGAGGAGGATACAGGGTATTGTTCGTTAACTTGACCAGCAACATCCCAATATTAGAAACTCATTTCCACTCAAATTTCTGGTAAAGTTAAATATTTTACATTTAGCTAGATCTGACCTTTGTTTATAATTCTCTGCATTACCTTTTGTTTGTATGCTAACTTTAATTACTGGCCTGTTTGTGGCTCTTTATTACTGTATGTGAATCGTCATACTGGAAAGAATATATTATGCCAGCACTACTTCTGTTCTTATTCATAAAGAACACTCGTCAAGGGCAGTAACACTTAAAGTATGACAGCCCGTTCAAATTGTCGGTAATTGCCGCGTTATTGTCGATCAAAGTTACACCAAGCTTGCTGCATAGAATTTCAAAGGCATTATTGAATAGGCTGAAATATATTTATGGATGATTGAAAAAAAGATAAATAAATATTTTCAAAAATCATCTACAAGGCACAAACTTTCAAATATTGAAAGACTTCTTCTAACTTATAGTAAGCCTCCTGGCCAACAAATTTTTCTCAGCTTCTTTTTTCTTCTTCTATTTATTTACTTTACAGGTTACTGACCGCAATTCTTTCTCTCTATTTTTCTTTTATTGAATCGGTATGAGTTAAAACTACAACTCTAAACATACACACATACATGCATACATTATTTACTTATCTCGCTTTCTACTTAACTAAATATAACAATGTTTAAAGGAGCATACCATGTGATACAACTAAAACTAACATAAGCATAATGATGATAGAAATTAAATGATTAAAATAGAGAGAGGATATTTGCTTGAAACGAGTGAATAACAGATATATTTCATCGAGTGGGTGAAAGTACTAAAGTTTTTCACCCACGAGATGAAATATATCCGTTATTCACTCGGAGCAAGCAAATATTCATTTTATTTAATGCCCAAGCTCAAGCGTATTGCTCAAGCGTATTGTCTAGCAATTTGTATAACGACACATAAACAACAACAAAAACAAAAACAACAAAAGACGACGAAGCCACCACCAGCAGTTAAACTCCGACGAGGGAAATGATTAAAGCAGTTAGAGTTATTAATGGAGAGATCATGAATTAATTTGACAGATATAGCAGTTAGTAGGAGTAGTTTTGTGTATCCAAATAGATTTTGTTTTGACATTGTGTAATTTCAAATAACTTTCTGTAAATCTCTCAGCAGAAGTTTAATCTTTTGTTGCTCTTCCATCTTCACAGGTTTACAGTCCAAGTGGGACTGAATGATATCACCGTGTTACTGAATAGTCCACGATCACGAAACGATCACACTATTCTCTAGAGAAGCAGACTGAAGTGAAGCGATAGCGACGACAGTCATGTTCTGTGTCGCCAAACACAACCACAGAGGATGTTGCACGAGTACACTCTCGACAGTTAGAAGAGGAGATGATGGGTCCATATGCATCACCATCTCTGCCACAGAGTCAAGATCACCTCAGAGTGAAAGACGCTCTGTAGCTCCTGAGACTATTTTCACATCCAACCCCCAGCAAGCTGACTTCCAGAAAATTTTGAACGACAGCATAGACTAGGAGAGTCAAATTCAAAGAATTTAGATCAGAAGACACTGCAGAGAAAGTAGCTGCATTTATCACTGACTTGTTTGATCCAATGTTGTTCGAGTTGAATCGATTGTGTCGGATCAAGATCAAGATCCCTTACGACTTGTTGTCACTCACGACAGTTGAGTATTTAGCAAACCTGCTGAATGAACACCTTCTAAGCTCATCGACAAAAATCAACACGTGCAGCAATCCAACAACGAGTTTGACATCACTAATCGAAAAACGACCATGTATGTGACTCACGTTTCACCCCAGACGTTGTCGTAAAATCTTATTCGCAGATCAACTCCAGATCAACAAACGATGTATCGTCAAGTTCGACAAGGACCAAGACAACAAACGTTTAGCTCGTGCCATCATGGTAGCTATAGCTCATGCAGAGAAAATCGATGCACCAGAATGGAAGTGATTATAGATTCGCACAGAGTCAAGCAAGAGTGAAAAGTAGAGACTCTTTTGAAATAAACAGAGATTTCGAAAGACCCCATAAAATGCAGTCAATGAAAGAAGCGTTTGACCCTTGCTATACTTTGAAAGTTCACCCCCAAGTCATATGCGTAAAAAGTTTGTTTTTGCGGACGGAAATACATTCACGTATTATCATCAAAATCATTTATATGATATTGCCAGTATTAAAGGATTTCTCAGATACGGATACTTTTGCTAAAAACTTGACCGAGAATTTAACAATCGGGAGCCATATTTTTATGGTGGAGAGAGATGTTGTCACCGTTTAGCGTCTAGTCCTTTATGTTCTGATGGAAAAGGAATGATTCCGTGATCCACATGTGGACGTAAATTTGTTCGTTAAGCTTGTCATAGACAACATGAAATGAAACAGTCCCAACAGAGGAAAAGTACTGTGAGTTACTGGAAGTGTGTCAAAAATGTTCGTACAAATTCGAGAGTCTTACTTGTTTGACTAAGACAGAAACTATATTCTATTTGTCATCAACATGTCGATTTCGATAATCAGTGTATTATTGAGCAATACGCCAACGAACAAAAAGAACTGGAGAAGCCCAAGAGAAAGAAACGGGACGATCCCTAGGATTGTATCTTTTTTAATTTTGAATGTTCATAAACATTTACATTCCTAACTTTTGTGTCGCCCATTGAGCTTGCATTGAAAACCCTTTATTCTATCACTGTCAGAATTGTAGCGTGCCCCTTATGGACGTGAAAAGATATTTAGTGGACTAAGCACTCTTTCTGATTTTGTAGAGTGGGTATTGAACCAAAAGGACCACTGGGACGAAGAAGTCACTACTGTCATCTCGGGGTACGACGACCACATTCTTTTCTAACATTATACAGAAAAGGGAACTTAATTCCCACTAGTAGCTGTGAATGGCACCAAAGGCAACAGTACAGTTTAAAGATTACATACGTTACTTGCCTATGCCTTTAAGTAAAATGCTCAAAACCTTTGGAATGACTGTAATATCTCAAGAATATTTTCTTGACTTTTTCAACACCGAAGACAATCAGCACTTTGTGCCACCCCATTCGTCGGGTGTACGAAACGACGACCACGAAGATATGCGAGCTGAACAGTAGGAAGTTTGGTACTAGACTCAATCTTCGGACCCTTTTGATTTAGAAGAAGAAATGCTCAAGTATTATTGGTCGGATGTGGACGTTCTACGAGGTTGTTGTGGAAAATTCGAGAGTTATTAATCGAGCACGGGAGCATGGATCCATTAAAGGAAGCCTCTACCATTGCCAAAGCTTGTGGATTGGTGTACCGATAGAAGTTCATGCCCGAGAATACATTTGCTATCGTACCACTTCAAACCGTTCAATCAGTGAGCCATCGGTATTCAGCAAGGGATATATGTTGCTGACATTACTTTTCCAGACTCAAGACCGATGGGATACAGCATGCTAAAAGCGGTGGAGAAAAGAACATCGACCTTTACTCCGTCGACGGATGGAATTATTAGACCAACAGATTGTGTACGAATTTCACGAATGTTTATGGCATGGACATGATACGTGTTTTTCAAACCGAAAAATTGAAAATCCCTACGCGGGGTTGACCTTGGGAGATCTTTACGAAAGAACGCACCAACGATATCACGTAGTGGAAATGTGGGAGCACGAATACCATCGACTTTTAAAAACAGACCCAGAATTTTCCCACATCGCCGGAGATATCGGGGTCGCAGATATCAACCTTTAGATCCCAGCGACAGTTTCATTGAAGGTGGTACCAATTCCAGACGTTGAATGTACGAAGCAGATGAATCTCAAACAGTAGAAATAAAGTATATTGAACATTAACGTGTGTTCGTTGTACCACTGGGTCTATATATATTCTCAATTTTAGACAGGTCATATTTTCATACCGTGACAGAACACATCAACGTCGAACACATTTGTCAGTATGAAGGACTGATTAAATGCAACATTTTTGTCTTACCTCATTATGGCGACAGAAAACTTATGTTTCTATTGTGTTGCACTTGTGCTGACACTTGCAATCAACTCGAACCCCACCATCAGGACGACGAAGAGCAGGCCTTCACGGGAACATGGAAATGTGTGCAATTGTTTCACACTCTTGATCGTGGAACCAGTTGCTAAAAGTGTACGATATCTGGCACTTCCCTACCACAGAACAGTACCAACGTGACGGATCGAGTCCAGGTTGTTTTTTTTTCAGCATATGTCAATGGGTTTCTCAGATTGAAACAAAAAGCGAGAGGTTATCCATCATGGTGTAACACGAATGAAGAAAAAGACCGATTCATTAGATGTTACCGATTCATTGAGGGAATTGAACACATCGAAGTGAAGGAAGGAAGAAGAGCTATTTGCCAATGTCATGCTGAATTGTTTGTGGGAAACTCACTCAGCGCCCAGTGTTGCCCAAAGCTGAATATTTGATGGATCTAAGTCAATACTTTCAGTTTATTGATGATAAAGTAAAATTCATCAAGCACATCGACATAGTAAGATTTGATATTTGTCAATTATGAAAAGACGATCGATTTTATGCAACCCAACGAGTATGCCAGCGTAATTATTGAAGCCTACATGACAGTCAATGCCCGAATACAACTGTTCTCGGTTCTGAAATCTCTAGGAGATCGTTTGCTTTAGTTTGACACCAATAGATGCATTTACATACATCGAACTGGAAGCTATTATCATCACATCGAAGACAACAGTTTTTGAGAATAGACCGACGAAGATTTCGAAAATAATATCCTCAGTTTTGGACCTAAGTATTACGGATACCAGTACGATACACACATTCAGACCCAATCTAAAGCGAAAGGACTCATACTGAATAAGTCAAGTCATCAGCATTGACGTCCTAAAAACAAGCCTAAAGATAAGGCAAAGACAAATCCTTTCACGTAAAATCCTACGACTCACACAAGATTACACGTTTGTCCGATCACCAAATTGTCCGTAAACCATTGAAGAAAGTGGATCAAATTGTCCACGAGAAATAGGTGTGACTTCCCTGTCTCAATACCGTATCTTACGCTTATTACCATCAAGCATGAAAAAGACAGACTCAAAGAGTGAAAGCCGTTATTACTACACAATCTAGCACGCACTGCGGGTGTAAAACATTGACGCTAGCGCTATCAACTGTGTTCACTAGTCTGATAGGTTGGGGACAAAATGGAAAGCCATGCCAAAAAATTGTATATAATTGAAGAAAGAAAACTCATGGAGTTTTAGAACCCGTAGACGTATGAATCGGTAATAATCACTGAAGAGTTGACACAGTAGTGCTTCAAGCTACTGCAGCTGGTGAAACGACTAAAGGACGTTATGTCCACATATCTGATGATTTTTTTTAACCCTCCACAGTGGCATCAGATGCACAGTGGAAAACCCTGATAACTTGTTTCAGATTGGGATGGATCACATTAATTTAAATTCCGTGAACTTTGCGAACTCTAGGAATGAGACGGAAAGTCATGTTAGTTGATAGTTGGTCCCTCTACACCCAAGCTCGATATGCTTAATATCTTGTCGCTCAATGTTTGAGGATTAGTGTCCACGATAGGAATTCCAGATTGTATAGATTTTATATCACATGTTGACTTTCTGTGCTTTGCTGAGCACAACATTGACAAATTTGATAATATTGATATTCCGGGGTTTACACTTCTTCCATCACTAATCCGTAGAAATTGTAAACAAAATATGGTGTGCTAGTCAAGGTCCACATTTATAAATATGTTTATGTACTTAACTCTTCTAGTCATTGTGTTCTTTAGTTTAATTTTAACAACAAGTTAGAGGCCCCGGGTGGCCGAGTGGTCTAAGGCGCTCGCCTTTACAGATCACTTTCATCTCACCTCTGTCCACGTGGGTTCGAGTCTCGAGCTCGGCCAACGTGGGTATGTGAGAAAGCTTGCCAGTAGCCTCCCGTGGGTCGGTGGTTCTTCCCGGGTTTTTTTCGGGTTCTTCCTCCACCAAATATACTGACCGATATATATATAGCCTATCATGTGCTGAAAAATGGCGTTAAACCCGTAACAACCAACCAACCAGTAACAAGTTACTGTTAACGAATACTCTATTTAGAGTTGTTTAGATACCACATGAAAATAGTGTTTATGGTTCGGTTGAGTTATTTTATGTAATGGAAAATGACCAACTTGATTTTACTGCTCACCAAACTTTTCAGGCATGTAATCCAAAGTTCGTGCGTTCGATACCCGCCCAGGCCAGCCCGGGTCGGCTGCCTCAGTGTGTCCTTGGGAAAGGCACGTAGCTCCTAATTCCTCGGCATGTTATAGCCAATACTGTGTCAAAGCGCCGTTAAAACCAACAAAAACAAAAAACAGTTTGCTAGGGGTCTTAAACTCACAACTGATACAGCTGATGGTTGTGTATCTGTTAATTATAATGCCATTTCTTCATTCGATCTTCATGATGTAAAAAAACAAAATTTTCATGTCTATATTTTAAGTGAATTGTTCACAGGACAAAGGTCGAAATGACAACCATGGCAATATATTTTTGCACTTATGTTAAAGCCTTAATTTTTACATACTAAATGGAAGACTTGGAAGGGATACAAATGTTGGTTCTTCTGCATGTAAACATTTTTTTACGGACTATGTTAGTATGCATCTTCTTTCATTATCTACTATGTCTGACTTCGCAGTGTTACCATTGCTCATCACCTGAGTGATATTTGTGAATCTGTTTTCTTATACCTTGATATTACTGCGAGTTTTAATGTTGTTACTTATGGTAATCAAAATGATAATGAAATGTAAAACCCAAATGGTTTTCCACAAATAGGCATGTTTACAAGAATAATCAATTATAAACATATCAATGAGTTTGTGTCATTGATATTTTCAACACGAAAGGTACGTCTAATACTAACCTCTTCTTTATGTAACACAATACATAAATACATAAGTATTACCTGTTTCTAAGTATGTATAAATCTGAAATCTCAGGTAGGATTTAACTTTTTTGAAGTCAGGTAGAGACAGTTTCTAACTGCAATTGGGACCAAGGAAAGGTGAGAATCTCTTTTGAGCACAGTAAGTACATATGTATATATAAGTTTCAGACTCTAGCAACATCTACATTTTTAAAGATGGAATGACTTAATAATAAACATATCAATGATTTTCTAGAGAAACTGAATAATATAGATGCTAGTAATTGAAATATTGATGATATTGATAATATTGTTGATGCATGTAATTTCATGCTTAAAAAACGCTACTGAAAAGGCTGATATGTTTGTTACTGTTAATCATTATAAAGTTAGTATTAGCTGTAAGCCTAGAAAGCCTTATTTCAAAAGGGAATGGTATTTGAAGCGTAAAGTTTGCTGTAAAGCTAGATATATTTATTGGCATCTCAGAGATACGGAAACCAATGATTCTCTTGTACATCGCAGTAAGGAATATAAGAAAGTATTGCAAGTCAAATTAACTAATTTCTTTTGCCATTTTTAGAAAGTAAATCTGCCCTTATGTGTGTTATTCAGACCCGTTTTTCCATACTTAGGACTATTTAATTTTTCTTCTTCTGTTGCTTCTTTTCTCTCTCTCTCTCTCTCTCTCTCTCTCTCTCTCTCTCTCTCTCTCTCTCTCTCTCTCTCTCTCTCTCTCTCTCCATTCCACTCTCTCCCTCCACATCAGGATGTACATATCTTAAAATGTGTCAACTGTAGACCCTCTTGTGCACATTTATGTAATCAATGAGGTGCCATCAAGAAATTCCTAAAAACGAACTCCAAGCAGTAAAAAGTTGACTTCCAGTATTGCCTTTGTTTTAATTAGTTTTCTATATGAATCATGGAAACTGTCAGTAACTGAATTTATATGACCTGTTGCTATGTGTCACCCATACCGTATTGTATACCGGTAATACTCTATGATAAACTGTACACATTAAAATTTTAAAAAATTTTAAAAATCGTGATTAAATATAGTAATATTTTTTTTAAAGTACAGTAGCAATTTTAATTCGCATCACAATCATGTTTGAAAACTATGGATAAATCAGGCGCTGATTGCAATCCGAAATTAAGTGACAATCGAAAATTGGATTCAGCGTCTGCAAGCTAGACTGCAAGCTTGCCAAGGCCACAAAAAAATTTACGTTTGAATGTAGAAACAAATGAAATGAAGAACGAAAATCCTTACAAGTAAACTCACAATCATTAAAATATTTTGTTTAAAAATATTACGCTCTGAAGTCACTCTGATACAACCGCTCTGTTTTGTTTCTAGTTACCCACCCCAACAGTATCAATCCGCGTATGAAATGTGTTAATAAAAACAAAAATGTCATTATTTTGCCAACATACACAATTTAAAGCATGATATGTTCGAGCTAAATTTGTAAAACGTCGCTGTCCCAAAATTATTGTAAAATTTAGAAACTTCTTTTTATCGATGTAGCAGCTGTTAATCGACTTGGCACAGAATGGAGAAAACCCATGCAAATCGACGTCTTTTGCCTTTATAAAATATATAATAAAAAGAAAATCTGCGTTTTTTCAGTAGATATACGAAAATAATTCAATCGTGAAGAGGAAACATTTTGTATTGTCACTCGTGGCTATCGGATCCATATAATCCTAATACTAAGGAAGAGTTATCATCAGCTGTTTTAGCAAACTTTACCTCCATTTTAAATAATGTTCAGATTAAATAATTATCTAGAATATACTGATTTGTTATGTGAAAAGCATGCTGATATTAGAAAAGGTTGTAATACCATTGATACCAATTTGTTTTGTGAAGAGCAAGCTGGTATTAGAAAAGGTTGTAGTACCATTGATAATATGTGTTATGTAAAGAGCATGCTGGTATTAGAAAAGGTTGTAGTACCATTGATAATATGTGTTATGTAAAGAGCATGCTGGTATTAGAAAAGGTTGTAGTACCATTGATAATATGTGTTATGTAAAGAGCATGCTGGTATTAGAAAAGGTTGTAGTACCATTGATAATACGTGTTATGTAAAGAGCATGCTGGTAATAGAAAAGGTTGTAATAACATTGATAATATGTGTTATGTAAAGAGCATGCTGGTATTAGAAAAGGTTGTAGTACCATTGATAATACTTATTATGTAAAGAGCATGCTGGTATTAGAAAAGGTTGTAATAACATTGATAATATGTGTTCTGTAAAGAGCATGCTGGTATTAGAAAAGGTTGTAGTACCATTGATAATATGTGTTCTGTAAAGAGCATGCTGGCATTAGAAAAGGTTATAGTACCATTGATAATATGTGTTATGTAAAACAGGTTGTAGTACCATAATACCATTGATAATATTTTTTTATGTAAAGAGCATGCTGGTATTAGAAAAGATGGTAATAACATTGATAATATGTGTTATGTAAAGAGCATGCTGGTATTAGAAAAGGTTGTAGTACCATTGATAATACGTGTTATGTAAAGAGCATGCTGGTATTAGAAAAGGTTGTAGTACCATTGATAATACGTGTTATGTAAAGAGCATGCTGGTATTAGAAAAGGTTGTAGTACCATTGATAATATGTGTTATGTAAAACAGGTTGTAGTACCATAATACAATTGATAATATTTTTTATGTAAAGAGCATGCTGGTATTAGAAAAAATTTTAGTACCATTGATAATACGTGTAATGTATAGAGCATGCTGGTATTAGAAAAGGTTGTAATACCATTGATAATATATGTTATGTAAAGAGCATGCTTGTATCAGAAAAGATTGTAGTACCATTGATAATACGTGTTATGTAAAGAGCATGCTGGTATTAGAAAAGGTTGTAGTACCATTGATAATATGTGTTATGTAAAGAGCATGCTGGTATTAGAAAAGGTTGTAGTACCATTGATAATATGTGTTATGTAAAGAGCATGCTGGTATTATAAAAGGTTGTAGTACCATTGATAATATGTGTTATGTAAAGAGCATGCTGGTATTAGAAAAGGTTGTAGTACCATTGATAATATGTGTTATGTAAAAAAGGTTGCAGTACAATAATACCATTGATAATATTTTGTATGTAAAGAACATGCTGGTATTAGAAAAGGTTGTAGTAAGATTGATAATATTTGTTATGTAAAGAGCATGCTGGTATTAGAAAAGGTTGTAGTACCATTGACAACATGTTTTATGTAAAGAGCATGCTAGTATTAGAAAAGATTGCAATACCATTGATAATATGTGTTATGTAAAAAAGGTTGTAGTACCATATTACCATAATATTTTTTATGTAAAGAGCATATAGGTATTAGAAAAGGTTGTAGTACCATTGATAATATGTGTTATGTATAGAGCATGCTGGTATTAGAAAAGGTTGTAGTACCATTGATAACACGTGTTATGTATAGAGCATGCTGGTATTAAAAAAGATTGTAATACATTGATAATATGTGTTATGTAAAGAGCATACTGGTATTAGAAAAGGTTGTAGTACCATTGATAATACGTGTTATGTAAACAGCATGCTGGTATTAGAAAAGATTGTAGTACCATTGCTAATATGTGTTATGTAAAGAGCATGCTGGTATTAGAAAAGGTTGTAGTACCATTGATAATACGTGTTATGTAAAGAGCATGCTGGTATTAGAAAAGGTTGTAGTACCATAATATCCTTAATAATATTTTCAATTTAATATATCTAATTGATCTGTTTTGGCATATAAACAAGAAATTATTTCAAACTGTACTTGTTACCTTCTGCCGACTATAGAGTAACATCTGCTCAATCCACTGCCGAGCTGCAAACACCTTTAAATGCTATGTATTGGTACTGTCAAACCTGGAAACGATGTAAATACAGCAAATACAAGGTAGCAGTATTATTTTCCAAGTTAAGAAGGTATGAAGTTTTTTAATTTTCCGTGCTGGAAATTTATTACACTGAATGGACCTGTCGAATTCAAAGAGATTAAGAAGGAACTTAATTTATAAGTTATATACTGATCTTTAATATCTAATCAATAAAAAGGTTAATTTTTCAAGTGAAATCCAGCAGTATATACCGTATACACTCGCCTATAAGTAATTATAAATGTAAATTGCTCGGACCCAGACCTGCCGTCGCATAATGCTCAGTTTGTTAGGAGTAGTCAGTATAAAAAAAAACAACATAGACCTTGATCTGCTGGCGCATTATCCATTGGCAGATCAGGTCTGTGTTGTTTGCAGTTGGACTGGACTTATAAGTGAGTATATACGGTACCATCCTAACTTCCTCAAAGTTAATTTGCAATCTTATTTAATACTCGTTTATAGTATACCTCATATATTTCAGTTCCTACTTGACTATTTTAGGGAAAGCGTTTATGTAATAAATTTTGACCCTATATTTTAACGATTTAAAATTTGTTGCCTCTATATGTTATTTTATATACATTTTACAGAATTTTAATATCTTTGCCGTTTGTGTTGAGGTCTTTCCTGTTTGCATTTATTTTTAAGGGTTAATTTTCCTAATTTTGTTAAAAAAAATTTTCTCTTCTTTATTTACATATTTAGAGTTTTGTTTTTAATTGGCACCATATAACCATTATTGTGCTGACGTTCCGTTACCCGCTAATGCTAATACATACATACTTACATACATACATACATTCTTGTAACCGGATCGGTCTATAAAATGTGACCTGGACCGTCTGTATATGTCACACGCTGCGTGCAGGGAGTTATATATTGCTAACTTGCTTCCCCTTACTGACTGATACTCATTCGGTATAATATACCAGTAACTAATATTACATGGTGCCGAAGATCTTCATTGCAGTTTATGGACCGGTCAACCCATAAAGGTATATCGACCTCAGCTTCGCTTCTGTCCATATAATTTTGGGGGAGGGGACTGACAGGTCCATAAACTGCCATAAGAGCATCAGTACCTTGCAATATTTGGTAACTAGGTGTGCCTGAAATTTATTTCTCCATCTACTTTTAAAATTTAAAACTTGTTGGGAAGAGTTTAATAGTTCCCGTTTTCGTACGCAACTACCTTATACACTAAAGCCTGAACCCAATAGTATGCAATCATTATTACACTATAACTTTTAACTCAATTTAAAATTGTAACACTTGACTGGTCTGTGGTTTGACTTTATCCAAGGAGACATTAGAAATTTGAGCCGTCTTTGAATATAGCCATCATTCTATAATCTTGTAGCCTGCTTTACCAACATTACATATATTTGTACTCCTTTTTTCTTAAGCTTTAATACAATCTTGTACTATGATTATTATATGATATTTGTATTATTATTATATCATAATTTCTGTGAATAAATTACATACGATTGTTTTTATTTCAGACAATGAATCTCATCTTACCATTGCTCTTTCCGTTGATCTTCCAAGCCCAACCAGCCAATCGTTTTTCTTCAATAATTGTGTTCAGATTGATTTCTTCTGTCACCGAACTGGTCCCTCTTATATTTGACTACAAAGAAATAATAGAGGATGTAATTAATTCAGCAGATAATGTTGACACACAAATTCTGGTTGTTCTTGAAAACTTGCAGAAAGTGCAACATCAGATTAGGGACTCGATTGACTTTACTCCGTATTTCTCTCAAATAGTTAGCGCACAAAGTGCTATATCCAGCGTAAGCGAGGATTTTGTCAAGTTCCAGAAGGCATCTAATGAGAATGAGAGAAACCATATGCATAGCAAGTTCATCAAAAACTATAAATCTAAGTTCGTCGACACACACCTATGGAACCTTAGGGAACGACCCAAAGGGACTCCTGTGCTTTCCCTGGATGCAATGCCGGCTCTCCTTTCCAGAAAGTTAAAATGCAACATGACAGCGGTCACACTTTTTCAAAGAGGTTATTTGTCTTTGATGATGAATGGATATGCACTCAAAGGCATCTATGCCAACATGACGGGTGGAGACGCTGAATCTGAAGGGAATGACTGGATAGTATACATGAATGGGTCTGTCATTGGATTGTTTACATCAGATAAACTGAATAATTATCCAGAATATGCGCTAAAAATTTAGAAGGGATAGATTCGGTTAAATTGCTTCATGAAACGGTCCAAGAGACATGCCCCACCTCCACCCCACGGCTTGAAGCTTCCATCGCGATCTACCACCCTGTAAGAGGTTACCGGTATCATGCAATATATGCCAATTACTCAAGGGTCAAAAACGTGTATCTGCAGATGAGTCGAAAAACAAAGTCATGGCGTTTTGCGAAAAGAAGGGCAATTGTTCAGCATACGCTGAGACAAAAGTCAAGATTCTTCGGGAGATCAGTATGTATCAAAGGGCAAAAACCGAAGACCGCGACAACGAAGCTGCGAGACATATTCTGGGCTCAATTCTAAAGACCACCAGCTCTCCTGGTAGTTACCCGTATGCTATAATAGTATTCGCCGATTACAGTAATTTCCCGATTAAAGAAAGTGTTACATGTTATTGTGCTAATGAAGTTTATTTTGAGATCATCTAAGACAATGTATACGAACATAGTGATCTCGTGTGGCAACGGCGTACATACAATCATTTAAAATATTATGTACATACTTTTTTTTTTATACCGACGCAAGTCATTGACCAACCAACCAATGGCTTTGTCCATACTTACATAAAAGTAGTATCTGCTTCCTTTAAAGCAAAAGCTTCCACACCTGGTAATACAAGTGATTCTGCTTATGTTTGATTCCTGTATCCTAATAGTCAAAGCAAGTGATATTGATTTTCTTTTAATTGCAACTAAAGATTTTTTTTATTTGATGCTTACATATCCTAATTTAGAATTATCGCAAACGTGGGGAAGAAACTTTTACTTTCTCTCTTTTTATACAGTGACAAATTGTCAATGGTGTTTATTCCTTTGCAGAGTTGGAAGAAAATATTGCATTATGAATATTTAGAAGTTCATAAGTATGTATTTGCATAGGTGCATTTGATTTTTGACACACATCATTGTATATACAATCTTACGTCTATTTTGTACGTATCCTGCAAAGCTGAATCTACCTAAACTAAATCAGATTACTCTTGACTATATTGGCAATGAGATAAAAATGTATCCTTGAAAATTGCTTCTTGTAGAAAAAAACATCTGCCCATACCTTTGACACCATAAGTTTTATACTAATATATTTTTACCTTTTTATACCAACATACATTTTACATTTGAATCCAATGTGTTTACATAATTTTTACATTCTATCCATGATGTACACATGTCTTGACTAGGCAGAACAGCTTTTGTATGACAGTTTGAATTAGAAAAACATTCAACACGTGTCGTTGTCTACGGAGGCCGCGATAAGTATTCCCAACTATATTTCTAGGTAGATGGAACGAGCAGTCCGATTGGACAAGTTA